>OZ026615.1:107780567-107810567 GCA_964020975.1 Hermodice carunculata | reverse complement strand
TGGGTTGCTGTTGTTCATTCATCTGTATCTTCATTTATTCACTCACTCATGTGTTTATTCATTTAATATATCACTTATTACTTTGCATCTATTTTATGTGCTTTTGTTTGGGGGGGGGGGTTAATTCCCGGGAACAAATGACTCGATTTTTGGGGTTTTTTGATTTAATATTTTCCTGGGTATATTATTACTAGAAGAAAGACTACCTCTATGTCATTTTGGAGTCATTACAGGTCACATCTACGACAATCCTCATTTCGGCAGATATTTCAGAACTGTCTTCATGACTGGTACATGATGGCGACATTCTAAGCATCAGTCCTTAAAAAGGAAACTTTTGCGTATCGTATGATCATTTCCTGATTTACCCAGATAATGATTGCAGAAGTAAAACTAGGTGCCCACTTACACATTCAATGTAATATTTGTACAATGAATATATATTCACATTCCGAATTTGGGGATGCCATGTCACAAAACGGCATTTCTGATAGTGTTTGGGGGGGACTCTTAGACTCTTAACGTACAGCCTTTATTACTGTGCTGCGGTTTCTGGTCAATCTAGTTGCTACATTATTTTATTCTATTAACATTGGTGGTGCAGTTGCTCAAATTTTTATTTGTTCACGTCACAAAATGTAAGATATTTTGACATTGTGTACTTTGCTGGTGTGTGCACGGCGCTTTGCACAAACTCTTGTCCCAACAATGGAATCATAAGGTTTTGCACATTCACAGAAAGCCACGAAAAAAACCTTCTCATTCTGAGGAGAACTAACATATGATACAAATAGTCTGTGTATGTCACATACCTAATTGGGAAACATTCAGTTTTGATCATCGACAACAACAATAACAACAAACACACACAGACACACACATACACACACACACACTCAAAGCAACACAAACCCCCGGAAAAAAACACCATCCCCTCAAATCTTCTCCCTAATGAAAACTGAATACTTACTGTGACTTTATCGTCACATTAAAATGTTATTCCTCAGAAACCTGTCACCAATTCAATTTCATTGTACAAAAGGTGCTCATCACTACCCTCCATCTCTTCACCAGCTGCCCTAACAACGGAATATACTTCAAAGAAAAATGTATCATTCCTACTCGCTTATCCCCAATACAGGTGAATTGCAAAACAGAAAACAAAACATATTATCTTTGCTAGGGTGATGCTTCTAATGATTACAAAGCGGTAACATGCTGACAAAGGCACTTTACTTCATTGTAGCTGATCGTGATATCATAGAATAACTAATAGCTCAACATCAAAGTTTAACGAAGCCCAACGAAGCGTTCATGCACATTCATTCTGCATAGGTGTGTGTATTTGTATGCCGCCAGGTCACAAGTGCAATTTTCCAAGCATACGATTTGTCTTATGAAGACACGTGTAAACAGTACATTAACTTTTCCTTATACGTTATGTCGTACTAAACATATTAAATGTACAATGTTTATTTTCGAAAAATGATCGGTGGCAAAGTTGGCAGGGGAAACGCATTCCCTGCAACTGACGCTCTGTCTGGTGTATCATGATGAAGTCCGCCTCGCCGACCGCTGCGTGCTTCGTCTTGCGAAGCTTCGTTGCGAGGGGTCAGTGAATTATTTTGCACATATTACAAATTATCGTATGCATATATTTTTAAACGCATTGTTTTCCATATTTGTGCAACAGCTAGCTGAACCACATATACACCAAAGGCAAGACGCGTACGGCTGTCCAGAAGTAATATTTATGTCATGATTGTAAAATTCTAGACTCGTGCCTGCTTTGATGTAAGTATGTGAATAGATGAACTGCTTACATCGGGGTGGGTACGGGCCTGGTAATTATCTAAACCGTGTGCTCGCGTTTATAATGTTACAGTGAAGTGAAACTCCCGCATATAGTCCCATGTACCTATCAATGGCTGCAACTTCGCAAACGCATCGCTAACCGCCTTTTTTGATAGTTTATTATGATTTGTTTATCCTTTGGCTCTCAACAGTTTCATCCATTTGTGCAGCTTATGTCTTGTTGTTCAGGACGCCTAGATACGTGTATTTTATTAGAAATTGTACGATGGCACAATTAACATCTTGGTGATTTCAGGTGTTTGACAACAAAAGCATGGCGTTTTTGTCAAACTTAGAATATGACATTGTTGTACTGTACAATGCCCTGCTTACGCAGCAACGACGTTTTTAAATGTTACCACATGAACTTCCCGATCCAAAAGACACATCTTTATCTTACACATATTTAGAAGGTCCTCATATATACACAAATATAAAGAAACCTTTGACAAGTTTGAGTCTAGGTCTACGGATAACTGTGCATGGGTATACACAAGAACAATTGTTGTATTTGTGCCAATGTAACCATTGCTTCAAACCAAACTAACAAACAAACCAAAACAAAAAAGAAAATAAAAACAAACAAAACAGAAAAGAACCAAAAAAAGCCAAACACGAAAACAAAAAACAAAACATAAAAACAAACAAACAAACAAACAAACAAAAAACACACACACACAAAACGAAAAACAAAAATAATGAAAAAAAAATGAGGAAAAACAAGTAAAATATGTTCTGTTGGTGTCATTGTTGTAACGGCATATCTATCCACACTTTAACAAACTCAGGGGAACAGGACTATTTTGGGGAACCGAGTTTTACAACCTGACCCGACTAAGATTGGAAAAGGGCATACACACCAGATAGGTACACATTGAAAAACATAAAAATAAAAGACATAAAGATAAAGTAACCTTAATCAAGAGAAAAGCTTCTACTTTGGGGAATTTCATCGCATCTACGTGTTTTCCGCCATCCTTGCAGCAAAAGAAAACTTGAAATGTTTTCCTTCCAGTCCTTGATATGGATGTAGGGGTAAAACCGGAAACATCCACGTGTAATCCATCAGCCAGTGTAATATTAATTTTTCCTGGCATGAAACCTAGATGAAAAATGTACGGGAATCATTTATATTAACGTTTTTTTTTTATTGTACAAGAAGCGAGCATGTACAAAAGATTCATTGGTGTAGCTATAATTTGTTTATGCGTTTTTTTCGAGCAGCCATTTTACGGACAGATGGGAATTAATAATACAGGTTTCTTACCAAGTTTTTGTTTAGAATATCATTTGATAAAATTTTCTTTGTATGAACCGCTTGAATACTTCGAAATTACTTGGCCAGGATGGATTTTCAAATCTGTTGATCATGATCTTTCCATCTCTCACGGGCATCTTCGTAACATGCATATTATTTTTTAGTTTGTAATACAAAAGATAAGTTGCTCAATTTTTGTCTCTCTCGTTTTCCTCTAAAAGATAGATAAATTAATAGAACTAGAAATTTAATATAGGTAGTACACGGTTTACCTGTTGGGCATTCATTTCCATATGCATAGATACAAAATGTTCCAGTTGGCCATAAGGGACTGTTGTAAGAAAATTCTTTTTTCTTCATACAGAAATTGAGACCTATCCGCTTCTCAGACTCCGGTCCCTTTTGGTGATACTCAATCGATCTGTTGTAGTTATGACTTGTTGGTAATCGAAAGACCACATTCCCCGTCAGCCATGTTGTGATGGGAGAAACAGGACAACCAAAGAAAGTCATGGGAATACCGTAGCTACCTTCCGGCCAGCCTGCCTCGCTTAGTTCTTCGGGCAAAATTACAAACGCGTCCATTAAACTTACATTATGTCAAAGTGGCTTCATTGAGGAAATTTAACATACCCCCCCCCCCCCATACACACACACTATTAGGGAGGCTAAATGAACTTTTGTATTCTTGTGACATAGCTTCATTTGTAGTCCTTGCATTACGTAACCGTGCTTAAATGCCGTAATACACAAGATGCGTTAATCACAAATATGGGAAACTTGATACATTGTTTTATCTAGCGCGATATTGATGTGGGGGGCTTTTGCTTATAATAAATCACATATTAGTCCTTGAGGAGGGTTCATGCAAATAGCACATAAAACAATGAAGTAAAAATTTATTCCGCATATATGCTAACGTCATTGCAGGGCTCCATAAGTCACAAATCCCGGTTTCCTCATTAACTGACCATTCTTATTGTTATATAGACTTGCACAAGTCCCTGGTGCATGTCCCTATTTTCCCATCCCGCGGTCCCGCTCAGAAGTGCGATACATTTTCCCCTCCACAAAGTTAACTGTATAATATTATGCCAACTACAAGGTGTTATTAAGTAGGTGCTACCGTTATTCATTTATATTTTTTTAACTGGTCGACACTGCCGCCATGCCGGTTTCAACAGTACCAGCTATTGAGTCCTGGTCAGTTCTAATCCCATTATCATTGTGATAAGGCTGAGTGGAAAGTAGTCTTCGATGAATGCATGGCTAGTCACTGGCCACTCAAGCGAGACAAAGCTGACCGTCTCCCTCGGCTGCCGACTGGACGCCTTCCGCCTGACGCGGTGCGCTGCTTCATTGCACAGTAGCTCAAATAACATCTTCTGAAGAGGGGTGCCTTATGACCGGTCGCTTGTCTGTGTGACAAGAAACACGGTGGTGACGGCCCGGCGCTTATCATCTGCAGCCAATGTTATCTGGTTATAAACACGTTCCACGCCAATTAGGTTTAAGAGCCTACCTGTATTGTAACAGAATAAGGCTACGAAGTGTGTTCACTTAAAAGTTTATTATGCAATGAATTTGATTTTAAATAAAATACGGAAGACAGTCCAGTGAGACTTGAACAAGTCTAATTGTTATGCTATATGCCAAATATTTGAATTTGCTAAAAAATGTGAATATTCACTCTCAGTACATTACCTTTCTCTTCCTGTTTCCAATTACAGTTAGGTTTCTCGAAACAACAGACCTTGCCTGTGGGGCAGATCTTTTCAGCAAAGTGGCGGTTTGGGCAACAATGTCTGTCCATACAGGTGCCACCTTGGTAGTCGCAGAGGTCCACTTATTTTATAGGGAAATAATAGTATCAGTGAAAAAAGTATATTGACAGACATTCAGTCCATATGCAAATGGTCTATATGGGAGCTGAGAGAATATCAATATTAATCTGCGTTTCTCAATTAGGTAACTTTTAGTCAAAAATACACACACACACACACACACATACATACATACATACATACATACATACATACATACATACATACATACATACATACATACATACATATATACACACATATATATATATATTCACAATAAACTATGTAGATCTTGAATTGATGTCTTACGCAAATGTAACACATTGTCTTCAAGTAATGGCAAATTCTATCAGTATTTCTTTTCAAACTTTCACTTTTCATGCTTTTATGTGTACAAGAAAATATTATATAATTGATGATCAGGTAAAACATAATCGTACTATTAAACATTAAATCAATGTGCGTTAGCGTTGCTGTGAAACGTCAACAAAAAAGACAGCTGTATGATGTTTTGTATGCCTCCTCTTCAACAACTGAATATTTTTTTAAAGACCCATCGATAGTCAACAAGTCAGTTGTAATGCCGTGTGACTCACTTTGTTTGCTGCAGAATGGCACGGAACAGTAATCCCATCCCTTTTCCCCTTCCCCCGTGTAACACCATGGGCCGCCAGATTTCTGGTCCATATTTCTACAGTAGTTTTCGTTCGATTGTACAGTTCCATAGCCATGTATTCCGTAAATGTTTTTGGTGTTGTCCTTTTGACCAAGTTTCTGTGCGCCCTGTGAGTCCCATCTATAAAGACGACTTGACTTTTCAATTTTTTGGGCACCGAAATGTTGAGAGATTTGGTCATAAAATAACGTGGAAGGCAAAATGCTCACGAAGAACGACATCACGAAAATATTATTCTTTGCAAGCTTGTGCACTAATAATGGCATGGATTAAACCGCTTTGGTATTGATATTTAGTATGGCAATAACTTGTAAATATCTGTTATTTTCATATTGTTTTCTATGGGCATAGATGAAGATCTTTCAAATCAAAAAATCTATATAGAACCCATTCAAAAAGGAATCAGATATAGGATGCAAATGACCATCATTTAGTCCTGGTTTGCATCGACGTTGGTTTGTACTTGTGTCTCCATGGGACACTTACCGCTGACATGGTGTTCCGCTTCTTGTGCGATTTTCATAACCCATATATTCAAGTCCTAAGGCTGTCTCTCTGCAGGTTTTTCCTGTTAATTTGTGATGAAAAATGGTGATAATAATAAGCTTTTTAATGTTGAAAAACTGTGGGCTTGCGGTACCTATTCGTATATACACGGATTTTTTTATAAGAATTTGAATGATATATAAGGCACATATTTGCATAAAATTGTATGAAGGCCAATGTATATATATATATATATATATATATATATATATATATATATATATATATATATATATATATATATATATATATATATATATATATATATATATATATATATATATGCAGACGGTCACGGTCTCCCTGAAGCAAGGAATAGAGTCAACACCAGACTCATCACGGTGGCCCTTCGTCCCAAAAAAGGCGATTAGCACAGCATCCTCTTCCACAAAAGCCCAGAGTGTGATTAGTTCGATATTCTAAATTGGTCGATTCACAAAGAAAATGATACATTATGGCAATTCTGGATGGTCGGTTAAGAAAAATACCGTCACCTACACTGTGTACAAATATAACATTTCATACATTTTGAAAAAAAAATCTATGAGAATTAGTCAATGGTAACCACCAGCAGAATTTTTTCAATCCGCTTCCCGTCACTTTTAGCACTCAATGATAGACGTATGTAGAAGCTCTCTTTGTTCCATAACTCCAACGTGAAGAGGCTGGCTTCAATGTAGCAATGATCAGGTGTCTATCAATAGCCCATGGCATCAATTCACAGATATTTGCCTCACCGTGATTACAATGGCGGACCGACTTCTTCCCTTCGCGAATCGCCCTTGTACTCACAAAGACGGGCAACCGTGGAGTATTTTTATGGGCAAGAAGTTGTGAAACCAGCAATAGGATTTACCAGGTAGCAAAACGATAACATTATTATTATTATTATTATTATTATTATTATTATTATTATTATTATTATTATTATTATTATTATTATTATTATTATTATTATTATTATTATTATTATTATTGTTATTATTATTATTATTATTATTATTATTATTATTATTATTATTATTATTACTGCACCAATGCACAGTCTGAACGATAAAAACCATGTGTTATCTCCGCCCGACTTGAGCAGAGACATAAAGATGTCGCTTCCAAAAACTATTTATCATTGATTCATAACTGTTTAATTGTTTAATCAGTGTCCTCAATCGTCCAAAGCTTCAAATTTACAGCAAGTTCACTGCTTTTGTCAAAAAGATCTTGCCATTTTACCCCCTTGAGCGCTCATAATATCTCTCCGGTTTCTCATATTACTCAGCGCAGTGCAGTGTTGCTGCTGAGAAGGGCTGCGATTGTCGAGTCACCATATCACCCTTTCTGTTGGTTCATGGTTTTCGATTCCTCGTTCAACATATCCTAGTACACAAGATTCTTGAAGTGAGATTCTCCCCCGTACAGGTATGCCACGGTTGCACCGGGACGTGATAGAGTTTTCAAGTGCGCATGGTGCTCTGCCCTCCACTACCTGCAGCTGATCCCTGACCATCAACGCCTTATTTCTCTTTGGAATATGCACATTGTTCCATATATGAATCATGAATGGGAACTTAAACGTGACGTTCTGCATCCTGTCGTTATATTTTAATTCCAGTCGTCTTTAAGATTCGGCGGAACAACATTCTACTGAACTAGAGCGCTGCCCTTTTATGTGTGCTCACAGTGAATTTTGCTTTTTGTCATCTGATGTGTACGCTCAGGTGTTTCGGACACATTTTGTTGGTATAAACATGAAAAATAAAAGCAATTGGCCAACAGGCTCACTAATATCAAGGCCTCTTGTACATATACAACAAGACAGTATTGATATTCCAAAACACCTGCAAACAGATAGATAACAAACAAGACTAAAATTCAGAGAGGAAAGGGAAAAGAGGCACTAACGTTGCGTGAGAAATAATAATGAATTTACCAATCCAATTCCAGCGCAAAGTCAAATTTTAATGCCTAAAATTCGTTACTCTGACATTTGGAAAGTCCCCTTCCTTCAACTCCAAACAGTAGGGTTTGCAGGTTAAAATTGCCAAGGGAAACTGTTTCACTCTGTAATTCGTTCCTGAGTAGAGCATACTTTTTACCACAAAAAAGTGACCATTTTCTACGTCTGCACTAGGAGAGCATAACGGGGACTCAACAACACCAAGCTTATACAGTTCACGACTAAGTTCGATGCAGCCCATTATCATTACTTTATGGATGATAGCAATTTTTCTTTCTCCAATATGACACAATTCGCTGCGTTTAAGTTTGGTTTTATTTAATGCCCTCTTAAAATCATCTACATGACTTAGTGTCATAACCTCTCTAGACAGCGGATTCCACTTACGTTGGGTTCGTTCATAAAGATCACCTCCTAGCCAATGAATTGATGAATCCCGTACACATTTTGCTCTGCATTCTTTCGATAGCAAAATATCCGGCATGACATAAAAACCTGCACACACGGATATTGTAGAGGTAGTTATGGTATTTTTATCCGAATGTTGTCATTTATTTACTTATTTTGGCTTCTCTTTTTGATATGAGCCGAGTGCATCGCGTTGAATTGATTAAAAGTATAACGGCAGTCTTGTGGCATTCGCATAGCTGTGAACCACAGAAGACCACCGAATGTGTACTGGCGGTGCACGGCTGTGTTTGTGGCATGTAGACCAATCGACCATGTATTCACACTCCTACGGGATTTCATCCCACGAATGTGCAATCCAAATGGAACAAAGACACAACCGTCTGTACCGTGTAATATTTCTCCTGTCCCTCACGCTTGAGACCGGTCCACAATCTGCCCGTCTCTTTGAACGCACACAAAGAATGTTGATTTCTCTTGCCGGCCACATAGGAGCATCCAATACATTGCGTTTCGCATTTGTGTATGTATGTATGTATATATATATATATATATATATATATATATATATATATATATATATATATATATATATGCACACACACACACATATATATATATATGTGTGTGTGTGTGTGTGTGTGTGTGTGTGTGTGTGTGTGTGTGTGTGTGTGTAACAGTTTTATTTCATTGTGATGAATCCATTTGAAGGTGCCAAGTTTCATGGTCCGCACTGCTGCAATGCAGTCGTGTGGCAGCGGATCGTCAGGTTTTCCAATAGTCCTATCGTTTTCCTTGCACCGAAGTAAAACTTTGTTTATTTTATGGTCCGTCGTGTCATAAAAAATGTGCGTTCATTTCATTTCATTCCATACGTTCGAGCATGCAGATGAATGCAGTTTTACGACCCTGTCTTAGCGCAGGATCATCGGGTGCTGTGCCCCGCGCTGTGCGTCTCTTCAGAACAGGTGTGTTTTTTACTCTTAATTTTTACCGCATGCCGCGGGAATGTTGCCGTTAACGTAATGTCTACCTACACATCGCCTCGTATATACCCGAAAACTTTCAATGCTGGCCTGTCATGAATATCTATCGTAACAGAAGCTAACCAGACCTATAAGGTGGCTTTTGCAAATTTTTGTGGTGATGTATAGTCTCCTCGAAGTTTGTCGCACACTGCCCACACGGCTACAATTCCCTGTCAGCGGCCAAAGTCAATTTGCTACAACTTGCAGCAATATGCGGCAAACTGTAGGTCTGCTGCGGTTTACCGCAAATCGCTGCAAAATAGTGCCAAATGCCGCACAGCAGTGTTGCGAATGCCCATCTTTGGGGGTACAATAAACCATAATTATCTTCATGATTAGCGTCGGCGATGTCATTATTATTATTATTATTATTATTATTATTATTATTATTATTATTATTATTATTATTATTATTATTATTATTATTATTATTATTATTGTTATTGTAATCGTTATCGTTATCGTTATTATAATTATTATTATCATTATTATTATTATTATTATTATTATTATTATTATTATTATTATTATTATTATATTATATCTATTATTATTATTATTACAAGCAATATGAGTGAATAGACTTAATACAGACATTTAATGCTGTTTGGCAATACAATTGTGTGTTCGATATTTTCTGTGTGGTAAATACCCCAAGAAATAAACAAACACACAAAAAAACCCCACAAAAAACTATGTCTTCATCTCAACCTAAAGAACAAACTGGTTAAGATGGGCTCACGGTCTGATTACTGAATAAATGCTGCGTACAAAACTCGTACAACAAGTTATGCGGTAGCTTTATCTTAAATCATATCCACCTCTTCAATTCTAACTCGCTGATACCAAAATTGAGTGCATAATGAAGGCTTTAAGTTACGCAGGCGATCAATTCTGTATGTTTGTCACTTAACGTTTGCACAAGGATTGACATACATTCTCGAATTTGAGTCGAAACAAGGCATCGATTGATGTGCTTTATATTTTATTTTGAATTGGAAATAATATCTGGAGTAATTTCCAGGAACGAAAATATTCGTCTTTCTAAATTTTTAATCTTTTCATTGTCAGTCGCCAATGTTTTCAAAAAAAAACAAACCCCCAAAAACGCATTGACGATGATTCAGGTTAAACGGGCATGGAATTGTTCGTAGTTATGAATTTATGAATGAGATATGCCGATATCGAATATCAGCATATCCCGAATATAACTGTGTACTGAAAGTGTGTTTAAATTGTGTTCGTCTCTCTTTTAAAATAATTGCGCAAAGTGTTCAGCAAATATCACATATAACTTCATTTGATGACTGTCAACAGACTTTAATTAGCCAGGAAATGTTTGTTTACTTTTGGAAAAGCCTAATTAAATTATGAAAAAAAGTATACATTGTTGTCTAAGTACCTACTGCACCCAAATAAATACTGCTAGTTCGGACCAATACATATATAAAGTAGATTTGATACGCTTCCATATTATCTCAAGTACTTTTGCTTTTCTATCCACTGAGGCATATTTAAATGGGTACAAGAGAGTACCCAACACAAGATAGGGATAAAAAATCCTGTTCCCACACGCGTATTAAAGTGCAAGGTTTTTTACGAGATCTAAACAACACGAGTCAGCCATTAGTTCAAAAACTGCCCAGACATAGATATGATACAAAAGTTGGTCTGACTCACGAAGCCCAGTGCCGGCAGACGCCTCGGCCGGACGAATATTGGATATACATTCTGTGGGGCATGGGGTTGAATATGCATGTTCACCCTGGTAAAAGAATAAGGTCTGCTGTAGCTAACGAGCAGTTCTTTCCAGGCAAAATCAGATCTAATTCCCTGTGAATAGTCTTTGCATAATTATCAAATTGTTATCAATTTCAGCTGTATGCTGGAAAATAGTGAATAAGGTGGTGTTTTGTTCGCCAACATTTCTATCGTATGTTCAATCCTAGCTATCACTGGTATCCGGTGTAATTCCTTCAGAACAGTTACAATGTGGCCATGTCTGATCTAGTTATTATATGGTCCTGTTAGATGTCCTGGTTGCTGAGGCTCAAGTTGGAAAAGTAACTGTACTGCATTTGCCTGAGTGGAATGAAAGAGATATTCAATAAATGAGTCTTTGGTTATCTAAAGGTATTCATACCCGATTTGAAGAAAAAGAAGCATACAGCACTGACGTGTGAAGCCGTGCTGTTGTAAAGACATGTATTACCTATGTAGACGTTCCTACTTACACGCATCAAGTGTGTGAAAACTGGCTGCAATGTCTATTTAATGGCACTGTCAGGCGCGCGAGTTTGATATGTGAGGGTCAGAATTTCGAAGTATTTGCATAAAGGTTTCCCTATTGAATAATTACCATTCAAATTAAATGGATGCAGTCATATGATTGCACCCTTCGATGCATGTCATGGATTTTAAATAGCTTGCTTTCCATGTTTTTTTATTCAATACTATGAACGTTTCTAAGATCTTGCTTATGTACTATACGTCAACACCTACCTATAGGAGCTGTTCAGTTGCCATTTATAGTGAAACTATTTTCTTTTTGTCTGTATGATCAAACCACTTACTTAGAAATGTAAACACAGCTTTTTCTAATAGGGTAAAATTAGCTATGCTATTCAAATTTGGAAGAGAGTGGCTGACAAAATGGAAATCCAGGAAAGTAGCCCTTGTATCCATTCAAATTAAGCCTATTACTTAAAGACTTACCACCACAGTGGAACTGCATACAAATAAACAAAGAGGTTACATTTACACGACTATACAAACATAAACCATCGAATGGCATCAAAATCTAACGCAAAAATACATTCGTTGAAGACACTTACCTATTTTAGCATATAGGTAAGAGGATTCTGGTAGTGGAGAGTCCACACAATTGGATGTTAAGATACGGCATTTATTTCCATCTTGGAACAAAAACGACTGACACTTTTTGTCTTGACGGCAATGTTGGGAGCAGCCATAAACATCTATCTTCTCAAGTGCATACCCGTGTTTCATCGAACCAAGACACGTGCTGGGTCTTGGTTGAAAGAAACCATCAATAACTACAAAATGAATTGGTAGTTTTTATGCCAAGGAATGTTGGTGTAGAATGTATCGTCAACACTTAGGAGTATATGTGCATGGAGGAAAAATCTTCCATTTTAAGCCGCTTAAACCCACATTGTCCATCAAGAACAGATATAATTTGTACAGAATAGTAAGTATCTCTGTCAGCATCTGTATGCCCCTTTCCAGTATATCATTATTTTGGTGATTGCGATTATGGTTCGTTATAGGCGTAAGAGTACTGTTCTATGGCCATCGTTTTATGCATCAAAGAAGTGTAACATTATATATGACTTATAGTGTATTAGAATATTACCATAAAGGTTTATCAATTACCAGAACGAGAGTCTGAGAGTCCAGCTACTGAATGTGATGTATTTTCTGTTGCTAATTTATATGTGCTACATCTCAACACATTATAATTGAGGAAGATGACCTGCTGTGCTATACATTTCTGTTACTGCTAACTTTAAACAGCGACTTACGTGTATTCAGGTTCATTAAGTACTTCTACAGAAATACTTTGCGGGAGTGCTTTCATACCCATGTGTCGGATGCATACAGTGCTGATGTTTCCGAATGTAAAATGATTATTACTAATTACATTTTATTGTTACACTTATCCTCGTTGTTTTTGCAATATATATTATATTTATGCTCGTGGTAAGCTCAGTTTTCAAGAGCTAAACTAAGTAGGGTCGGGTCTAAAGAGTCAAGTAAACTGGCGTCATGCATCAGATGCAATATTATTGGACATCAAAACTCTGATGATGATGATGATGATGATGATGATGATGATGATGATGATGATGGTGATGGTGATGATGATGGTGATTATGATGATGATGATGACGACGACGATGACGATAATGATAATGATAATGATGATGATGATGATGATGATGATGATGATGATGATGATGATGATGATGATGATGCAATATTGTTTACAACCGTAATTACCTGGCATACTTCGGTTCTGAAAACAGCCGTTCCCCATCAGCCAGCAACATCCGTTTTTTAAACAATTTTCCTTGTTGGACCCCGGACACGAAACTCTTTGTAGAGGGAGCATGTCCAAACATGTATCTAGCAAATTAATCAAACATTCGTGGACCTGCGTTAGTATAATCATATGACTCGAATAAAATATGTTGCCAGCCAGTTTAACCTGTACGATAAATAATGTCGTGGGTATATATTTTTTATAGCCATAGCGTCTGTTGTGTGTAACTATACCGCACAAAGGAAAACAAACTTGATGATAGTGTATAGTTTTACCTGAACTACATATAGCATCATGAGTGTGTCATTTCCAAATTCATAACTTTTCGTATATATAAACTTTTCAAAAGAACGTAACTGTAAATTCATTATCGCTCACAATCTATCTTGTATGATAAATATTATCACAAGTATATATTTTCATAATCTCAAGTTCTCTTATATAAACATATCAATAGCATAAAAACGCAAAATAAATAAATAAATAAATAAATAAATAAATAAATAAATAAATAAATAAATAAATAAATAAATAAATAAACAAATAAATAAATAAACAAATAAAGAAAGAAAGAAAGAAAGAAAGAAAGAAAGAAAGAAAGAAAGAAAGAAAGAAAGAAAGAAAGATCCATAAATGGCTTCATTTGCAAATATATTTAATATCTAAAGGAACACAATGGGATATAAATTATAGTTCATTATTTAACGTGTATGGTAGATACTATCACAAGTATACATTTCCAAGATCACAGCTTCTCTTGCATATATCTATAGCATGAAAGAGAAAAAATTTGATCAAAATCCACAGCTGGCATCTTTTGCAAATATCTAAACTATATAAAAGAAAAACTTTACCTTAAAATATACAGTAACACATTTAGAATTACTTACTGTGAAAAGGCATGTTCGCTATAGTGCAAATCATATAATCATACCGTATGTCAATGTAACTTTTGCTCATACATGGTAATGTGTCGATCACGAACGCAAAGCATTCAATTAAACATTCAGCTTATTATTTTGTACTTTCCTAATGGATTCCTTCTAATATATATATAATTAAATATATATATATATATATATATATATATATATATATATATATATATATATATATATATATATATGAATAAGTTTACATATGCCTTGATAAAATTTCATGTTCTCATGAATGTTAGCTTCAGTTGTTTCAGACAATATATATATGTGTGGTTCTACTATTAATATCAAACTTTATCATGTCACATGTGCAATGTTTATGCTTCATGGTTTACTGTGAGTAATATCATAACATCATAGAACGTGAAAAGTACTGAAATGATGTAATGGCAACAGACATCAATGGTGTGAAAAGGTAAAAACAAAAACAAAAAAAACAAAAAAACGGTGGTTAAATTCTTCAAAAAGTATGCATACCAAGGATCCAAACACGGAGTCCTGTGGCCCGCCCGCAAAAATGTTTTTGTCACGTTGATATAGTATTATTTCAATTTTGGTGGATGGTGTTATATGCTTTTGACAAGTCCATAAATACCCTGGTGCGATTTCACTCTTACAAAGCTATTTTTGAATGCCGTCAATAATTAACTGTGATGAACTATTGTGATGTACAATTCACAAAACCCATGCTGATAGTTGAAGTGCGAATGCCAGTGGAAAGACTGGATGAACCTGTTACTGGAGAGTCCAGAATCTGAGTCAATCATTCACAACTGCACGAGGTATTGTTTACATTATACGGGGCATGATAAACGACTCACCGGAAGTCAAAGTCGATAAAAGAGTACAGGCTCCATCTGCAGAAAAGTGAAAGCCTCTGTTCCCCAAATTCAGCCACTCATGCATAAAACAATACATTCCAGATAGAACTTTCACCACAAAACGTTCATTTGACCTGGCCGACAGCTGCAAACAATTGAAATTTTTGATGGACAGTTACATCCATTCCAGCATTGCTCTCCCTGACACTCAAACTGAAAATACAACCATTCATATAACAGTAAATCGTACCTGTTTGTACACCTTTTCCACAAATGTAAATGAGTACGCAGATAAAGACTGTCCACATGTTGGCCATCATATTCCCTAAAGAAAATTTAAATATGTTACATACATATATATTGTGTATGCAGACGAAACATATCACCGAGAAATATTCTAATTGGAAAGGTCTTTGTAGACAACTTCCCATCTACTTGCTCACCTCTTAAGACAGACACGAACCCCTGTTCATATCTTGAAAATTAAAATCATGGCAAAAGATGTGAAAGGTGTAGACAAATTATAATTTCTATAATTTTTATGAGGTGGGCGGCTTATATATATAGCGTTTGGAGTGTGTAAATTATGTACATTGCCTTTGTGAATAAGTTACCCATACGTTGTCACTGTCAATGATATAAAATAGGGACATTCTGCTTCAAAAACGAACCGCGCACAACAAAAAGCAAATCTGACATAATTTGTTGAATTAGTTGAGAAGTCCCACGAAGTGTCCAGGTTAAGCTTGCAATAAAATCTATCATAAAATTAGTCAGTTTAACTTTGAGTGTAGCTAATTATCCTTCCCCTGACTAATATTTCTGACGCTATTGACCATAATACACTTTGTCACAAAATTTAAAATTTGGTCATATCTGTTCGAAATTTCAGGACTTTGCATCTAGAATAAACATGGTTCACAATAGGCGAGAAACAAGACGATTCAAAGATGTACTTGTGACCAAATATTTCAACCGTTATTTCTGTAAATATCCAGATATTGGTAGAAAGTTTAGCTTCAATAATTTGAGAGATTTCAGACTTGCCTCTTTTGCTACTTAATTTTGTGTTTTGGCATCATTCTGTTTTAATATTCATCTTTAAGAATTTTTAGGGCTGCTAGGTTTCCTTCCCGTTAACCACTCAGGGATTATCGGTAGCAAGCAGAGGCCTACGACAGTTACAAAATTGCCTAATCGTACTTATAATCTGATAGAAAGATTATATTTTGATAGCATGTTCTTGACTGAAATGATAATGCCTTTCATTTTTTTCTGACAAGCCCGAGTACACATTTACTCAATGTCCAAAAAAATGCTGAATTCTGGCAGTATTTACTCATATTTCACAAACTTGACCCAGTATGTTTAAACATTTACTCAGAGTTTGGAGCAAAATAGAGCTTTATTTACTTACAAAGTGAGTAGTAGGAGTTTGTTTTACATTTTTTGTGCAGGCTGTCCATTGTTGCAGTTCTTGGTGGTGTAGCTGTAACTATTTATTTTATAATCAGTGGGGCAGAATAAAAAGTGCCGTTTTGTTTCTACTCCAGTTACACACTGGCATATTGTTGCACCAAGATGAGCTATCCAGCCCCAGAAAGTACATAATATTACAGGTGTAAGTCAATCTGTTTTTTATTTGAACTTGTCCTATACAAATTTAGTAATGATGTTTGGTTTTACAGGTATTCTTTAGTCATATTGAAGCTCTGCATTTACAAGCAGAGCTTCACTTATTTAGCTAATACGTATTTTGACAGGTTCATATATTTTTTCATTATCATGTGGGTTGTCTTTGTTGAAAGTCTGGCTTACACAACAAGGAGCCGCTGCTCAGAGAGACATGTACGAGTACAGACTACGAAAAATGTTCCGAGCAGTTACCTATAGAAGACCCCTGAATTTATTTGGCCTAATGCCGGGTATGTCAAAATTCTATAGAAGAACTTCTGAAATTCGGACAATAATACTTCCATATTTATATAAATAAGACAGTGACAGGTTAACTTATGGAGTGTCAAGAGTTTGAACTGAGGAACGGCATATATATATATATATATATATATATATATATATATATATATATATATATATATATATATATATATATACAAATATATATATATGTGTGTGTGTGTGTGTGTGTGTGTGTACTTAAAAGCATGCTTTCCTGTGTGAATCTCCTCCGCCCTTTTGATTGATTATAAATCATGGAAGGTGATAGATTCTTTCTCATGAAGTGGTGATTTGTTTAAGTGTGTGTGTGTGTGTGTGTGTGTGTGTGTGTGTGTGTGTGTGTGTGTGTGTGTGTGTGTGTGATTGTTGATTGTGTTGGCTTTCCATACTGCTCCCACTGTGTCACCACTGCACATGTATGTTTCTAATGTTCAAGACTACTAGATAAAAATATAATACGTGATGAGATCATAGTGGTTCCTGTAGCCGTACCACTGGACAGGCGCTTTCTAAGGAATTAGCACAACTGAAAGAGAAACAATTTTATTGGTAATCTATAAAAGCTTCGAAATATATCTCCATATGTGACCGAAAGTGATACTATTTTTTGCCTGCCCATGTATTGTACACTTCAGCTAAAGATACCTTGCTAACAGTCATTTCGCAGTGTGGATTTCAACCCTATTTCTCCTTGCAAACCTTGGCTGCAAGACTTAAAACAACACCCAGTAACTAATTACTATTATGTAAGCAATGAGATAGCATTGTTTTCAATGGATGAGGGGCTTTTATTAACTGCATCCGGTAACTATTTCTTCTTTTTTCAAATTTAAACAAAAAAGTGGTAACGATGTTAAGTTTTAGAAATGCTATATTGAATTGACACATTGATCATAAAATTGGCTGACAGAAAGTGAAGTTTTGTACCTATGTCATATCATGAAGCCTTGACTACAATGTTTTGGTTGTGAAGTTGGTACATAAATCGTTGCATTTTGTCTAACAAATCTGATGTGGTCACCAAGGAGGACCAGAAAGAGGTAATGACCGATTTTGGCAGTTTTTTCGTATGTGAGTATTAAACATTTAACTGGGATAACACCTCTAGATGGTTCAACTAGGTATTTGTTTTGGGACACTGTAGTAACAAAGGGTCAGCCAATGCAAAAGCGTCACGAGTTCTTCCTCGCCTAAGCATTAGTCGTTAATTACTGTGGTCACCCTCTTGTAAAACCTCTGTTACCAGACAACTACATGTACAATTAAAGAACAATATTTTTTCTGCACTGCGTTTTGGAGTGGCCTTGCAACTGATGTGATTTACAGATTTTATATAATGTGGGATGATCATGATGCTTGTCACTCATAGTTCCATGGCTTCAGGTCAACATAGCTAAGACGGAGGTATGTAGGCTCTTTGGAATTCCCCACGATTTGCTTCAGGGTTGTGGGCTCAATGGTCATGCAGCCCTTGCTGTAAGCAAATTCGGGAAGAATTATAAAAAAGCTCTGGTATACATGTATATTGAAAACGAGTATCTATACCTGTAATTTAAAAAAGGTCCCAAAAATCCTAAAATTGTACCGGTACGGTGCTGTTAAACCCACAGTGCTAGCTGCGCTAGTCCTATCCATACATATACAAGGAGTATCTCAGAGAGCTTAAGCAACTGATTAGCATGATGCACAATTTGTTTCTATTGGTTTCTTTCACTATGGAGACAACACATCACCATGTTTGGTCTGGCTACATGCCTGTAATTGGGCAGTAATATTAATGGCCGGCAACAGATAGGTCACGAGCTAAAATCCATTCAGGTACCACTGACATCATGCAGGTTAGTTGTATGAGATACACAGATTTTGAGAAGTCAGGATAGTTTTATAACCGAGCTCTTTTTGCCAGGTCCAGCAAAACGCGGTCGTGAAAGAAGATCAGTATAGCATGCCATCTAGATTAATTAAAAAATACATTGGGAACAACATATTCGGAGTCACTTGACGCTTAAAAAGTTGAATGCAATGGTGAAGTGATTTGTGAGAAACACGATTCAAAAAAATGCTCGATTAACAATTAATTAAACAATAATTGTAAGGATGATGTAATAAAAGATGTAACTCGTTTCTGTATTATAAAAGCACAGTTGATGTAACTTGTTTACGTTATGCAATATTGGTTACCCATTAGTTGACAGGGTAATACTGCGAGCATCTCCCAAGAAGGGAACTGGTAAAAGCCAATATGTTAGATGCGAAGGGTAATACAATTTTCTCAGTGGAAGATGACCCATGTATTACCGAATCGACCAGTGGCTAACGAATTTATCCAATTTTCTTTAATTTGTACTAGAAATAAAATCGCAACACAGCATTTTATTTTTGCTCCCATTTTGCTTGGAGCTGCTGTCTGCTACATTGTGCCTACTACGTAATAGCATTCTGTGCCGGTAGGTGGCTGCGAGCCGTATTTCCACACGCATGGTATTCATACGCTAAAATCATGATATGCATTATATACGCCAGGCACCTCAAAGATAGTAACCAGTCAGATACCTTGAGATTTCATAAAAATGGGATAGGATGTGGCATTCGCTGCTGAAAGCAAGGATGAATAATGGGAATGGTAAAGGAGGTGCGTAGAATAAACATGTCAGCAATCAGACGGAAAGAAGACCTTACTTTGACATTTGTTACTGCCACATTTGAAAACCATTGGAGTCCATCCATAAAAGTAAGAAAATCTTCCATTTGTGGGCCCCGCGTGTCGTGTGACGACTCAAACGACCTGCATCATTCAGTACATCATTATGGCTGAGACTATATTCTTCAGGAGATGGCAGATCACAACAGGTTATATTGAAGTGAATTCCAATGGGGTGAGAAAATGGTTTTGTACATGGAGTGGAGAACAAGCTTTCTGGAACAAAAAGTATGTGATTTCTATCCCCAGGAAAGCATTATGTCTTGCGGGTCCAGGATCTTAACACACTCCACATTACAAGGATATGACACCAGATACAGCAACCTCCTTTTTTTCATAGCCGGGTGTGTATCAACCTCTGCAGGTGCATGCTAATCATGTCGGAGGAAGGTACTAAATATTGCACCTATAGAGAGTCTGTAACATGCTCTTCTAATTGCCCCCCCCCCCCCCCCAATACTGTGTCGGCGGAGCAGCCTTGCACCTTGTTAGCGACAAAAGATTACTTCTGGTCCATATTTTATTTTGTTTCTAGAGCATATATAAACAAAAAAAAAGTCAAGACACAAGACAAGACAAAAACTTGTTTTATTTTGTTGGAGGGGGGGGGGGGGGTGCTTTTCACGACATCAGATATTACGTTCACCATAACATCCTAGGTAGGTGTCATCGTTTCATAGCCGTGTGTGTATCAACCATCTCCCTCTTCCGCTAAATGGAGTTTTTAAGAAGTGGGCTTTTCTGAAACACTTCCTTTGTGTCTCCACTTAAAATCCCCTTTCCTGTTTTGATTCCTAGACCGCTAAATTTGGGAATCAGTATATTGTAACAATAGTTCGTATGATCAAACAATAATAAAAGTGATGGTGAAAACTGAGTATTTTGGACAAATAGGCATACATAGGATAAAGCATACAATCTTCACCTCAATAACGTAATTAAAAGGATTATGACTTTTCGATTTAGGCATGTGACAATTGATTAATTCTCAGCGGAACACACCAGATTCCTGACACAAGTAAATTTCACAGCCCATTCTTGCTTGAGCTATGTAAACTACAAAGTGTACCGTTGGAATTTGTTTGGAAGGTAATACCAAAAATACAGGAAACCAACTGTGCAGACTTAGAGTTGTACAGGACTTTACGATACCCGAAGACAGCATATCTTTATGGGATGGCTAGTCAGAGGGCTAGACCTCAGTTTTTAGAAAGAAAAAATATACGAGACAACACTGGTCAATTAAGAAAAATATCAGATTGACAATCATGGTGGACGTGTCGGTGTCTAATCAGATTGCCTAGGCAGATGTCCATCAATAGAAGATACACAGGTCGTAAACGTGTATCATCTGTGCCAGAAGACACGACACCCGCTACTGTTGATATCTACACCTAAGTCCCCCCCCCCCCCGGAAATTATGACAAAAAGTTCTGGTTCCTGAAAGTAACAACCGGCAATGAGTCATGAGAATTTCTTTTTGGGTTCCAAAGCCTCTTTGAATATCGCCAAAGCGTGCAATTTCTGTGAGTGTAATTCTCAACCCATAATGTAGGTATTAGGCTCATTCAGAAAAATAAATGTGCTTACTAAATCTCGGATACTAAAACACAAATTTAATGATTTTGGCGGACAAAATGCCAAAAAAATAGGATTTTCACATGTGTTGCTTTTGGGGTCACTTGAGTGGTTTTCGATATTTTGAATTGAAAGTTTATATAAAAGTGATACAGAATGTCTTTAAGTTTATATTTTTCTTTAGATTGAATGAAACAAGACTTTTGTTGGCCATTGTATATTGATGTGAATGAGTCTCTGTTCAAGGCAGATGATTTATTGTCATATCATACTGCAAAACAAGCTTAACATTTGACAAATGACTTTCCGTGGCAGTATTTTAGTGTATTTATCTTGGCGTTTGTTTTTCTGTACACGTTTGCTTACTTTTCCTAGAAGTGACAATGAATCATTTGCATGTGTGGAATCATAATTTAAAATTTTCAAAATACAAGATTAATTTTATTTCATTATGCAAGAGAAGAATGTAGTGTGGATCTGTAATAATGTATCAATCGTGCAAGCTCTAATTGCATAAATATCTTTTTTTTTTTTGCTGTAACGGAAGACGTCACAACGAGACAGTTTGTGTGAGAACTGCATAATAAAGTGTTCTACCATTTGTCTACCTCTACCACAGCGTGTTTACCGTATGCTAGGACAAAGTCTGAAGAAGGCTAACACGTAGCGTAGCAGTACAACAACAAGGCAGGGAAATAGAATAAAATTTATGTTATGCTCCCGGTGGGGAACACTGCCACAAGGGCAATGTGTGTTTCGGAAGAACAATGTGTATTGGCCTTTAGTATATAGGAGAGGTTAAACCCATTGGAAACATGGAGAGATGTAGTTTGCATGATACTTAATTTGTGTTTATTGTTGTCCATTTTGCGGTGTTGAGAGCGTCGTTTTTTGCCATGATTGTCCCATATATTTTCGTGGTCATGTATATTGTACATTATTTCTGGTCCAGCAAAGTATGTAAGTTAAAACCGCAGGCAATACAACATCATTGACAAAGGACAATATGGAAAGATTGACAGTTACATTGACAGACTGCAGAATATACCCACGTAACTGGTGAACCAGAAAGGCAGCCGCAGATTCAAGAAGCACCAGCGGCCCTACAGACCTGGTTTACCCACACGAATTTATCTAGAGAGTTTTCAGTTTTACTCTGTATCTTTATTTGGATTGTACATATACGAATTTCATGTTTGAATGTATATTTCATGTATTAACCCAACGCTGTATAAAATTACAATTCTACCTTTCAGGCACATATTGTATTTGTTGTTACGCAGTTCCTTGAACTAAATATGCCAAACTAAATATTTCGTTTTGAAGACCACTTTATTTAAAACCTAAAAATAAATTCCTGTTAAAATAGTTTCGAAGGCCTAAGACAGTATTATCATAATGTAAATCAAATTTTAATATGATTCCAGCACCCTTGAAATTCTTCTCAGAATATGTGAAAGCAAGTACATTTCCAAAATCTTAAAAATTCACAAATATGTTTTAACCACTATGATTTTAAGAAGCCTACCTTTTGCAATTTCATAGCGATGCAGAATTGGAATTGAGATGCCTCTGTTTTTGTTTCAATCTTACATTGATATTGCATGCAGAGTATTTCAGTTAATGTGTCATTTGTCATTGTTAAAAACTATTTTTGTCATTCGTTTAATCCCGTTGCCTCCTATTTATATTTCTGTTTCATGACTTTCCAGTATACATTTGAGTAAACCTTTTTGTACATAAATATCTTCATGGCACTTCTTTGTAAGTTTGAAAAATGAACTTACATAACCAGTGGGCTTATTGGTAAGTGGCTGTGCGGTAAAAAAATGTTTCTCTAATCCTGATATAGCTAGTCTTATCACTGCATAGTCCAAAGAGTTCACATGGTATATCAAGTTGCTTCTATTGTTGGTTATGAAAAAATGTAACATATATATATATATATATATATATATATATATATATATATATATATATATATATATATATATATATATATATATGTATATATATATACTTTTTAGAACCATAATTGGTGAATTGGAACCTTAATACCTCTCTAAACGGCTCTAACCTGGCCTCAAACTACAAGTAATTTATCACATGATCGTTTCCGGTAGATAAAGGCAAAGGAAAATAGAGCCTTCTTTCCATACTTTCACTAATGAATCACCGTCTGTATTCTTTTCCTACCTTACCGAGCTACCCTTAAGATTCTGTTTCTCCCACCATATTGTTCAAATATTTCAAGCACCTGCAATATAATTCATGCAGACTTACGCTGTGTACAAAGAAGCAGATGTCATGTGAAAATGGCGATATTCTAGAAGCCCTGTTTTCTTTTGATGTAAAATGTCCAGCCTTCTTTGGATATTACAGGCGAAACGTTTTTAACATGTTGATATAAAATCATAATGAAGAGTATTGGATATTTTTAAAAAATCAATTAGCACTAGAAGCTCCCGTTGATTTCAGTTGATTCCAAATATAGTGTGTCTGCAAATGTTTAAATATTCTCACTAACGACTTGTTGGGCTGACACACAAACACACACACACACACACACACACACACACACACACACACACACACACACACACACAATACTAAAATTCAAATAGCTAGACAGAGTGAACAGTATGAGAGCCTAGTAAAACAACCAAAATTTACGAGTTTTTTTTTCGTAATTACAGACTTTTTCGAAAAAGAGACTTTTTAAAACTCGAAGTTATGAGGGATTTTTTCGACGATTACGAGGTTTTCTGTTTCTCTCATAATACCGGGTCTTTATTACTTGAAATTAGGAGGTTTGTTTCCAGCTTTAACTGAATTTAGTAGTTTTTGCATTTAGTAATAACGAGTTTTTAAATCACGCAATTACGCATTTTTTTCTCGTAATAATGAGTTTTCAGACTATCAAACGTAAATTTACTAAGGCAGAATTTAATAATCTTAATAAGGATCAATGGATATGTGTCATTGTTTGTCAGACATATTATCTTTATAATCACGTTGAGGGCGAGAATGATTACATGATATATATCTCTTGACTTCGCTTTTCACAAGGTGTCGATTTCGAGAAACGTAACAGTAAAGTTTTATCACCATTTCAAACAAATGGTGATGAAAATAAACCATTCCGTCTTTTAGTGTTATTCTGATTACCATTTGTCTTTTGTTCCGGTATATTGACGCAAAATGCCCCGTGTCAGACAGTCCTTATCAGATTCAAGACTCTTTCAACATTAGTATTGACCGACAGTCTGAATTATTACTATCCTTAGAATTGTCGAATATTCGAAATATGCCAGCAAATAAGGGAGAATTATGAGGATTGGTTAGATGATAATCTCACTGATTTTGAAATTATAGGCATGCGTGGAACTTGGTTGGCCCCTGGCAACTTTGATTTGTACAACCAAGCAGGTTATAACCATGAAAGCAGGTACAATCTGATCGTAAAGGAGGAGACGGTCCGTCCATGATCAAACATTAAGTTTATCGGAAGGGCAAACCCTACCATGATTATCATAATGTGAGCCTATTTTCGTAGAAGTAAAAAAAAGATATGGCTAATTTCGGGCCAAAAATGATTATAATACGGTTGAAATTTACAAACAACAAAATACTAATAAACATCGATTTCGTAAGGCGATAAAAAGACTTGAAAATATAGAGGTGGAAAATAAGATTTGCTATTTAATAGGTTTTACCATATTAATTTGTTGAACCACGAGAACCATTTACCAACATGATATCTACTAGAAATGATGTTCTGTCTGTCCCATACAGCAACTTATATCGATAACATACTTACTGTTTCATATGAGAATGATTTTAATCATATCAAATTTATTCAACTCAATTAAGGGAAACTACAAATAACAAAAAGGATAATCCACCGGAATTCTGAAGCCCAATTAATCCAATAATTATCATGCATTAACAGGGATGAGGTATACGGACAGGATAGTGCTAAAATGCATATACAATCTTTTATGACAAAAAAGTTAATGCATATGAAACATGTATCCCCAAAACGTACCTATAATGTATCTAGCATGAGAAATAAACCTTGATTTACAGATGGTATACTCACATCAATACACAGCCAAAAAGAACCTTTATCAAACTAGAAAAAAATAATAAAATAGAACAACAGATTTCTATACAGCTAGGATATTTTTCCGAGTTATTTGCAGAAAATAGAAATAAATTCAAACAGCCATGCAAAATCGCCAATCAGCTGATAACAAAAACAATGAAAATACTAATGATCACCTAATTGAGGGTGGCAAAACTCTGAGTGAACCTAAATTAATAGCAGACATATTTCATCAGTTTTTCTAGGAACATCCTTAGCCAATAAGATTCAACAACAACATGACCGGTTTAATACCTATTTGGAAGGACTCTACTCCAACTCATTCTTCTTGCACCCCCCCCCCCCAAAAAAATGAAATTTGTAGGACAGGTAAGACACCAAAAATAAATCCCACTTTAGTCAATCCTGGCTCAAAATGTATTTGCGTTAGGATAACATATCATATATGTGTGTACTCGTCATACTCAAAAGAATTTATATGTCACGTATTTGGGTGTCTTTGATGTTAATTGTTGAATGAACAATTGAAAGTTGACTGCAAAGCATCCACCCCATAAATGTCGATATAAGTCACTAATTATTTGTGATAAAACCATAATTACACTTAGATCTTAATCCTGACATGTTTACAACAACAAACGATCCTGCGATTTTTTATGTTAGGTTTCGTTTTTCTTTTATCCATCCTGAAAGTTTGACGTTTCAATTTTCCATTTGATTTTCAGGATATTCATTTTCTTCATTTCATAGAAAGAGAACGAAGCAAAATTTTGAAAATCGCTGAATCGTTTTGCAGTTCAGACATTAAAGAATAAAAAGCCGTTGACCGGGTTAAATTTCGCGCAGCCGGGTTTTTTTTTTGGAATAACTATTCTTAGGTGGGGCTCTCGTCCTATTATCTTTTCCGACAAAATAAGCTTCAAAGGCCTTTGATGTTGATCATTTGCCTGTGATACAATACCATTTGCTCAAATTGAACTGATATTTGTACAAAACGTAGTAAACATCGTCCCTGAACATTTGGGGAGGTTGTCAATCAATTCTTGGCCAATCACGTGAATAAAAGAGCCTTTGAAGTACGGAAAACATTATTCAGCTATCTGTCAAACGGCGACAGCGACAGTCTGGTTTCAAAGTGTGACGTCATGGAGGCGGTCCTTCCGGCTGCGTGACCTCAACGAAAGTTGTGTTGCCTTGCTTCGGTGGGGCGGCCTGCGGCCGCTCGTGGTCAGTGTACGGATGGCGGGTTTGGTCTTCCGCCCCCTACCTCTTCATCCCGGTTTTAGGGATAGTGTTTTATTGTATTTACTCGTCTCCTATCTGTATACTTTATGTAGTTAGCTTGTTGGACTTGTCTTTACACTTTACTTAGTTAGCTTGTCATTATTTTGTAGTTATTTTCTCAATGAGTTTCATTTTTCTTTCCAACCTGAGCTTTGTAACGCTATTTTGTGGGTTTTCTCTGCTGTTCACGTTTATGCTTATTTCAATGTGTTTATTTGTACTTTTATTTCCTCATCCCTGGGTTCCGATAAAGTATTATTATGTACGTGCGTATTGTTGAGTAGGGTGTCAGTTTTTTTCCCCGCCTGTCTTTGGTGTGAAGGACCACTGGGGTAATCCTTCGCGGCACGGCCTTTGAAGTTTGAAGGGACACCGTCTGACGATTCCCGCTCCTCTTGAACATTTAAAGTCTCCCTTCATTAGAACGCAAAACAAGCAAGTTAACAATAAAGTAAACCACTAAGGCTATGATATGTTAGCATGTTTGCATCTTTTCCCTGCCCACAAACGTACGTTCGGCATGCTGCCTTATTCCGCATTGCCGCCCTGATACCAGTCTCTTGGCCCGTTGCTACTTGCAGCCAAGGTTACAGGCTGTTAAGTATGATTGACGGGTGGCATTGTTCCGTTTGGCGGCTGAAAACCAGAAGAATGACACGTGGACGTTCGGATGTTCACATCCCTGTGTGGTTTTTGGCGTTTTTCTCATATTTCTGCTTTAGTTAAAAGCTCGCAATTTTGACAACTGATAGAAAGGACATTCATCTTGTAAAAACCGTTAAAATTTCAAAATCGGCCATGCAAAGGTTTTTGGTGTCTTAACTGTCCTGAACTAACCAGCAAAACACTTAAAAACGCCAGCCCGGGCGATAGTGAGATAGAAGCTGACAGTATTTTATATATATGTGATGAATTTAACCATTGTTTCAGAACAGGAATAGTACCTATTAACTCCTACATGCAATCCTGGTGATCCTTCTGCATTTACCAACCGCCGGTCAATATCATTATTGTTTGTGTTTGCAAAAATCATGGAGACACTAATGTGCACTAGCCTCATAAACTTTTTTAACAAACATAAAATCTTATATGAGTTCCAATAAGAGAAACACCAGACTAAAATAGCCTAAGCAACATTCTTATGCAAGCCAACCATTACGCTTGGAAAAGGCATTTTTAATTGGTATTTTCTTAGATCTATCTCAGGCTTTTAAAAATCTAAACACTTTTATGGAATTCGTGGCACAACGCTTAATCTGACCAAATGTTATCTAACAGAAATACAACAATTTGTAGAGTTTAGAGGTATGGTATATGATAAATGTCAAACAAAGTGACGTGTACCTCATCGATCAATTCTGGAATCATTTCTTTTCAAAGCTTATACACATCCGCGTTCTATACAGAAAACTTTTCATTCAGATGGTGACATGGATATTTAATTATGCAAGAATGTCTCATTAAACCTTGGATCCACGAGCATGTGCTCACAAAGTTGCTAACCAGAGCACCAACTTTTTATTTCCGTAATATGCAGTGACATTTTCATTCAGATGGTACTGTGGACTCACTGAGATGCTAAATTAGGCAACAAAAATTTATTAAACCTTTAAGTCATGAGCATGTGCTCTCTAAATTGGTAACCAGAGCGTTTTTAACGCTTGAAGTTGGGAATGTACATAGATGGGGTTGTTTGCAAGCCGCTGTTGGGGGCGCCCACTGAGTCATACAGCTGTCTTTGCACGTGTTATGATTCATAGTGCATTAGCAGTGCCTTCTGGTCGTAGCCGCCCCTGGAGTATTATCCTAATATGTGGACTTCTAACAATTTGAGGTCATGACTGTCGGAGTTATTGTGTTTTGGTCATGGTTATATAAATGTGTCTAATATAATTTTAGTGCTGTGTTCGACGCTGAGCTAGAAATATCAGTTTTCAGTTAGCATTTGTGAGAACCACTCTCTCTAACTGGCTGGTTGCGGTTTAGTCCAGAACAGCGGTAATAATGATAGCTCTTTGTATATTATACGGGAATAATATTGTTCATAATAATCATAACCAATATCAAAATTAAAGTGATGGCAGTGTTGATAGGTTTGACATTTAAGACTTTTATCAAACAATCATGGCATCAAGGCCTGAATACAGTCATATTAAACCCGGATGGTTTTTGTATACAGCTCAGTCAGATCTATAGATTTACAGGCCAGCTCGAATATGCGATCTGATAACACAATAATATATAAAGGCTGCAAGCATTAGGTGCATGGTATAACAAAATAAATATTGCAATATAAATTAACAATAGCCTGAATATTAGATGTTAGTTTTGAATCATTTAGAAAAAACTACGAAACTGAGTTTTATAAAACAATCAAGATACTGGACGACGATGATGACGATGATATAGATGCATTTGTGTGTGTGTGTGTGTGTGTGTGTGTGTGTGTGTGTTTTCGTTTTACTTTTCTTGATGACCCAGTTTTCAGTTATTCTTCTAGGCCGGCTGATATCAAAGAACTGAAAGTCAGAATTTAAGAAGTATGATGCACGTAACATTGCAGAGAGCTGTCGATAATTTTCTGCAGCGGTGAGACCGCCCCCCCCCCCCTCCCAAAAAAAAGGGAAAAAAAGACAAAAGTTGTCCAAGCAAAGCATTAGTGTACGTGGAACATAGAAAATATAATTACTGTAACCGGTAAAGAGACCTTTTTGCTGTACACCTGAATCTACAAAAACACATAGCATATAACATAAAGTCACAGCAAATAGGGGAAACGGCTGTGCCCTATCGAAAACCTGTTGTAAAGAAACGCCCAAGGCACAACATGGCAAGGAAATAAAACTCATAAAAGTAAAAACCACGCGACTCAAAATGACTGAGGCGCATATATTTTAGTCCTAGAACCAATGATCTGTTTCTGTTTTAATATTCCAAAACAAACTAATGAGCCAACGTCTATGGCCTTATGGCAAACGTGAAACTGCATTTAGAT
>OZ026615.1:107743067-107778067 GCA_964020975.1 Hermodice carunculata | reverse complement strand
CCATACTAACAATGTTTTTCACATGGTAAATCTAGTAGTAAAAGATCATAGTAGCCTTGTTAGCCAAAACTCCCAATGACTTTGTCTCTTGCTTGTTCATGTGTCCTCGCCAAATACTCAAATGTAGTCATGTGATAAGCATGTCACTAGAAGCTATTTAGCGATGAAATGACACAATATGTTAAATACATAATTCTGTTCAGGTGCCGATTTTTTGTTAGCAAGCATTGTCAATTACTTGGGGTTAACAACTAAAATAATGCCCACTAGTTGGAACCAAATGTTGATGGTTGCAATATACAGGAGGTTTATTTCACAAATTTAAAAAATGTTTTAGTGGAATTGCAAGTCTTGACTATTAATTGGCCAGACATGGTTCAGCCATAAATTGACAGTGATTATCGGCGTATTAGTGTTCTAAAAGCTGAATGCACATCAATTATATATATATTTATATATATATTTATATATATATATATATATATATATATATATATATATATATATATATATATATATATATATATATATACATATACAAACATACATAAATACATACAGAATTTGATTTTTATTGCACAATACCAGATGGACGTCTGGACCTTGAAGGTGATAAGGTTGTATTGTTCAGCACTTCTAGGTTATATTCAAAGAAATTAACTTTACCCTTCATATTTATGTGATGCATGCATGTTTCCAGCTTTCTATGTAAGTAATAATGCATACAGATGAATTCCTGAGTTTTGTTTATTCGTCACGAAATCTGATTCTGTAAGGTAGCTTTGCTCTATGTCATTGACAACTTAAAAAGGATATATGTACAGTTTTCATAAAAGCACGTGATATTTTTGTAGGGAATTTATGAGCAACGAAAAGAGTTAAGAGCATAGATAAACATGCTTGCCTTTTAAATATCAATATTAATTTGCACACATACAACCTTAACATATAAGTTATTTGAAGAGTGTCACTAGTTCCAATTAAGTACAGATTGTATCGAAACCTATTTACACTGACATATATGATAGATGTAAATTACTAAATGCCATGGAATTGCCTGTTTGTGGTAAATGTCAAGACATTTGTTTTTGCTACACCTCACAAAGGTACTGGCACTATCACATGCATTATACGTATGGATCCCAAGGAGAAATCTACATGTGTTCAAAGCCAACAATGATGTTCTCAATTTTAATGGCCGTTGCACCAGTTGCACTGCCATGACTCTGGAGCAGTTCAGCTCCTATTTCGTCCTGGGATGGAAATCTCGTGAGGTCACCCGTATCATCTTAGCAGGTATTTCAGAAATACATTACCCATATTCATTTATTCGAACTTAACAATGGCAGTGAAGTTATTCAATAAAAGGCGGAAATTCAAGAGTTACCATATCATCAACATTCACCTCTAAGTTACCATGCGGAAGAACCGATTGCACACCTTAGTTGAGACAGGTAGTCACCCATAAAAGGCAACTTTGATTTTGACAAGCCTTCTAAACCTTTGAAAATGATCTTCACTGACTAAAACGACAAACGATAGATTTTTGTCCTCATATTGGTCAGACCACCTGAAGCCCAAAAGCTAGAACTTGCGCTAAAGACAAAAAGAGCCTTGGCAGGCCTGCCAGGAGCACTAATTGATATCTATTTTCAGCAGCATGGGCATGGGATGGTTCGATACTTAGCACCACAGAAACTTAGCAACAGGAATATGGGCTTGATATAATACATGGATATTTATGTATGATTTCACGGCTAGTGCTCATGCGATTTGTTTTCTTGTTATGTCCGCCATAACACGAACCTTACGTCTTTTTTTTCCTCTAATCAATCAAAATACCATTTTCATATGGTATCTCGGTGCAGTGCTTAGTCTATATCCTGTTCAAATTTATCCTAACAATTTTTTACAACAGGGTTCGCATGGCGCAGTTGGCGAACCCTAATCTAACTTTGCTGTCACCTCGATGACCGGAATACAGCTGCTTGATCCTGAATAGAGAATTACACGTCGTAAAATGCATATTATACGGTGAGCGAATACCAAGCTTGTACGTATACTTTAATTATATCGACCTATGTTGCCACAAAGTAAGCAATTGACATCAATTTCTTAAAATAGGGACCTCTCTGTGAATGGTATGCTGGCAGCATCTACCGGGAAAAGAATGAGCTTTCTAGAACAAAAATATCATGTAATGTCTGTCTAAACATGCACAACAAACAGCGTGCAAACTAACAACTTCTTTCTAAAAACCAATAGAAAAATCAAAGTACCAATGTCATATATCAGAGTTAGTAAGTGATAAAAACTTAAGTATTTGATATTAAGCAATCCCAAAATATTTCCTGTAACATTGGAGATCGACCTAGTAAGTGTTTGCCCATGATATATCCTCACTTACCCTTTGGCCAATGGTGCAGCAAATAAGGAGACACAATGAGTGGCATCACATCACATGTCGAACTATCTGCTGCTTTAAAGAGTGTCAGATGCCGTCACATCAGACAAAATGCTGGCCCGGGTTGCTATTGAAAGACCCACAAGAGGTGCCAGAGCTTTGCCCCTTTTCACTTATTTTCCCTGAATTGTAAAAATTATTTTAATAACCACATTAATAATAAATTCATGTGTATTTAATGTGTTTGAATGCCTGATGAGGTGTTGTGAATTTTTGTGTGTGTCTGGGTCTGTATGCTACTGGGACACACAATGAAAGGGAAACGAATTGATTTTTCTGCAATGAATTGCCTTTCCTTTGCTATAAATACTCTCAATCAATGAGGGGGGGGGGTCTTTATCGCATCAACTGTGGGTCACGAGACCTTTCGCCACAAAGCAAGAGCCTGGATTTGAACTCATTTGTATAAAATGTCGCTGATAACCCATTATTATATTGCCACTGCGGGTTTGAAAATGGACTGAAATTAACGTGTGTTTAAGCTTCCCACAGTCCTTTTCGGAATGGATAATTTGATAAGCGTGAATATTGGAAGCTAGTCCTATCTCAAGACAACCCCCCGCCCCCCCCCCCCAAAAAAAAAGAGAGTTACCATCATATCCCCTAGACGGCATTCCAATGCACTCACAGATTGATCTGCGGATGGACGTCATTTGTTTAACAGTCCTTTTTTACGGACATTGTAAGCCAACAGAGCCACCTGGTACAAACATTGGCCCTGGCTTGCAATGGACCAACCTTGACCTTGGTTGTGATAAATGCATTTCACGGATCCAATGCATCTCACACTCTTGAAGTATATAGTGCAGGTGAAAATTATGCACAAGCCCGAAAATGTATACTCTGTCCTGTCGGTCTCACTCTTAAGCGAGGATGTAGGTTTAGATAAACTGTTCCTGTTTTGTTCTATTCCTTTGATATAACACCAGATTAGATTAAACGCGTTCATCCTGGTTTGTAGTTGATAGCTACTTTTATTTTATAGCATATTAATACTCGACTTGCTAAAGGTGAAAAAACAAAAACAAAAACAAAACAAAAAAACGAAAAAGGAAAGAAAACGATGATCTCTGCACCTCATAGTGCAAAGGGCCCACTTGGCACAAGTTTTCCGTGGGCAAAATTAAAAAAAGAATATCCAATGGGACACTCTGTTTCTATGCTGAAAGTACTCTAATTAGCATAAACTATGAAATTAAGACATGAATGAAATGGCTGCTTTACTTTGCAACCGATTACCAAAAGTATATGTGTGTATAGTTGTAAATAACTAGAGTAACTAACTAGATTTGGATTCTTAGCACCCATTTTGACCCTCAAAATACAAGATGGCCGCTTGTTACTAGATATCTTTTATTCAGACATTTTGTGTAACTTTGCAAGTGCCTGAGCAAGAGCTGTGTGTAATACACCAAATTATATTTTTGTGGGTCGGGAATTCAATTCTAGCACTGCATTTGTAATTAAAGATGACTTGAAGGTGAACGGCGAAAGAAATTCCTACTTGCCTTTAAGTTATGGCCGTTGATGGTTTGTGATTCACCCTAATGTGTATTTCTCCATGATCTCTGATGTCACAACTGAGACCTGTTGTATCCCATAATCGCAAATGGTAAACCATTCTTATTTCTGAATGGATAACAGAAAATGGGCACAATAAGCATAAAGTGTGCTAATCAGTGTCAAAATTAACAGATTCCAACTTTTTTTATTTAGCTTGCAACATGTGATTCTTTGGAGTGGCTTATTTGAGGATGTAAATGCATTTGACATATACATATAAATATATATATATATATATATATATATATATATATATATATATATATGTCCACAAACAAGATGGCTGCTGGTACCAACTTGAAATTAAATATATTGTTCTTCCGTGTTGTTCCAGAAGTCTGCAAACTACAGACTTCTTTACTTATGATATCTTTCAGAGTAGACACGTGTAGAGTAATTCCCTTAAGAAGACCCATTAGCTGCAACCTCTCACTGCATAGGAACAGAAAGAGGATGTCGTTAATAGTGCTCGTTCCAATTTATATCAAACACTCAACCATCTCCAGGAAGTTACCCCAACTGCCGTGGTTGTTTGAGTGAAAGTAGACCCCCATGTAGATGTTGCATACTGGGCAGCCATTTATAACACTCAGCTGGTGTAAGGGCAGATGTTCACACCAAGTAAATGAATAAACATGATTATTTAATCATGGTCAGAACAGTTAGAAAGCAAAACCTCAACTTGCCCCTGGCTCATTGAGTGTGTGCATAACACTGCTAAATACTCCAAACAGTTTTGTTTGTGTTTCTTTAATTCTAACGAGATGTATCTGCACGTCTCAAAGTGTGATACCTCACTACAATTTAGACAAGGACCATACATTGCATGTATTTGGAATATGATTATAGGCATTTTGATAAAGTAGCCATGTATATATATATATATATATATATATATATATGTGTGTGTGTGTGTGAAAAAGGCAGATATGAAAGGCCAGTCAAAGTTTTCAAATATTACATAATTTGTAACTGATATTTAAAGATGAAATTCATTATGTTTTGTATTGTCAAAAATTTAGAGAAGCCAGAAAGAAAGTTATTTGATACTCTGGGTGAATTCATAGTTGATTTTGAAAGTCCAACTTCGCTAAATAAATTTATCAGACCAATGGCGTGTGATGACATTGAAATGGTTTGGTCAATTGGAGAAAGAATCTGAAAATTAGAGGGAAATGATAGAGTATAGCTTCTTAATCCCACTTTTCTTTGTGACCACCCTAGCGCGAGGTGGCGTGTTTGGTTTGGCTGCGTCCCTGTGGACCACTCCACAGCCTGGTTTTGGTGTCAGGTTTTACTCTGGGTGCCGGAGACGGCCCATGGGGGAATGTAAGCTGGCCCACTGTACCACGTTGCAGGGTGGTTACCACGTGTAAGATTACACTCGGCTTCGCACCTTGCAATGTTGTGTAGTCTATTGTCGTTGCCTGTATTGTATTGAGTTGTATTGTTTTTATGTGTTATTTTCTTCGTGTGTATCGTACTGACACATTGGTAACTGCCTGTGCAAAATACAACTCCAAACGACCCCTGTGAGGCGTGTAGATCGCGCGCATGTCCTGCCTTATAATTCCGCAGGCCTCCTGCTGCTGTAATACGGCACGTTATCTCGCATCTCACATCTAATGCAGTCACACGTCCATGGTGTTGCCGTAATTTCCAATTATTGTAGGGAAATAGCGTTGGCACAGGATAATTCACTTATTGGACCTCTACCCTTAAGAAAATTGCCTCAAACTGATTAATTCAAACTTGGACGGTTCCCAATCAGCTGGTCGCCTAGCCATGTTCAACCATGATTTCCCAAGTTGCTTGTCCTTTTTGTGGGGCTACCTGTAAAAAGCAACCCCTCCATCCAGAGGTATTCCATTTTGTTGGTGATTTCCTGGTGTCCGCAGAACAGCCTGATACCTTGTAGGTTCACACAGGAATTTGTATGTTATGACAAGCAATACATTATGAACGTTTTTTTTACCTTTTTCCAGCTGTCTGTGAACTTCTCAATGTAGCGCGATGGGCGCGACAGCTGGGCGTGCCATATTTCGAAACGTAGCAGGGTGTCGCGTGACGTGACCTTGTTGGCAAAAATGGTTGCTGAATATACTGCACCGGCAATAAATCTATCGTTTTTTGTGTGTGTCTGTGTGTGCCTTGCAAAATTATCGTGTATTGTGTGAAATGGTGTAATCGTATTAAATTCATTCATTCATTCATTCATTCATTCATTCATTCATTCATTCATCATTCATTCTCGGTGGATATTTTTTGTAACGTGGTACAACTTTACAACACTTCACACATAAACCTTTCTATAAACATGTCCTAATGGTAGACTTTTTTTTGAGATCATATAAAGAATATAATTTCTAAAACCAAAATTTTGAATTAAGCTATTTAAAATAATGAAATGTCTGTGAGTGTTCAGAAATAAAATTTTTATTGTTCAATTGAAAAACTTTAATTTTACGTGTTTATGCGGACATACAAAACAATAGCACAAACACCAAAAATGGAAACAATCAGTAATACCTTATTTTTATTCAATTCTGGAATCAAGCTTGATAGGTTGTGTTGAACAAAATGCACACTGTTTATGATATTAGATGGTAACCAATGACTGAAATTTAACATTTATACATGAGAGTCACAAAGTATACCACGACCTTAAGATCATTTATGGTGACCTTAATCTTGAGTAGGGTACTTTAAAAAGTATACAATCTTGGTATCATGTACTATTATAAATACCTACGAGTTTTATCTCTCTTTCCTCAAAACTTTGATCCCCATTTAAATTATTTCTAGCCTCCAAAATCCAATTTGTTTTTAACTCCCTCGGACTTTTTGTGCGCAAATGTGTTGTCTATCAAAATATATCAGCTTTAATCTTGGGGCCAGAGGTGGAAGGTGCGACGGAAAAGTGGAACTTTGGCCTATAAACTGCTCACAGCTGTGAACATGAAAAGATGTATGCTGCAGATGGGGGTAACAGTTCGTTCTGTATGCTGCCCGACGTTGGCCTATGTGACAATTTTTAAAAGCTATAGAGACCACTCTTTATAAAGAATAACCTCAGCCAAATTAACTCCCTCTGTCTGTCTCTGCCTGTGTGCCTATCTGTCTGTCTGTGTGTCTGTCTCTATCCTCACACATATACACGCATGTATGTATGTATATATATATATATATATATATATATATATATATATATATATATATATATGTATGTGTGTGTGTGTGTGTGTGTGTGTGTGTGTGTGTCTGAATTCACTTTCAGTACAGGCCTTTGTTTACTCTTATGTTATTTTTTATATTTTTAACTTTATCATACACATGTAAGTGGCTGGTATTCCGTTTCTTTGAAACTCAAATACATACTCTCCATTGTGTAGCCTTCTGAAACGTGCTTTGCGCAATATTAGAGTTCAAGCCTATGTGATAATATCAATGAGAAATCAATTGTATCAAAACAGTTTTTGCAACTGTGTATATGTAACTGCAATTTCAAGAGGTATCCTTCTGACTTTATTATTTTTATGCCCAGTTGACCTCCATAGATACCAACGCAACCCAGCTGGACAACGGTTGGATAATCTTAACTCTTTTCTTTCATTCCTTCTTTCTTTTGGTTTCTGACATGAAGTAGACAATAATGGCTTCACCGTAATACTTAGTAAAGGAGGGATGGTACTCATACAGTGTTCTCGCAACGTGATTTCAGTTACGCAAAGAATTTTGTTTTTCAGGTCACTGCGTTATTACTCATGGCGTGCCTTGGTGCCTTCCTAAATAATTTAGCTTGGTACTTTAATAGCGAAAAGTGCCATTTCGTGAGACACCAAGTAACAGGTTAAACGTCCTCATATTTGATTTAACATATGTCGTTAGAATTTTTCGTGCTCATCATAAATAAAATTTGTCCTTTAGCTGTTGCCATTTGTAAGATTTCAAACACATACTAACATTTAATTGTGATAAATAACGACCCAGAACAGACTACACGAGACAAAAGAATGATCGGCATCCATGTCCACTTGTCTCTGGTCAATTAACAGGCAACTGCGATGTTTGCAGCCTATGCTATTTTCATTTTTAACCACGACCATACTACTAATCACGGAGCATAAAAAACACAGGAAACAGAGGGATCCAGCCACATTAGATATACAGTTATTTATTTGCCAAAATAAGTTTACTACTCTGCTTAGACACAGACACATACACCAAAGGCTAAAGGTGTACACTTGTTGCAAGAACAATCGATAGCACAACAAAGTGTTTATTTATTCATCTTTTACAGGTGATAGAACAAGCTTTAACAGTTGAAGGACGTTTCTCTGACTGGGAATGAGAATCCAAATCTTTTCAATAAATTCTTCAAAGGAAAAATATTTTATGCAAATAATAAGATGGTTAAAAAGAAATTGACGACCTGACAATACTGCAAAGTACTGACTGCTGAATGTCACAGTAATCAGTGGCCATCAATATTAAAATGTCGTTCTCTTGGTCTGGTTGGGACACAGGCATAACAGATTTATAAATGTTTTTGTGTGTGTGTGTTTGTTTGTTTTTGGTTTTGTTTTTTCTTTTTGTTTTTGTTTTTGAAACGTGAATTGTTGGTGAGAAATCTGCTTCAGCATTAACAGAGACATGTCATCAATACAATGGCTTGATGCAGAGTGCAAGATATAAAAAAGGAGGGTGCTATCAAAACGAAGCCCTCATTTCTAATAGCTTTATCAAATAGAAGATACCCAAGCAAGATATCCGATTGTTTTATTCCAATTGAATAGCAATTACCGATACAAAATTATTCCGATTGTGTCTTTGCAAGCAAGAAACAATATCAGTTTGGTTCCTGCAGATAATCATTGAATTAGACTGTGCTAATATCATACACCCCCCTGAAAATGTACCGAGCGGGGATAGGACATTTATATCAATGGTTCTAAGTTAGATCCCTAACAGTCCTTGCGTTGAAGTAAACTAAAGAAAGGATCCAGATGCGACCTTCAATGGACGCATTACTCCTGCAATATTGCGACGGTAGGCCGCATGTTCTGAAATTTATGTTTATTGAATATTATGTTTACCGATACCTGGTGTCCGCCATATACGTGTGCCTTTTTCATAATTTATTGTTTTTCGTATTCCTTAGATCAGGAACATATCACATCTTATCTCAGTGAAACAGTCCCTGGTCAATCCTTACTTGCGTGGGGTAATCCCTGTGGTTGTCCGGCGGCGAAGTATTTTGCTGCACACTTTGCCGACACATTCGATGTCAAGAGGCTGCTCATTTACAAACCGGTTCACAACATTCGGAACCCCGCGTAAGGCTACCATGTAAGTGTCCTACAACGATTACACGTACATACCGTGAACAGAAACAGTTTGGTCTTGAATCATGCACAGCGCGCTTAAGTTAAAGAGTTCCCGCAAAATTAATAATTTGAGCACTTAGCATAATCTACCAGTACCCTTGACTTTTAAAGTAAACTTTGTAAGTGTTGAAAAGCCCAAAATTTCGACGAATGTACTATTACATGTGACGCGTTTCCTAATTATACTCATAGATTTGTTTACAAATTTGCCTGGCAAATCAAAATAAATTCAAAGGCACCTGCCTTGTTTATCATTGAAATATTCTATAAAACTGTTGTTGTGAGTTCACATACCCACGTATTCCGACCTTGAAATAAAAGCTGCGGCACACTGTCATATTTATAAGTTTATATCATATTTTGTTTTGACCGAAAATTGAAAAACAAAATAAAAAAACAAAACAAACAAAAAAAAAACAAAACAAGAAAACAACAAAACAAGCAAACAAACAAACAAAAAAAAAAAACAAACAAACAAAACAAAACAAAACAAAACAAAACAAAACAAAACACAAAAAAAGACAGAACTACATTATCCTCAAAATTAATTGATAATTACATCACTCTACATTCATTAGGGTACAAATTGATGCAAGGTATTATCTTCACTACGCTGCAAAAAAAACAAAAACAAACAAACAAAAAGGCAAGCTTTCAATGATAAGGGCATGCAGTTTTTCAGGATGCTTTGTCCGTGACGTGAAAGGGGACATTTTGTACTGAACAGAAATGTAAATCTTCTCTATTGCTTTCTGGCAAAGCAAATAAAAAAGTGCCTTTCTATGTACAGAAGGCTGTCGATGTATGGAAAATACAGCACATCGTACTTATCATTAACCATTTTGTTCCGTTTATACATATTCAAATTTCTTGACATTAATATACATGCCTCTTCCTGTCGAAGTATCACGTCATCGACGTCAATTCCCGCCATACAAAGCCCAGCGAGATGCAAACTTGACACTGTACTAACTAACGCCTTCATTATCTTGTAATGTACTTTCATATCGGTGATTTCGTTTTGTTGTATAAACTCGATAAGTGTTGTATCTCCAAATCCGTAATCTGGGCAGATATCGACTGAAACGTGCAATTGAAACAGATGTTGCAACCTTGACTGTTCCCAGCCTCAAATATAAAATATCAAACAGTAAACTGCTACGCCAAAAGAGCAATTTCCTTTTCAAATCAGTAGGTAGTCTTTGTTTGTCATAGGAAGTGACATTTAACACTTGGGTTTGATAGATCGCGTAACATGTTGTATATTTTGGCATTGACAGGCATGTGCATGTATTTCTGTATATTGTGTGCCGGTTATCAATAGAATTTACTCCACATAAGCAGACTATCAGCGATATTTCCAGTTTAAACTCATCATATCGCCATGTGGAGTCAACACGGATTACATTCAAACCTAAAGAGTATTTCATTTTTTTTGACAAATTAATGATATAGGGAAGTTTGTAAAAGAACAAATACGATCTGTGAAAGGATGAAGGCATGCCTAAAACTATTCGCATAATCAAATCAATCACATAATTCTACCTGTCTTGTGTGGAGTGAATCTTCACTATAAGTGCTGGGCAGCCAGATAGACAAACAAAGGCAAACCACTACATTGTTACTGTACAATTCGTTTATCCACATAAATCGCACGTTTTTCGCAATTTTATCATTTTCCTACTTATCACCATGGATATATACATTGCAATGTATGTACATAATTATGTTATTATGCTGTCTTCGTTTAAAATAAATCATTGGTGTCTTAAAAAGGCTCACAGTTGTCTTTGTGCTGTTGTTGAAGAAGAGCAGGTGGCTATTGCGTAATATATTAGTAGCAGACGACAATCTGACCCTTGCCAATGTAGACCAGTTACAAAAACCCAACAGATTTTAAACCAGGTGACAAGCAGTTTGGTACACTTCAACGTCTGAAACGTGCCACACTCTTTACAGGTCTAGAAATTCTGTGTCAACTTGATCAAAAATTATCAGTGGATCTATATGCCAGTTGTTTCCCATCTCCTGATTATCCATTCGGTACAAAATTTCAAATATACGTTCTGTCCACAGAACCTAATGTCATGCATATTTAGTAAAGAAAGAAACATTGACGAAAGTCTCAGACGACATAATTATAAGGCCATATCCCAAGAACGTTTACCGAGTGGCAACAGCAGGTTACTGTTGGGCGTATAAAACTCAAATAGTAAATACAGTTGTTGCATGTGGAGGCCAGTCTGACATGTGGTATCGCTGTTATGCAAGCGGTGGTCGAAAGAGTGTGCTGTTAGTTTGAAAACTGTATGCTTATAGACAGATGAACCACAGAAGAAGTATATCAAATGTACGTATGATGGAAACTATGCATGTACGCACACACGTGTCTTTGTAAAGTAACACTTTTTTATCTTTATGGTAGAGGAAGGCTGGGCAAAGAGGATCAGTGTCTATTTTCAATATGACTTATATTGAGTCAATTGCTTGCATATTATTGAAATAATCAGACCGCCAGGGAAAAGGAACACCATATACGGAAATAAATTGTGTGCATATACCATTTTATTCCAGTAAAGAATGTTTTTGTCACTTTTATTGCCAAATTTCACTGCCATGTTAATTATCTTTTTCTTTTCGCATACTTCGTTTTGTAAAGCAAGTGGAACTTCAGAGTGAATTGTATCAGTATACGTGTTTGTGCATTTGTTTCTTCAACCCACAATTTACGTTTTATGACTGCACAGTCAATTTTTATTGATAATGATACTTCTGGGCAAAGAGGATCGGTTATTGCGGATCACTTATCCGTTATATCCTATCCGTTTTGCTCTTATCATGATTTGCTTTGATCCTCTTTGCCTCTGCAATAACTTCACCAGCAATGTATATTGCACAACTATTGACTAGATGAGTTTTAGTCTAAAATAAAACTTTATTTTTATTTTTTTCATAAATTGTACTGCTTGTTCTTCTCTATGCAATCTTAGCAACTGATATGTCACGATTTTCATGGTTTTTGTATAAAATACCGAAAAGTGGTCCGTTTTGCCCGGGTTGAATGCAAGATTCGGAGTAGAAAAATCAAAACAGGGCAAAGAGGATCACTACAGTCGTTTACTATGGGTAGTTTGGAGGCAATAATTTTTATTGAATAAGTTTTACCTTACAAAAAATTATGCTTATATTTTGTTTCAGCATCTAAAGGTAAAGCAAGTCGATCAATATTGAGAGAGAGCTAAGAAAAATATTAATTTTTAATCCAGAAAATGGTTTAAAGTAAAATGTTGGAATTTTGTTAAAAAGTATAGGCACTCCTTTATCCTGATTATTTGTAGAAGTAATTATGCCTAGTGTTTCAACTTGCCATTATTACTAAATGACCAGGAGTTTTCGAGGGATTCAATGTAGCTACACAATATTCATTTGTAGATCAAAAAAAAAATATATATTTTGCTTCATCTAACCCTTTTCTGTCACTGTTTGGCAGACAGAGGTGATCCTTTTTGTCCAGATGATCTTTTGTGCCCTAAATTTTTAGCATTGTTAAGCATTTTACAGCTTCTCAAAATATTACTATGGGATATCTGGTTTTACTCACATTTCCAAAAATTAAAGTAGTTTTTATTTCGAGATTAATATAAACAGGCAATTATCGAGACGCCAAACTCATAAGTCAGTCCATACAATGTAATGATCCTCTATGCCCGGTGGCCTAATCCCCTTCGCCCAATTTTGAACTAAAAAAGAAACAGTGCTTGTTGGTTACTTTCGAATGCCTACACGAAAATTCATGGTGCAAATCAAATATTTAACTTTAGTCAATAAATTAAAGTATATTTGAGTGCACGTAGTCACTTAAATATAACAGGTTATCCTTAGGTGATCGTTTCGCCCAGCTTTTTCCTTAGGTACTCTGTTACAACCAGAATCTTTATTTATGTCCACAATATCATCACCATCATCATCATCGTCGTCGTCGTCGTCACCATTACCATCATCGTTGTAGTCGTCGTCTTCATAATCACCATCTTCATCGTCATCATCATCTTCATCCCTGCAGCAGACACTTACTTCTAGATCGCTTTGTCGCACTGGAAGCTGATTCTTCTTCGTCATTTTTCTTCATACAGGACTGAAATATATGATATATAACATCAGTGTCAACATTTACTCAAAATAAAATATATCTCAGTTGAACCAAAATCGCGAAGCGATAATAATTGGGTAAGTTATGCTTACTTGCAGCAATTGTATCGATGAGATGGTGTATAATATAGGGTTAACGGCCGAATTGACAGGTAAAAGGAACACAACAGACCACGCATAAACCTCTCCCGGTATAGCGGTGCCACTCATTGCTAAAACACCTGATAAAAAAGCATTTTCTGTATGAAAAGTACACCTCGGGTTTGAAGAATAAGGTCCTTGACCTAATTATAGAGTCAGTCACTTAATTGCATCAATGTCTCCAGACCCTGATGCGCTAGTGTTATACACCTTTTTCATGTTGTCACTATTTGAGGTTTAAAGAACACTAACATTGACTCAATCAAAAGAAACAAATATCACTATTGGATATAGTGTCTTGACTACTCGATCAGCTGGGATCACAACCTTTGACACCCTTGTTACCCTTTGTAAGGATATGATCGAGATGACAGAACAATCATGTTAATAAAACTTGATGTCCGTTCTTTCAATGCTTTCTGCTACAATCCTTCCAGAGATAGGTTTGGCGGCCAGGGTGGTTTTCTGTTGAAGCTGTTATATCTAGTGTATCGATAAAGACGTTTACTTTTACTCTCTATGCATTCAAAATGATGATAGGTGATGTTATAATCTTGTGTGACTTACTACCAGTCATTACAAATTGTAGGGGCAATATTTGATTATAAACGCAGGGTGGACTTTCAACATTAAAATATTAAAGACCCAACCCAAACAGAAAAAAACAACCAGAACAAAAGCAACAACAGCAACATAAACACAGTTAGACAGAACAAGAGACATAAATATATCTGTTATACTTACCCATAAGATTTATTGGTATCCAACAACAGAAGTCAGTCAAAACAATGAGTGTCATTTTTCTAGCTGCAGCTAAGTCTGATTTCCTGTCATCACTTCTAGCTGCATAGCCAGCTGCCTTAATAACCTGGTACATATAGCCATAGGCCAGAAATATAAACACAAAAGTGAAAAAGTTCAGCCCGTGGAAAATTGCTACGGAGTATTCCCATCCAGGCGTAGTTTCTTTCGTAATGTGAAGTGACACACATACACCTGATCGGGAATAAAACTGACCAGAGAAATAATCCAAAGGCATGAGTGGGGTCGCAGCAAGAACAATCACTAAGGCCCATATTCCTGCCATTGTGACCATAGCCTTTTTTAAATCTAGGGCCTTTCCTCTGAATGGCAGGACAATGTTTTTGAAACGATCACCAGTTATCACACAAAGGCTCAGCACTGACGCTTCACTTGAAACGGTGGAAATAAAACCAAGGAACTGACACCAAGCGCTATATTTCCATTTAGTTGCATTTTCTATGTAAATACCTCTGTACATTGCATCTACACTACCTATAGATAGCAAATATATCCCCATCAAAAAATCTGCAAAGGCCAAATTGGCTACCAAGAAACCCGGAACTCTTTTTTTCTCTTTTCTGTACACGCGCCATACAAAAACAAAGCCATTGCCTAGGAAAGCTATAGTTCCTAAAATCCAAAGTGCTATTCTGAGTACATTATTCCTTAGGAGATCATCGCAGGATGACAACTCGTCCCTTTTAGGTAAACAGTTTTCCTCCTTCACCCAGGCAGCAAAACAACAAAACTTAAAGTCATCAGAAAGCAAAAAAGCAAGTTTAGGGACATCTGTAAACATTAATTTAGAGAATTCCTCAAGCAGGTTACCAGATATATCAAGCTGCATCAAGTTTACGAGACCCTTGAATGCCCTTCTCGATATTGAAGTAAGCATATTGTTGGAAATGTTAAGCTGTTTGAGAGCAGACAAACCTTCAAACGTATTCGAAGCTAATCTATTCAGGGACATATCTTGCAATACGAGAACGGTTAGCTTTGACAAACCATGAAATGCACCTGGTTGTATGTGTTCCAGCTTTGTATTTCCGTTTAAAGTCAGATTAATAAGATTTTTTAGTCCATTAAATGTTGAATTCAACAACACCACAAACGTGTTGTATGAAAGATCTAGTGAATATAAATTCGATAGCCTAGAAAAGACCATTGGCGGAACATGTGAAATATTGTTGAATGCCAGGTCTAATTCAGCTAATAGGGCAAACCTTGAAAACGTTCTAGCGTTTAGCAGAATTTTATTATGTGATAGGTTCAGCCTACGAGCTTCTGAGGAAACGTCAGTGGGTACAAGGATTAGGTTTGCTGCAGTACACTGATACTCGTGGCCTAGACATGCACAATCTAGGGGGCAATTTGTGTCACAGAACCACTCATCGTCATTTTGAGGACAGTGAACCTCCCCATCACATCGCTGACCAAGTGGGATGCAATTGTTCCTTGCATGGCACTTGTACATGCCTGGACATGAAAAAGATCCTACAAAATTACATAATTATTTCAAAATTAAGTTAACTTGGCAATGATCACGCCTTTGTGCAATAGGTATGATGTGAGGGCGTTGTGATATATCAGTTACATATTATATGTACAATGTGAATGATGTAATTTAGGTGAATGACAACCGAGATAAGCCATTAATATTTATAGTCATGCTACGCAATATGAAACATTAAAAATACAAGAACTATGCATAGCAAATATCAAATATTTATATTTGTATGACGCAAATATTTATTCAAGATTTGATTTAAAGTTTCTTACAATACATACGTTTAACTGGGTATATTACTTAAAGTTCGCAAAGTTCATACAATGAGAAAGTGAGGCAAACGCAATATGAAAAGATAAAATAAATATTTGATCGAATGTAACATACCTATTCTGCGAAATTTAGGAGTAAATAACAAAACGGTCGAATTAATTATATATGTAGGATCTGCACTCTGGGCTCTATGGAGTTATTGGTGATTTAAGGTCAATTGAGGCTATAGATGAGGACAAATTCATGATGGTATACCTTATAATAAAATATCTTATATTTTACGGCATAGACAGATAAATTAAGTAACATCATACTGCAGCAGGCAAAATGCGAAATGGGCGTCTTTACTGACGTTTTTTTTCTAAAAAGAAAAATGTTACGTATATACGTAGGCCTAATGTGTATCAAGATAAGGTGATCAGGTACTTTTTTCACTCTCATCATATCAGTCTAAACACTAAAAATAATTGTGTCACTCATTGCATATTCTATTTGAGTGATAATTTTTACATGTATGAATGAGGTTGAGTGTGTGTGTGTGTGTGTGTGTGTGTGTGTGTGTGTGTGTGTGTGTATCAGTAGTTACCACACGTGATTTCATCATCCCCTTGTGGACAATCATTCATACCATCACATATCATTCGGTTTGGTATACAGTAACTACGGGAGCACTTGGAGAAGAATTCAGGACAGGTCACATTCTCTGTTTAAAAGTAAAACATATGACATATGCATCTCTTTATGATGACTATAGATACATACATCACAAAATAAAACTAGTATGTCCACACTAACGCTACTTATATCGGTTAGTATATACTTTATGCTAGTGCTGCCTGACGTATGGGTTCAAATAAAACAATTCACTTCCTTTAAACGATTGCAAAAACAGTTCAAAGCAAGGCATGCACATTGACGCTGATTGGGAGGATAAAATGCAAATTTTATTGCCTCCGTATATGCCATTTGACCGAGGAAGAGGTTAGTGCAACAAAGAGTTGCACAGGAACCACAAGAATAAAAAACATTCTACGCTTACTAAACTGCTTAGGTAGTGAAAAAGAATGATCCATAAAATAGAAAAAAATGCAGGTATCCTGATTTGTAGTAAGTTACCAAAAATTGAGGGTATTAAAAAACTATGTGACTTGAACTTTGAAAATAATAGGAAAGAAAAGGTAACATGCCACGTGCTAAGTAACGTGGTATTGCAACCTCGGATTTTTTTTGTCCCACTTGAACGTACAGTATTTATGGTATCTACGATTATTGCTCTTGTTCTTTGCTTGACCAAATAAATCACAATTTTTAATGTTTTCGATGCATCTTGTTTGCCTACAAGTCAAAAGTTTTTATTATTTAGTGTGACACAGAAATATACAGTTCAATCGTGTTCGTTTGAATTACTTTAGTATGTAATGCCATCAACTTGCCCGCCCAGGGATAAAATTACATTCCATCCTATCGGAAATGTGTTATGACAGGATAACAAGGAAAACCAGTAGTGCCTGCATTACTGTAGTTCGCATTTTACATGGCCCTAACTTCCAAAGCAACATTGACTGACCGCAATCTTGGAGATGTGTTGCATCACGGCATCCCTTTAATATTCCATATTGATCCCGATCATACACACAGTGTTGGTGAGGAAAATAAGACTGTCCATTCTTACATCGCAGCTTTGCTTCGGTCCTGTTATACTCTAGAAGTAGAATTGAAAGCAAGCTTCGTGTACTGATCCAAGTTAATGACATCCAATAAACGCCATTAAACTTATAATGGAAAGCAACATAGTGTTCTAAAGTTACTAAAGCATAAAAAGATATTACATGATAGAAGTAATAGATTGCAAATGAGGAAATGAGACAATGAAACTGGGTGAATACGATTTGAGCAATAAAGTCAAGCATAGAAACTTGGATTTCAAAAGTCAAAGAATACATACTTTTGTAGCATCTCAGTGGACTGAGTACATAATAAATATATTCATTATTGTACCCCGTGTCACTGAATGTCAACATCATTAGGGGCAGTTGTGTGGTGTTCTGAAGAAAACCCTCGTCTCTTCCGGTACCCGATTTGCAAAAACAACTGTGGAGTAAAAGTCCTGAGCTGAGATTCGATCTTCACTGCATTTGATTTTTATTTTATGGAAAGCTCTATTTTTCGTTGGTACACAAAATTGCACAGGAATGCTAAAACTTACACCCTGAGAAAGCAGCATTTTCTGGACAGTTTTAAAATCAACCACTCCCTGTGGTAAACTTTAACCTACGGTGGTAGAACGAACGTTTTCTAGAGCGTATATACCCCTAAAAACAATATTTTATGCTACCAAACTATACATAAGATAAACATATTTGTGATTCAGTTATTTACGTTAAACAAGTTTATGTAATTAAGTACTTCAATTGCTCTTCGGATAACAAATTATAGAGTTGTAATTTGGTGAGACCTAGAATTGGCACTTCAATTGAATATTTTTACACACTAAGTTTTATATAAAGACTGGTGATAAAAGGCACAAGATTACGCTGCCTTGCTTGTACTAGTTGTTATAATATACTTTTCAAATTGAAATACTGAAAACATTGTGCTGTCTATATGTTACGGTTTTCATACAAGATTTCAATGTAAATACACTTTCCCTTCTTCAGACAAGTGTAGCCTATAGTCCAACATAAATGTATTAGACTACTATGTATGCGTCAATAGGGGTTAACTATCACCGAGTTTATATTTTGTTAACAACAAAGTATTCTAACTTTTCAATTTTAAATAAGGTACTTTTTAAATTGGAATGAAAGCAGACAAATTTATTTATATTACGATGAAAAAATATAAATATGTAGTCAATATATGACACAAATTTATTGACTGTACCTTCCTTCACATTATTACATAAAAAGGCTAATTACATATCACATAGTACAGAAAAAAATGGTCCATATTCATTAATTCCAAACCCAACAATGACAGCAAAGAGATTCCAGACTTGCCAAAGCATTAACATTTCTCTTCCGATACCAATATGAACAAACAAATTCCCCTCCTGACTTGAGACAGGCAGTCACCCTTAAAAGGCAACTGGTGGTTTTAAACCGGTTCTCTCAACCTTAGAAATATTCGTCATTTACTGCAGACACTGGTTCTTTTCTAAAATGCATAGGCCTAACCACACAAAACACAAATTTCATTACTTCTACCACAAATGGAAAGAGACCTATTAGGCCTATCACCTTTTAGTTCTCCCGACTTGTCAGTCAGCTAAGTTTACAGCAAAAGAGTAAAGTAGGCCTACATCCTTTTTGTGATATATATGAATCTGGAACATTACAAACACACTATACCTCTACTATAACTATGAGTCGGAGAACAAAGCTCACAGCACAACATAGCCAATGAAGTAATTTTCAAACAGTACAGAAAAAAATGGTCCATATTCATTAATTCCAAACCCAACAATGACAGCAAAGAGATTCCAGACTTGCCAAAGCATTAACATTTCTCTTCCGATACCAATGTGAAGAAACAAATTTCCCTCCTGACTTGAGACAGGCAGTCACCCATAAAAGGCAACTGGGGGTTTTAAACCGGTCCTCCCAACCTTAGAAATATTCTTCATTTACTGCAGACACTAGTTCTTTTCCAAAATGCATAGGCCTAACCACACAAAACACAAATTTCATTACTTCTACCAAAAATGAAAAGAGACCTGTTAGGCCTATCACCTTTTAGTTCTCCCGACTTGTCAGTCAGCTAAGTTTACAGCAAAAGAGTAAAGTAGGCCTACATCGTTTTTGTGATAATAATGAATCTGGAACATTACAAACACACTCTCCCTCCACTATAACTATGAGTCGGAGAACAAAGCCCACAGCACAACATAGCCAATGAAGTCATTTTCAAACAGTACAGAAAAAAATGGTCCATATTCATTAATTCCAAACCCAACAATGACAGCAAAGAGATTCCAGACTTGCCAAAGCATTAACATTTTTCTTCCGATACCAATGTGAAGAAACAAATTTCCCTCCTGACTTGAGACAGGCAGTCACCCATAAAAGGCAACTGGGGGTTTTAAACCGGTCCTCCCAACCTTAGAAATATTCTTCACATACTGCAGACACTGGTTCTTTTCCAAAATGCATAGGCCTAACCACACAAAACACAAATTTCATTACTTCTACCAAAAATGAAAAGAGACCTGTTAGGCCTATCACCTTTTAGTTCTCCCGACTTGTCAGTCAGCTAAGTTTACAGCAAAAGAGTAAAGTAGGCCTACATCGTTTTTGTGATAATAATGAATCTGGAACATTACAAACACACTCTCCCTCCACTATAACTATGAGTCGGAGAACAAAGCCCACAGCACAACATAGCCAATGAAGTCATTTTCAAACAGTACAGAAAAAAATGGTCCATATTCATTAATTCCAAACCCAACAATGACAGCAAAGAGATTCCAGACTTGCCAAAGCATTAACATTTTTCTTCCGATACCAATGTGAAGAAACAAATTTCCCTCCTGACTTGAGACAGGCAGTCACCCATAAAAGGCAACTGGGGGTTTTAAATCGGACCTCTCAACCTTAGAAATATTTGTCATTAACTGCAGATACTAGTTCTTTTCCAAAATGCATAGGTCTAACCACACAAAACACAAATTTCATTACTTCTACCAAAAATGAAAAGAGACCTGTTAGGCCTATCACCTTTTAGTTCTCCCGACTTGTCAGTCAGCTAAGTTTACAGCAAAAGAGTAAAGTAGGCCTACATCGTTTTTGTGATAATAATGAATCTGGAACATTACAAACACACTCTCCCTCCACTATAACTATGAGTCGGAGAACAAAGCCCACAGCACAACATAGCCAATGAAGTCATTTTCAAACAGTACAGAAAAAAATGGTCCATATTCATTAATTCCAAACCCAACAATGACAGCAAAGAGATTCCAGACTTGCCAAAGCATTAACATTTTTCTTCCGATACCAATGTAAAGAAACAAATTTCCCTCCTGACTTGAGACAGGCAGTCACCCATAAAAGGCAACTGGGGGTTTTAAACCGGTCCTCCCAACCTTAGAAATATTCTTCACATACTGCAGACACTAGTTCTTTTCCAAAATGCATAGGCCTAACCACACAAAACACAAATTTCATTACTTCTACCAAAAATGAAAAGAGACCTGTTAGGCCTATCACCTTTTAGTTCTCCCGACTTGTCAGTCAGCTAAGTTTACAGCAAAAGAGTAAAGTAGGCCTACATCGTTTTTGTGATAATAATGAATCTGGAACATTACAAACACACTCTCCCTCCACTATAACTATGAGTCGGAGAACAAAGCCCACAGCACAACATAGCCAATGAAGTCATTTTCAAACAGTACAGAAAAAAATGGTCCATATTCATTAATTCCAAACCCAACAATGACAGCAAAGAGATTCCAGACTTGCCAAAGCATTAACATTTTTCTTCCGATACCAATGTGAAGAAACAAATTTCCCTCCTGACTTGAGACAGGCAGTCACCCATAAAAGGCAACTGGGGGTTTTAAATCGGACCTCTCAACCTTAGAAATATTCGTCATTAACTGCAGATACTAGTTCTTTTCCAAAATGCATAGGTCTAACCACACAAAACACAAATTTCATTACTTCTACCAAAAATGAAAAGAGACCTGTTAGGCCTATCACCTTTTAGTTCTCCCGACTTGTCAGTCAGCTAAGTTTACAGCAAAAGAGTAAAGTAGGCCTACATCCTTTTTGTGATATTTATGAATCTGGAACATTACAAACACACTATACCTCCACTATAACTATGAGTCGGAGAACAAAGCCCACAGCACAACATAGCCAATGAAGTCATTTTCAAATACTACAGAAAAAAAAGGTCCATATTCATTAATTCCAAACCCAACAATGACAGCAAAGAGATTCCAGACTTGCCAAAGCATTAACATTTCTCTTCCGATACCAATGTGAAGAAACAAATTTCCCTCCTGACTTGAGACAGGCAGTCACCCATAAAAGGCAACTGGTGGTATTAAACCGGTCCTCTCAACCTTAGAAATATTCGTCATTTACTGCAGACACTAGTTCTTTTCCAAAATGCATAGGTCTAACCACACAAAACACAAATTTCATTACTTCTACCAAAAATGAAAAGAGACCTGTTAGGCCTATCACCTTTTAGTTCTCCCGACTTGTCAGTCAGCTAAGTTTACAGCAAAAGAGTAAAGTAGGCCTACATCGTTTTTGTGATATTAATGAATCTGGAACATTACAAACACACTATACCTCCACTATAACTATGAGTCGGAGAACAAAGCCCACAGCACAACATAGCCAATGAAGTCATTTTCAAATACTACAGAAAAAATGGTCCATATTTATTAATACCAAACCCAACAATGACAGCAAAGAGATTCCACACTTGATAAAGCATTAACATTTCTCTTCCGATGCCAATGTGAAGAAACAAATTTCCCTCCTGACTTGAGACAGGCAGTCACCCATAAAAAGCAACTGGGGGTTTTAAACCGGTCCTCACAACCTTATAAATATTCGTCATTAACTGCAGATACTGGTTCTTTTCCAAAATGCATAGGTCTAACCACACAAAACACAAATTTCATTACTTCTACCAAAAATGAAAAGAGACCTGTTAGGCCTATCACCTTTTAGAACTCCCGACCTGTCAGTCAGCTAAGTTTACAGCAAAAGAGTAAAGTAGGCCTACATCGTTTTTGTGATATTTATGAATCTGGAACATTACAAACACACTATACCTGCACTATAACTATGAGTCGGAGAACAAAGCCCACAGCACAACATAGCCAATGAAGTCATTTTCAAATACTACAGAAAAAATGGTCCATATTCATTAATTTCAAACCCAACAATGACAGCAAAGAGACTCCAGACTTGCCAAAGCATTAACATTTCTCTTCCGATACCAATGTGAAGAAACAAATTTCCCTCCTGACTTGAGACAGGCAGTCACCCATAAAAGGCAACTGGTGGTATTAAACCGGTCCTCTCAACCTTAGAAATATTCGTCATTTACTGCAGACACTAGTTCTTTACCAAAATGCATAAGTCTAACCACACAAAACACAAATTTCATTACTTCTACCAAAAATGAAAAGAGACCTGTTAGGCCTATCACCTTTTAGAACTCCCGACCTGTCAGTCAGCTAAGTTTACAGCAAAAGAGTAAAGTAGGCCTACATCGTTTTTGTGATATTTATGAATCTGGAACATTACAAACACACTATACCTGCACTATAACTATGAGTCGGAGAACAAAGCCCACAGCACAACATAGCCAATGAAGTCATTTTCAAATACTACAGAAAAAATGGTCCATATTCATTAATTTCAAACCCAACAATGACAGCAAAGAGACTCCAGACTTGCCAAAGCATTAACATTTCTCTTCCGATACCAATGTGAAGAAACAAATTTCCCTCCTGACTTGAGACAGGCAGTCACCCATAAAAGGCAACTGGTGGTATTAAACCGGTCCTCTCAACCTTAGAAATATTCGTCATTTACTGCAGACACTAGTTCTTTACCAAAATGCATAAGTCTAACCACACAAAACACAAATTTCATTACTTCTACCAAAAATGAAAAGAGACCTGTAAGGCCTATCACTTTTTAGTTCTCCCGACTTGTCAGTCAGCTAAGTTTACAGCAAAAGGGTTAAGTAGGCCTACATCGTTTTTGTGATATTTATGAATCTGGAACATTACAAACACACTATACCTCCACTATAACTATGAGTCGGAGAACAAAGCCCACAGCACAACATAGCCAATGAAGTCATTTTCAAATAGTACAGAAAAAAATGGTCCATATTCATTAATTCCAAACCCAACAATGACAGCAAAGAGACTCCAGACTTGCCAAAGCATTAACATTTCTCTTCCGATACCAATGTGAAGAAACAAATTTCCCTCCTGACTTGAGACAGGCAGTCACCCATAAAAGGCAACTGGTGGTTTTAAACTGGTCCTCTCAACCTTAGAAATATTCGTCATTAACTGCAGACACTAGTTCTTTTCCAAAATGCATAGGCCTAACCACACAAAACACAAATTTCATTAGAATCAGAATCAGAATCAGAATCAGAATCAGAATCAGATTTATTTGACATAAGGAATACACTGTGAAACAGAACAAATATAAAACATATAGTGCAAATAACTGTGGTTAACAAAATGAAACGTAAATACATCAAAATTGAGTCAGGATGACCCCAGCTAAGGATTAAGAAACCCGCTATCGCTGGGGCCACCGAGGGAGATAAAAAGAATTTAGATTACAGCATTTGTCACGAGGTTAACATAATTACTAACATTACTAGCCACAAAATTTACCTATTACATACATAACAATTTGTTCTGGTACATTCATTATTGTAATTATTGATATAATAACACTTTGCGTAATGTGAGAAACCGTAATACGAATGTGTGTGAATTTTTTCCATAATACATGGGGGAGTGTTTTGCAATAAGAGAGGAATATAATACCTGATAGAAGTTTTTACTGTTGTTTTTCTTGGTACTGGAATTCTGGGATTTTTACTAAGGCGGGTAAAATGTGAATGAGTAGCAGAGGGCAGTTCAAACATACCAAGAAAAAAGCTAGGTACTTCATTTTTTGAATATTTGTAGTAAAATTTAAGTGCTTTTAAACGTAGAAGGTCCTGAAGTTTCAAAAGTTTGTGTCGCTTAAAAAGGGGATCAGTATGTGCATTATATCCAGCATTGGATACAAGACGAACAGCCTTCTTCTGTAATTTAAAAATGCGATCCTGAGTGTGACCCCAAGCAAGAATGCCGAAATTTGAATGTGACAGAAACAGAGAATTGTACATAATTAATAATGTTTTTGTTGGGACATATTTGCGGATCCTTCTGAAAATTCCAATTACTTTTGAGAGTTTATTACCAAGTTTTTGCAGATGTGCATTCCAGTTCAAGTTTTCTTGTATGCATAAGCCCAGGAAATCAAACCGTTTAGTTTTTGAAATTTGAGTACCATCTATTTTCAAGTCTAGTGTGAAGTTTATCCTTTTTTGTGGGAAATGGAATAACATGTATTTTGTTTTGCTTATGTTTAATGAGAGTTTGTTCGCTGACAACCAACCATAGACTTTATTTAGTTCATCATTTATAGAGTCAGAAATGTCACCAAATACAGAGTCAAAAATACATATGGAATTTATCAAAGTCGTGTCATCGGCATATAAAATGGAATCAAATTTAGATGTGGCTATGTGCATATCATTTGTATAAATTATAAACAGCAGAGGTCCAAGTATAGATCCTTGTGGGACCCCTGTTGTGATGGGTAAAACATCAGAACGGGTTTCATCAAAGAGCACATATTGTTTTCTATTTTTAAGATAATCTTCGAACCAATTTAAAGCAGTACCTGTAATCCCATAATGTTTTAGTTTCCGCAAAAGAATCTGGTGATCTAAAGTATCGAATGCCTTTGACAGGTCTAGATATATGGCTAAAGGTAATTTACTTCTACCAGAAATGAAAAGAGACCTGTTAGGCCTATCACCTTTTGGTTCTCCCAACTTGTCAGTCAGCTAAGTTTACAGCAAAAGAGTTAAGTAGGCCTACATCGTTTTTGTGATATTTATGAATCTGGAACATTACAAACACACTATACCTCCACTATAACTATGAGTCGGAGAACAAAGCCCACAGCACAACATAGCCAATGAAGTCATTTTCAAAAAGTACTGAAAAAAATGGTCCATATTCATTAATTCCAAACCCAACAATGACAGCAAAGAGATTCCAGACTTGCCAAAGCATTAACATTTCTCTTCCGATACCAATGTGAAGAAACAAATTTCCCTCCTGACTTGAGACAGGCAGTCACCCATAAAAGGCAACTGGTGGTTTTAAACTGGTCCTCTCAACCTTAGAAATATTCGTCATTAACTGCACACACTAGTTCTTTTCCAAAATGCATAGGCCTAACCACACAAAACACAAATTTCATTACTTCTACCAAAAATGAAAAGAGACCTGTTAGGCCTATCACCTTTTAGTTCTCCCGACTTGTCAGTCAGCTAAGTTTACAGCAAAAGAGTAAAGTAGGCCTACATCCTTTTTGTGATATTTAAGAATCTGGAACATTACAAACACACTATACCTCCACTATAACTATGAGTCGGAGAACAAAGCCCACAGCACAACATAGCCAATGAAGTCATTTTCAAATAGTACAGAAAAAAATGGTCCATATTCATTAATTCCAAACCCAACAATGACAGCTAAGAGATTCCAGACTTGCCAAAGCATTAACATTTCTCTTCCGATACCAATGTGAAGATACAAATTTCCCTCCTGACTTGAGACAGGCAGTCACTCATAAAAGGCAACTGGTGGTTTTAAACCGGTCCTCTCAACCTTAGAAATATTCGTCATTAACTGCAGACACTAGTTCTTTTCCAAAATGCATAGGTCTAACCACACAAAACACAAATTTCATTACTTCTACCAAAAATGAAAAGAGACCTGTTAGGCCTATCACCTTTTAGTTCTCCCGACTTGTCAGTCAGCTAAGTTTACAGCAAAAGAGTAAAGTAGGCCTACATCGTTTTTGTGATATTTATGAATCTGGAACATTACAAACACTGAGAATATTGTATGGAAAAAAACAAATGCTATCATACTTTTATTACTTTTGGCCTTAAAAGCCAGGTTTTCTGTAAAAGAAAAAAAAAAGATGAAAAGGATATGTTTTTTTAAGTAGCAGTAAATAAAATAAGATTTACTTTTATGTTCATAAAAATGTAAGCAAATCTAGCTTGAAGAGCAAAGCACAGGTATTGCATTTGACGACCGACCCTAGTAAGATTCAGCTACATGCTTAAAAAGAAATAAAAAAGTAAAAAAAATATAAAAGGTGAATTCATGCTTAAAGGTATTTGTAAAGGCCACTTTCAGTATTTTTACTTACTCAGATGAATTTGATTTTTTCTTTTTGCATACTGCATTCAAAAAGCATCTGCACGTATTTGGATTATTTTGTGTATATGTATTTCTGTTTCCTTGAAAATCAACCCAGTATTCTCCGTATCCAGCAGTTTTTGCTTCGTGGCAATCTACCCTCAGGAATTGTTCACATCTGAAACGAAGATAAGATAACATTTCCAACTTGATGGGCACGAAATGGAATGATTTCCCCTTGGCTTCCTTGCCCTTTTGTTGCTGATATTACTGTTATATGCCTTTGGAAGGTGCTCTTGCCTCGCGCCATCTGTAAACAAACACTCACACACACACACACATATATATTTACATATATGAATATATATATATATATATATATATATACATACATACATTTATATATATATACATATATATATACATATATATATATATATATATATATATATATATATGTGTGTGTGTGTTTGTGTGTGTGTGTGTGTATTTTTAATATTTTTGTGAGTCGCATATGATTCTAAGAGCATGTATGTATATTTACACATGAAATTTGTGTGTTTTTTAAAACTCAGATACACCCATTGTACATAGAGGAACGTTAACGTTCCCTGAAAAGTTACATATACCACATACGGATGCATGACGTCCACTCGACTAACAATCTACATCCTCCACAAAGGAGTACTGTACACACCTATCTGACACTTTTTTTACCGCTGCCAGCTGATCCTTGGTCATGAAATATTTCACATGTCGTTTGTAAGAAGCAACTTCTTCAAAGCCTTGTACATAATACACCTCTTCAGAGTTATGATGTATGATGGTCACAACTTCATCCGAATATGACATCATGTCACACTCAACTTGCATTCGGCCTATCAATGAAATAATCTTTGTTGAACAGTGCCCTATATAATATATGGGCGAAAACCACTAAAGTTTCATGAATCGTCCTCCACATGTGCACATTATAGTGTACTGTTACTTTCATTCCATAAAGTTTACATGAGTTGGACACCTATTTCTGGTTTGAATGCAATTTGAGGAAGAATAGAAATTACACGTGGCATATGGACTGCGCATACTGAATACACTTTATAGCCATGATTTGACCACTACATGACCTCTAATGTGTCTTTGGTGTCAAGATGGTTTGGAACTAAATCATCACTATGTCACTTTTTATTTTCATATGGCACTGGTGAGTACACCTCAAGCTTTAAGACTTTTATGGGTACCATGTTGTTAGAAAGTTTCAGTCATAAGGGACGAGATAAGATTTTGCTCTCATCCTTGCGACAACCATATGTGACTTACGTCTCACTTGGAACCGAAAATACCTACCCTTCTTTCCTGGGTTTATGTAGTATTTGCCTGATGTAAAACCTCTTAATCTCCAAGTCAGACATGATTCTGCACTATCCTGCACACACATCTCTGCCTCATCCTCTTTGTAGAAGCCTGAGCAGTCTACATTACTGTCACATTTACGATTGCTTGGTATGCAGGTTCCGTCAAAACATTGGAACGCTACATCTGGTGCACACGTAGCTATTCAAATATAAATATGTGTGTAATATGTCATCTGGATATAACTAAAAGTATATACAAAGTGCACGCAAACTCTGTCCTAACCTTTATGAAACTACACACAATAAGAAACGTTCGAAAGAAAACTCCTGGCTATTTGTGGTTGAGTAAACTGTCACTTCCATCGACAGTGACAATTCCAATTTACAGAGTGGCCTTGCTGCTTGAAAGTGCATCATCAGGAAGTGCCCCATAGCAGCAACTTTAAGAACTACATTTTCAAATGTAGAGATATAGTAATTTGAAGCTCGTGCTATGCCAATAAAACCTCCAGATATATGCAAATTCTGTTAGAATTGCACCAAATGGATTGACGTCGAGAATATAAGTGTCTAATGTCCAATTATTATATACCTAAACCTATTTGTGAAGATTTCCTTTTGTGAAAAGTTTCAACCATGAAAATATACCTTTAACTACTTAGAATCACTCGGTTTCCCATATTTTCAGAGAAATTAAAAAATCTTGAGGGTAGAAGTTGTGGCCATCTATCTTAAATATATAATGCCACAATGCAAACTAATTTAGAAGTTCAATTAAAAAACTAGTCATCTTTGTCAATTCTATGGACGATAATAGGATTATTCGAAAAACAAAATAACAGCCTATAAGATCAATATTATATCCTATAAAACTCGAATCTTTATAAATAAGAAAATTGACCTGCAAATCTCATACTTAGTTATTTGCGTCTACATTTTATACTTTTCAAACATTTATATACACAATTTGGAAATATTTATTAAACTCACTATTATATAACAATACCTCTCGACCATCAATTGCCTAACCTCTGTGTCTGGGTCTAACACTCATTAAATCCAGTTGAGGTCACCCAAAAACCTAAAATATGGTTGGTCCTGTGGATCCATATCTCTCGATTCCTATGAAACTGGTGGTGACTCCTGCTGTGTATGCTCCCCGTATCATCCTTCCTCTTTTTAGCGCTATTACTGGCTTCCTCGTTTGAGTTCGGACTCTGTAAACTTTTGTTCACCTTTACTATGCTAGTGCTTCACACGCTTTCCCTTCTGTGGAAAATTCTTTCTTAGTAGGCTGGGACTCTTTGGAGGCCTAGATAGCTGATTTCTGATCTGCAGATATCTCTTAAATAATTTCAAGTATAGCTGGTCATTCCGCTTGAATAATAAATGTTTGAGATGGTGTCTCAATTTCAAAGCAGAGAGAGAGAGCGCAAGGACAGTGCCTGCTAGGCAATTGTTGCTTTGCAGGGCATGTGATTTTTTTCTAAGCCTTCCTGGTCTTGTCTGAGTTACTGATCACTTATTTTGATGTATTGATCCCCGTAAGAAGAGTGGAAGCAGAGCTGGTAGGTGCTGGCTTATTTTATTTCTTTTCCAAGGTGGTGTCCTGGCGGGTTAAATGGCAGACAGAGGGAAGATGGTAAGCTTGATGTGGTGTGGTTTAGAGACCACTTCGCTTTCCTCTTGTTGGGCAAATGGCAGGCCTCCCGTAGCCACGTTATGGCAGCCTAGGGTCAGGATCATGGATTTGATTGTCACTTATAACTTGACCACGTGTATTCTCTCAATACACATTGCCGCAGATCAGGTTGCAAGAGATCACCTGATGGGGATCTGGATAATTTGGTAGTACCAAGCTGTAGACTGCGGCTCCTGTTTACTGATCCGCGTCTCTCATCAGTCTTGAAGGCGTTGGTTCTGACCTAGCAGATACTTTGAACCTTATTCATGAACTATTTTCTAGGCTATTTGTTCCCTTCAAAGAAGTCAGCCAAGTGTTGACTGAGGCTGTGGAGCTCTCGATCCCCTGGTTCTTAGTGTTTGCAGCAGAAATCAGGAAAACCAGTGGGTCTTGTATGAAAAGCTTCAGGTTCCTGTTCCTGTATTGCAGAATCTCGGCCAGTGAGATTGCTTGGGTCTGGGCACCCTGACTGTCAGTCCCAGAAGTATGGGGAAATCCAGCACCTCGGCCAGTTGAAGCACACAGACCCAAAGTCGAGGTGCTCTGGAAAACCATCAGTATGTTGGCAAACTTCTTGAGCTCCTGGCTCGAGGGGCTCAGATCATAATCACAGGCAGTGGGAGATGGAATGAAAACACCCAGGTCTGTAGGGGTGGCTTCTGTTGTAAGTAGGCCTTTGGCCCAGGCAGTGTTGGCAGTTATGGTTGCCCAGCTGACATCTTTTGTTCCTTCACCAGCATTTTTGGCCTTTGTAGTTGGAGACCTTGTCTTCCTCTGCTCCTGCCATCTCTGCACCTGAGTCCAAGCAGATTTTTGGCAGAGCAGCTTGCTGCTTCTACCTAGAATCTGTTCACTCTCGCCACTGAGACTCTCTCAGGCCCCCTGGTGCAGTTGTAATCCCAGAAGCAAATCTCGTGGAGACCCAGCAGGATTACTAAAGCCAGCCAACATCTTTACCTGTTGCAACTGAGACCACTGCACATGGTCTAATGGAACCTGTCCTCTCTAGCTGGGTGTGGTGACAGATACAAGGTGGCAACGTTATGGGCCATGGAGAACCCATTGTTTGAGAAGGCTTTGCTCCCCTTGCGAGTCCTCAGTCCTCCGATGTTGACACCATCGTGGGGGTTCAGTTCTGTTTTCAGACACATAAGCTAGCAGATCCCGGCTGATGCCAGGGACTCAACCACAATACTGTTTACTCTCTGAATGGCTGAGCATGTCAGTCAATGTAAGGGCCACAGAACAACATTCAGCACCTCTGCACCCATTGACAGGACTACTGCCCTGCCAATGAGCTTTGATAATGTAAAAGTGCTTACTGATAGCCTAGATTGTAACAAAGCTGTGACCCCACCAGAGGATAAGAAGGATGGAACTGTGGCACTGTCCTGCTGGGGCTTGGCTCTCGAGGATATCTTTTTTACCTACTGTGGATGAATTTTCTGACCAGACCAGCTCATGGCCAAGACTTGTGGAACAGAGTTTCCATAGAGCTGCTGGCATCTGGGCATGTGAAGCAAGGAAAGGACTCCTTCCTATGCCCAGAGGAGATGGCATTTCTGTGTCTGAGCATATCTTTTTGTCAGGTTCGCTTCAGTGGACTGGGAAGAGCTTGACACTTGGCAGCCAAAGACCATCATGGTAGCTGCAGAGGCCTTCAGATAGTAAAAGGAGGATCCCAGGGGATCTGTCCTTTTGGAGCCCTACTCGTGTTAGCGGCATTGAGGCTCTGTGCAGCCTCAAATCATGTCAAGTTCCAGATCACATCTACTTGGTCCTCTTTGGAGGGAGTCTGGAAAGCCTTGGTGCGCCTGACATTTATATCTTATATTGCACCACTTGAGGATTGGCCACCACCACACAGTTGGACTCCAAACAGCAGTGCATTGTCAGTTGCCTCTTGGCATATATCTCTAATGGGAGTCTACAGATGATTTGCCTGCCCTCAACACCCTCCCTGGTCTGTCCTTTAGATGCAGTACTCCCAGTTGGTGGCAGCAACCCTGAGGCCCATGAATTGGAATACGTCCCTGGATCTTGGGGACATGTTTCCTTACATGTTGATTGTGGAGGCTTCAAAGAAGTATTCATGGTTCACATTTCTGGCCAAATTTACCAGTTCACAGCATTTCCATTCAGCCTTGCTGCAGCACCACAGGTGTTGACCAAGTTTGGACAGACAGTTGCTGCTTACCTTCACAGGTCACCTGTTTGCATTCATGTCTATCTATAAGATTGGCTTATCCAAGTGCTTCTGTGCCTGGATTTGCACCATCACACACAGACCCTTCTGGAACTTTGCCAACATTAGTGCCTGATAGTCAAACCTTGTCAAGTCCAGTCATTGGCAGACTTTTGTCCTTACCCACATACAGATAATCCTAGTTGCCTACATCTGATGGCCTACAGAAGACAGGTGGGGGGGGGGGGCTTTAATCACTCCACAGAGCTTTTCAGACTAGCAAAGTCAGCTCTGTGCAACAATGGCTTGTCCAGCTGGGCTACCAGTCCATGATGGTCTCGCACGCCCCAGTTGGTTGCCTCCAAAATGGTCCCTTGCAGTATGGCAGATAGTGGACAGACCAGGGCTATCAGGCCTTGGTGCAAATTCTAAAAGAGGATCAGCCATACCTTTGCTTGGTGGAAGGGACAACTGAAAGGACAAATCCTGACCAATCCCCATTCACACAGATTCTTCTCAGCCTTGCTGGGGAGCCTACATGGACAGCCTGATGCCCATGTCCTTCATATCTCTCAACTGGAATTGGACGCAACATGCATAGTACTTTTCCACTTCTAGGACTTGGTGGAGCACAAACATGTCCTCATATTGTGTGTCAAGTGGATTGCAGAAGCCTTCCACATCAGGTAAGGTAGGGTGCAATCCACAATGCTGATTACGTTAGCCCCACTGATCACATTATGGTGCTCAGAATATATTGTCCACACTCATGTGATGCACATCCCAAAACATCAAAATGTGCTGGCCAATCAACTCTAGAAAAGGGGTCAGGCAGTTGGAAAGGAGAGGTCGCTCCAGCCAAAGGTCATTAATGCCATGTGGGGCAGATGGAAAACTCCACATGTGGACTTGTTCACAACTTGAGAGAATAAAAAAAAAGCCAGTTATTGTCTCACTTGTCAGGACCCCCAGTCCCTAGTTAAGGAAGCTCTTGCCATTGACTGGAACGACCTATGGGCTAACACCTTTATAACTTTGCAGATCCTCCAGAGGGCACTGTGTAAGGATCAGTCCTATGATTGTAATCTGATCCTGGGCTCCTCTCAATGTTTGCTTGGTAGACCTGACGGAATTGAGTGTCAAGCCTCCATAAAGATGACTAGCATGGCGGAAGCTTCTTGGTGCATTAGGTAACACACCTCTAAATTCGGTGGTTACCTCACAGCACATCCATGACAGAGGCTCCTCAGAATCGGTCTCTCTGAAAATTGCCACGGGGGGGGGGGGGGGGGGGGGGGGGTTGATCTTCTGTAATGGTGTACTTGGCTTGATGGCACGTGTTTTTCGACTTGTGCACCAGTAATGGAATCTATCCTTGGTCTCCCTGCATTGCTGACATTAGGGACTTCCTGTTGTTTCAATTGGGACATTTTGGGCAAGAACTTGAGAACAATGGAGGGTCTGCAATCAGCAATCTACTCAACCCTTGCCAACATCTTGGACGTTGCTTCCAGAGTGACCCTCATCTCTCTGCACTCATGGTATCCTTCTACATGGACAGACCAGTGACAAGACGGGTCCTACCTCAGTTGGACCTATGCTAATTTTAGTCATGTTGAGGAAGTGGCCATTTAAGTGCCTTGAAGACCCCCAGTGGGTGGACCTCAAATACTGGAGGTGAAAACTTGTTTTCTATTAAAAGTTCCTTCAGGAGCAAGAAGCTAGATCCATACACTAGATCATGACGGCATCTACTCATCACCTGACCACTCTCATGTGACCCTGACACCTCACTTGGGCTTCTTTGCAAAGAACCAAGTGGCTCAAGATCCAGCTATAGCCTTCAAGGGTCTTACCTTTTGTGTGATTAAATACTGCTCTTCCCTCGAGGAAAGAACCCTGCGTTCTGTTAGAGCCCTTCGCTTGTATCTCTTAAGCACAGACAGACCTAGAGAACAGTGGTCTGTCCTTGTTGTACTGCTGAGTAATCCACATAAGGAGCAAGTTTGCCAAAACACAATTTCTTTGTGGATTAAGCAGACAATCCTCATGGCCTACCAGATCTTTCTGGAAAGGCCTGGTACCTTACAGCTTGTCTCAATTACAGCTTCCAGGCTTCCTAGCCTACCCTGCGAAATTTCATGGTTGTCTACATTCTGCAGGCCTGCCACTGGTGATCGTCTATGACCCTCATTGGGCACCATGTCTGAGACATAATAGTGCTAGAGGATGACATGTACCCCTTTGCAGGTATCACACGCTCCTTTGCTCAGGCTCTGATACTCATTTGTTAGGCCTGTCAGATCCCATAAGAGCTGCCACCATGTTCCAGTTTATGGTGCTCTTGTGGTTTAGATTTAATATGGGCCTACAGGTTTGTGCATTTTTAGTGGGGCTTATAGGGCTCTTTACCTAATTGACCTAATTACGAACAGTATCAGGTAGTTTGCCCTGTTGCCCCCGCCCGTTACTAGTCTGACACGGGAGTTCACTGC
>OZ026615.1:107708067-107738067 GCA_964020975.1 Hermodice carunculata | reverse complement strand
AGAAAACCGTGTGTCTGTACGGCACAAGTAGAGTTCAATAGAAGCTTACCACACTCTGATTCATCTGACCCATCTCCACAGTCATCCATGAAATTGCAATACAGAGATAACGAAATAATCTTTTTGTTTTTACATCTGAAACCCTCAAGCTGCAAGTTACCTGAAACAGGTTGCAAAAAACAAATACAAACTCCATATATGGATTTACCGTCATACTTTACACAATAATTGTCAATATTGCTGATGTACCAAAGTAGTTAGCTATTTTACCCTGGGACACAGCTTTTTGTCAAGGGATGACGGTTTGCACAATGGAAAAATTCCTTCGGCAAGTAAGAAGTGCATTATCTTTAGTCACAGTTTCTCCAAGATCTAGACTACATATAGGGATAATGATAGCACACCATTTCCAAAAAACACCAAAAAAGGGAAAAAAGGTCAACGGTAGCCTAAACTTCTTCTGACATTTTTTTTTCAAAGGTATATTTAATCGTGAAAATACGACGGCCACCAAAAAAAAAAAACCCAAACAAATGAATAAACAGAAACAAAACAAAACAAAACAAAGCAAAAAAAAAAAAAAAAAACAAAAACAAAAAAAAAAAAAAGCTGCACGTTCTATTTTGTGTATTATGTAGTGAACTGCATTAGGAGTACATACTGCAATTGCTCTCGTCGGAACCCGACCGACAATCTCTACTGTCATCACACACGTGCAGCTCATGAATAAATTCACCATTGTCACACGCAGCCAGTCCAGCAGGCTTTGCTATGCTATTTCGAACAGCTTGTGCTAATATATGAGCTTCGGAGTTTTCTGTAAGTAACAAATACTTATATATAAATAATGATAGACGATACAATACTTTAACGCCAATTCAATATTCAACTTCAGTAATGCTCATTTACATTTCGATTAAAAAAATTATCGTACATTACTGTTGACAATTCTTTTGCATTTGGACTGTATATATATGGTTTGGCAGAAACATCATTTGGAGCAGTATATAACTATTAAGAGTCAAACGCATTTTTTCCACACAAAATTTCCCATCTTTCTTTCAGGTTTGATTTCAATTTCTCATATTAAACGTGTCCCTTAGGAAAGTTGTGTTCGTTCGTTTTGTTGGTATATTTCTAAGTTACAGTCTTAACAATTGCTTACATTTATATGTGGCACAACTGCAGATTACTAATACAAGGAGTTTTTGAATTATCAGCAGTTCATAGGTTTGGATAATTAGATCTGCTTGTGCAATATATTCACATCAAATTACAATTTTTGCACGTTTATTTAACAGGGAGTGGGACATTTGACAAGGGGAAACCCCATTGGCTCACAACATGTACATGAGACGGTTTCTAATTTGACATGGTGTGCTTTGGACAGGTTGTGCACGAATTATAAACCTGTATCTTCAATATGAAATTGGCATGTTGTGAAGCCGCATCAGTGCTGTTGTCCTTCATGAAAGATACAGTTAAACAATTAAAAAAACAAGGCACTTAAATAGGGAAGGCTTTATAACAAACTATTACTGTTGTTTGCGCTAATTTATGGTAGTGTTGGCTAAAATTTCACCTGGATATCTGTTATATTGTTTTCTTTACCTTTCACTGCTGAAATTTTGCACACATACTGTTTTATAAAAGTGTAGGAACATGGAATATCACGCCAGTTCATGTAGGATTTCAGACTATGGAGTTGTATCATGGTGCAATCTTCAATGACAGATCCGTCTGGCTGAGGAGAATCTTGCCCCTGGTACCTATATCGATAATAACAAACTAAATATTGAAACAGGAATTGTTCATGATTAAAAAAGCTGTAGTAACATGTATACAACATGCTAATCGTATCACTATTAGTTTAATTGTGGATACAGAACTTGTCACATTGAAATATGCGTGCCACAACTAAGACCAATTGATTGCTGAGGTCAGGAATGAGGTAATTTTTCACATCATCAAGCAAAGGGTCCATAACTTCAAAATATATCTTTCCACTTAAGCAAAAATGGCCAAAGTCATTTTCTAAGATTTTGAGAAAACCGCTGAAAACCTGCCCCACCTCCATGTCATTAACCACCAGTTTCCAGTTTTATCACGAAATAAAGTGCTATATCATGTTTCTCATAACCAATCACAGTTTTGCTACACTGCACCTAATGTACCCTCAAAAGATTATTTTGGGGGAAAATTTTTGTTGACGTAGGCCAACATGTATTTAAATAGGACATAGTCATGACATGAAATGACTAAGGCCAACGTTCACATTGATTGCTACCCAACTATGGCAACCTTTTATACTTAATTCCAATATATCATCAAATACACCGATTTAATATCTTTTATATAATTTTTTCTTTAAAAAAATGGTCATTTTATCAAAAATTTTAACAAAAGTGTTATGATGCTTTAACAATTAAAAAAAAATTGATGATTTGGCATTTGATGACTTAGGCCATTTTGCATTCAATGTTTGGTCCTTTAAAAAGTTAATTGGTACAGATTTTAAGATGGTTCGCCGTAAATATGAAGAGGAAGGGTGTTCCTTATCCTTGGCTATATATAACTTTAACGTGCCAAATTTTGACTTTGGCCATTATTGTTTTAGTGGGACGATATACGTGCCTTAATGATAATACGAAAAGGTCAAATCCTGTCTGGACTAAAAGTATGTGTAAGAGAAACGACTCTAAATGGCATGTGCTCAGCTGACTTTTGGTGCACATGCTGATGTAGTTCTTTTATCTTGATATAAATTCAAAGCCATCTCTAATTCCATCCTCTTTGAGTGACATATGAAAGTCTTTACCCCACATTACTGGATTCTTAATTTTAAATGACATGGTCCTCTATAACCAAGATATAAGCCAGTATATAAGTGTAGCCTTTCTAGGTCAGTCAATTGGAGATCAACACCATTAACTCACATAGGTACTTCCTGGTAAGCATTTACTGATAACCACAGGCCTAAAATCCACCATTACCGAGATATATGCTAATGTGCCAAATTTTTACCATTCCTGCGGTAACAGTGTTAACATTTTCATGTTGTCTTACCAGTATGTTCTACTTTCAATAATTTACTCAAAATCAGAGAATGCCAACAGCAATATTCGGCAAACATTCTTCGTACAAATCTAGTCCTTATATATTGCCAGTACGTTTCAACTGACCGTCGACATTTTAAAAAATATACAAAAACGCAAAATGTAGATACTAGAGGACTTTGACAGTCCTGTGCTCAGTTGAACTTGCATGCACTGACTAAAGTGGTCCTATGAACTTCATAATAATATCAAATTTGCTTTCCTTTAACACAACCATTACTGTATGTAATCTACACCAACACCGTTTGCGTCAGTCTGTTAAATGCAAAGTGATGTTATCCACTATCACCAAGATATATACCAAAATATAAAATTGACCTTTCAGATCACTTGGGAATAAAGTCAACAATATCAAACGCAACTAAAGGTACCTTCATATTAAGGTTTATTAGTTATCATGTCTTTTGGATCCATTACAGAGAAAATGGCCATAATGTCAGTTGACCTTTCGATAAAACTCAAGGTCAAAATTAACAGGACCAAAAGAAAGCAACTTCTTATTAGTGTGTGTGAGTCAACCTGGCCCTACTAACCAACATATGTCTGATATAAGTCAATATGTGATATTTTGCTGCCATCCCTATAGCACAGAAGCAATACCAACACACAGATCTCCTCGCCTTTTCACAATGTTGACAATTTGTTGAAAACCCGAAAACACCAGCAACGGTATTGAGTGAATAATTTGGTGGATACTAAATCAAGGTACATTCTTACTAAGTTAGTAGAGGACCCAACTAACAGTTTTAACGACGAGGGGGGGGGGGGGGTCCGACAAAGCGACAACGCTAAAAAATGCGTTGAAAAAAGGGAATCACAGCATCTCTGTTGAGCAAATTGCAGCCTAGCGGTTCCACGGAACGCCTTATGCAATTTCAAAGGAATAAAAATACCTTTTTCCTAAGTAGATTTTATAAAAAAAAAATACACATTTTTTTATATTTTACCAGAGTTTGTTCTTAATTATTAAAGAATATACATCACTGGCGGTTATCTATTTGAACAAACTTGGTGTAAACGAAAGTAACGTATATCCTCTCCACGTTTGAAGATAATACAGTTGACGATCGTGGGGAAAAGATGAAAAATGTAAATGACCAATGCAACCATTGATTTAAGTAGTAATCAATGGCAATGCACACATTAAGTATCAAATTGATAACTTGGTTAAAGATCAAGATTTCGGGGGATCACCTCCAAGGGGAAAAATGCCAAATACTCCCACACGGCACATTTTAAGCAAGCTTCACAGCAATCCGAGTGACAATTTTGGAGAAAAGGGTAGCGAAAAACACACGCACGCACATCAAAAAGGAAAACAAAATAAATAGAAACAGTAACAGTGCAGCCACTTGAGTAAAGTAGGGTTTAGAAATCCCCAGAAATGTCCGTTTGCAATTTGAAAGCACTTGGTCACGCGATTTCAGAGGAGATTATACAGATATTACTGAAAATGAAGGAACAAAAAATGTAAAAAGTTGCAAAATCATTTGAATGCAATTATTTGAACATAATTGATGGAGATACACCTAATGTACATACTCAACAAAGTGAACGGAATCTGGCCACCAAATTTAGTGATGTCAAAAATTTTGAACTGCTTTTCTTTCAATCCTTATTAACTTACATAAGAATCAAAAGGAATGTATGCAATAATCTCCTGGTACATGAATGGCAACATACGTCACAAACCAGGGCCCCAGAGGATTGCCACATGGTGATCAATTATGTTTGACCTTCCCCAAGCTAGAGTACCACTACGTGTGAGAGATGCACGCGTTTGGAGAGGGAGTATATTGCAAAATCACAAAAAATTAGTTCTTGAGCAAATTAAGGTCTGGGAGTCATCAGAAGTGTACATATGCGGTTTCGAACCAGTTGGCCTGGCGCTATCGGAGGAGATTGTTTTAAAAGATGTGATATAAAAAATAGTTAAGTAAAAATATGAAATTAAAAAAATTATGGAGCATGACCATTAAAAAAAATGATGATTAAACCAAGGTAGATCCCCGTAAAGTTAAAAGCAGATCTGGCTAATATGTTTGGAAAAATTGAAAACGTGGATTGTGGATGCCGCGGCACTGGCTAACAGACATTGCATAAGCTCCGCCAAGTGACATGTCAGCTGCGCTAAAAATGTCGCTTGTATCGACACCTGTGAAATAAAATAAAATCTTCTGGCCCTCTCCAGAAGTGTGTATTTGATGCATATGCAAAGCAATGGGTAAAGGCTATCATCGAAGATTTTGTTTGGCCAAAAGAGAACAGAAATCACTAACAAATATTAAGATGACCCCAGTGTCATCAGTTGCATACTTTTGAACAGACCCACTAAATACACAACCCCCACGAAGTTTAATGTGAATGTGGGTGACTGTTTTGCCAGGAGCTGAAAATGTGATTGACCACCTTAGTTCCTATTCATTGCCCACGCAATTTGCCATTATGTTTAAGAGACGTAAAAAATAAAAAAAATTCTGCCCCTTCCCCCCTAAAAAGTAATAAAATAATAAAATTAAAAATAATTATAATAATATGGTAATAATGATGAGGATGATAAATAATAATAATGATAATAATAATGATAATGATAATAATAATAATAATAATAATAATAATGATGATGATGATGATGATGATGATGATGATGATGATAATAATAATAATAATAATAAAGATAAAAATATAATAAAAATGAAAACCCGCTGTTATATCATCACTTGAACATTTTTTCTCAGACTCACACAAAGTACATCCCTTGAAGCTTGAGTTAAATCTTGCTGTGGGTTTTGCAGAAAATGTAAATTACCATTGCAGATAACTTTCATTGTAATTGAAACAAATTTACGCAAAAACCAATTAGTTTCCACATTGAACCACAAAATATTACTATCAGGGATGCAGAGCATTACCACCTATTGGACATCTTTGTATGACATTGAAATCAAAAGTTGAAAATCAGCCTCCAATAAAAAAAAAGACTCTGCCAAACAATGATCAAAAACAAAACACGCAGCAAAAAAAAAAAAAAAAAAAAAAAAAAAAAAAAAAAAAAAAAAAAAAAAAGAGAGAGGAGGAGTAAGGGAAGAAACAAAAATTATATATTTTAAATATCAGGATTAATTATCAGGAATATGGTTTCGACAAATTTTCAGACAGGAGAAGTATTGGTAAACTACTTATTTTTTACAAAATTCTCAAGGGTGATGTACCCAAATATTTGACAAATTTATTGCCAACTCCCGTCAGGCAACAGACTAGGTATAGTGTGAGATTTGGTTTCTCTTTGTCTTTAATTTGAACACGACCTAATTTATGCAATGCATCTTTTTTCTTTCATCTGTGGGCAACTGGAACAATTTGCCATATGCTACTTGTCATTCCGAGTTTGTAAACCAATTCAGAACAGACCAAAATCAAAATTAGCCTAAACTTGCACATGATGTTACATTGGGTCAGAAAATTTCAGGATTCGAATGCCCATTTACGTATGAAGTGTAGTATGCTCAAAGCAGATTTATTTCAAAATGGTCTTGCTGACTATCCCTAGGCGTTCTGTGGTGCTGCAAATAAGAATGCTTTTCACTACTTTTTCGAGTGCATAAATTTTACAGTTAAACGACACAGCAAGAAAACGTGATTCCATTTGCTTCATTCAGTGTGTAAACTTTATGATTTGGCTTCGAGAATTGTACTTTTCAATAAAATAAAACTACAAAAGCAAAACGAAACTAAAAAATCAAAACCAAATCAAAGAACCCCCCGCCCCCCCCCCAAAAAAAAAAGAAAAAAGAAAAGAAACAAGACTATTCGTAATTATGGGTGGTACGTTAGTACTTGTGTATGACGTCATACCCCACTATTATTCCCTGTCTGTGACGTCTTGTCGGGTCAACAGTTCTTATAATGGTGCACAGTCGTTTTATCTGTCTGCGTGCAGTGGTGTTCATTGTGATAGCGGCGTTTTAGCGTTGTCTCTTGACTCCACCTGCCCTTTTCTTCGTTTTGCAAAGGGGATTCATGTAGGACTCTGCCTTCTTTCCCAATCGCTTTTTTGAAAGAAAATAATTTAAACCCAAACAAAATGAAGTAATACTAGTATGTTTACAAAGTAAATGAATAAATAAAAGTAAAAAATTGAAAGGAAGAAATGTGAAAATCATTAAAGCATGACACTGCAACAAACATGGCATACTCCAGGTTATGTGCCCCAGCAAGTTTCAAGAGACCCTGACCAACAGCTTTGATGTAGTCAAATATGTAATAGTGGAAAGATAACGGATAGAAAGCAACGGTCAGCAGACAATATATGGAGGGATGGACGGCCGAGGGATGATGGATGAAGACCCTTCCTCTAAGCTAATACGCCCGCTGATGTCGAAATCGCAGCGCCACCTATTTGACAAAGAAAGGTCGGGGGCGGAAGGATACCGAAAATGTTCCAGTGCAATTTGTAAGTGATTGCCCAAGTTATCGAGGGACAAGAATACGATCAGCTTTCCCTCCCACCTCCATCTCCGCCAAAAAGTCACTGAAGTGTGACAATTTGATGGAGCATTGCAAAGATAAATCCATGGCAAGTACCAAGCATGCACACGTAGGCCCGGATCAATGGTTCTACAAAATATTAACATGTAAATGTGAATGGTTGCTGGACGACCTTATTTAATCGAGGTTCGGCTGATGACAATCAGCGAAAGCATATATATATATATATATATATATATATATATATATATATATATATATATATATATATGATGCATACCATGTAAATTTCACCAAATAGGGTAGCGGGATCCATTTCCAATTATCCAAAATGAAAAATTACATTTAAATAACATGAATCATGTGTGCTTACACACAAATAACCCATCACATTGTGTTCGTCTCCAGAAACAAACTAGTCGTTTAGCGCATATGTTTCCAAAATAAAACATTATACCTTATAATGCAATGAAAACAATAATTGGATACAGACTAAATTACATTAAAATGAAACATTTTTATAGGTCACCAGTTGGTGTAGGTAAGTGGAGTTCCATCGGTCCAGACCCAGTCTCCTTCTTTCTGGCGATCATTAAGTCCTTAAAAGGAAAAACAAAACGAAGGACTTTAATATAAACCTTAATTTTTTTTAAAAAAAGGTGCTGGATAGAAAGAAATTGAAGTTCCATCTTTTCTGGCCAAGTTATGTATCAAATGTATATTGTTGTGAGTGCCTTCAAACGATATTGCCTATAACACCTTTACGCCATGTTCAATGTTACAGAAAATAAGAAAGCAAGTATGTATATATATATATATATATATATATATTAGTCAATGGTTCGGAGTGAACTACAGCATAAAGGAAGCGGTATTCCGCGAGGCAATAGCCAAGTCGAATACATATTTCCTGTGTTTGAGCTACATATTGTTGTCTACTCTAAACTTTGACTGTTTATTTTTTCCCATTTTTTGTGTATCTTTAAGCAGACACTGAGACTCAGTCACCATGTGTTGTCACTAGGCCTAGCACAAACGCCTTCCCTACAGTCAGAATGATTGCCAACACAACAAAGTTCCGTCACGTAGTCTCTCAGCATTCTGGTTGCCATATCAGTTGCCTCCTCATGAAATGCGATGTATAGTGAATAGCTCTCAACAAATCAGAAGCGAAGATATTTACCACAAATGAATGGGATATATATATATATATAAATATATATATATACAGATAGAGAGAAAGAGAGAGGGAGAGGGAGAGAGAGAGGTCTAATTTCCCAGTATGTGTTGGATTACTCTGTATGGTATACGCTAAATGAAGAGTAAGTCACATTAGAGGAATAAATCTTTAATGCAATTATAAAAAATATAGCCATTTTTATTCTGTCTCGGGGCCATATGTATCAAACGGTCACCTATATTCCAAAGATGCCCATGTTATTTATCCCTGCTTTTGATATTAGTCTCCACATTGATTATTGAAATGTAACAAAAATAAATATTTGTGCGAGGTTCATAGCGTTTAAAACCACACCCGTACCTATAAACACCATTCCTTCTTCTGGAAGCCATACTGTGGTAAGCAAATGGTGCAAAAGTTTACTTTCGTCTTCTGACAATATACTTAGTAGATGAGCCTGGTGTGATTTGCACATATCTTCAGCGACTGACCACATTACTGTCACATTGCTTCGAAAAGACTGGTAACAATTGTTTTGGAAGTACACCCAACCGCTTAAACATTTCTCTGTAATATAAAGTTCGGTCGTTTTAATATTATATCTGTCCACGATAGGTACAAAACTCGTCTCTGACACCTTGCATTCCACAGGCATGTGCTCTTTCACATAAATTCTAACGCATATGTCCTCAACATTGTGCAAAAACTTTGAAATGAGATAGCGAGATAAGAATAAAGGTGATAGTAATATATTTATTGAAGCTCCTAAAAAGGAGAATAAAACCATATACATCGAAATTAATGCAAAAAGTGACAAACAGAACTCATAAGATGAAGGCATAATAAATATCCAATAAATCACATTCAAACCAAACCACAATCTGCATACAGCACAGAATGATCACAATAAATAGCACACAAAGCACATAAGAACAAAATGATAATTTACATACAACACAGAGTTATCACAATAGAACATAAGAAAAATGAAATCAAACAATCATGATAATAACGCACGTCGACAATTCATAAAATAAAGCAATGGTAAACTTAATACAAAGGGCAGGGGAATAAAATCAGTACAGAAGGACACCACAAATAAAATAAAACTGAAGATTAGAATTAAAAAGCCTTGGTAAGCAGTTTAACTAGGTGATATTCCGTGGAATTTCTCTTCTGGTATTTCGGGAAAGAGAGTACAAATTTTGCAGTGTCAGATATACCATCACACTCAACTGGTCGCGTTTGCGGGACAGACCTGAAGCGCCCAAGCATAGCTTGCACAGCCGACACATTACATGACATCAGACGGTCAATAAGAGACCCTTTAAGAACACCACCATATACAAGAAAATGAGATAGCAGCCTGAAACATAACTTTTTATACGGCGACGAGACATGAGTAAGTCGTTGGGCCAAAGAAAGTGTGTCGCACGTGATACGATGGGTCATTTTAGGAATATTTAAAGCACTTAAAAGTGAGGAGTGGTGAGACCTGTTGTTTATACCAAAAACGTATTTAACTATGGATCCCTGTGCAGATTCTATGGCTGCCAATTCACTTTTACTCAATTTATACAGTTCATGCCATAAGCCAAGCTTGGGACACCAAGACGCTTCCATATGTAAGTTTTTACATTCGAATTTAACCCTGGGTAACACATACCAGCACCTGCTAACATGTAGATGGCTCGTCGTGCACTACTAATCCTATTGTTTACATATAAACTAGAAGATCCATCCGCAGAAAAACTGACGCCGAGAATATCAAGATGATCTACAGTGTAAAGTAGTTGATTACCAAGCAACCAAACAGGTGAACGGCCTTCTTTATATATGATTTTCTTACCCGAGACCATGCACTTAGACTTTGAAATGCCAAAATTAAAACGCCATCTGTTGGAATAACTATGACATATTTTATCAATTAACACCTGCAGGCTAGTGGTGGTAGCATAGATCAATGTGATGTCATCAGCATGACAAAACTATTTACTTTATCAGAGCCCATACGCACTCCACAACCCTTATCATTGAGTTCAATTGATACATGTATATCATTGATAAAAGTATTGAAAAGCCGGTGGGGGGGAAATAATACTGCCCTGACGTGTTCCGCCAGGAATGCGGAATTTTGAACCGAATACGTTTTTCCACTTAATACTTCCATAAAGATTGGAATACCACTTATACAGAAAGAACCACGAGTAATCAGAGATGACATTCCATAACTTATAAAATAAGCCACGGTGCCAGATCTTATCAAAACACTTTTCGGCGTCGAGGGAGCATATAAACAAAGTGGAATCGGCTTGCCTGAAGTGAGCAATAATACAATTTAAAAAGGAACAAGCAAAATCAGTATCTGGGCACTCACGAAAGCCAAACTGTGTGTCACTAGCACAGTCAGGTGGTAGTAAGAAAAGCTCCATAAATTTTGGCAAAGGAACTGCTGACAGTGATAAGACGGCAATTTTTAGGGTCATTAGGATTCAACGTAGGCTTTTTGAGAGCCGGAACGATGACCCCAATACCAAAAAAAGTGGGCACAATATTATGAGACAAGATAATAGAGAAAAACTTGGAGAGATGCTCTCTTTAGCTGGGTATATTACCATATTTCAGATGTTCAGAGCTAATGCCGTCATACCCAGACGCACAATTTCCCTCAAGAGCTCCAATACATGAATTAATCATTTCAGTTGTAACTTTAACATTAAACTCACGAGAAGAGTACACTCTTACTTTCTCCATCACAAAGTTACGTACAGTAGAATGCTCATGCGGAAGATCAGATTCATTAAGTTCGGTCATAATTGAGCTAAGATGACGTTCAAGCTCCAGACTGCTTAAGATCGAATTATGTTTCTTTTTCGCTATCTAAGCAGTTCCGAAACAATGACATATTATCTTGTGAGTACATGACAGTAAGTCTATAATACCTGGCTGTGACCTGATGCTTAACATACCCGCGGCAAGTTTCACGGAATAACTTCTTCACACATTTATATGCCTCGTGAACTGGGCCAACACTGGGGCGATCATTGGCAACCCACAGGTGCCACCAAAAGCGTTTCTTATCCCTTAAATTAGCCAAGTCAGAACAAAAGTAACTTTTTGGCGTAAATCTGTTATCCAGATTTGTCGGCCAAGCTTCCTCAGTAGCATCATGTACAGCGGAGCAAAGCATATCTATATAGGTGTCAACAATGAGTTGCAATTCACCAGGAACAAACTGCGAATCTAATATCTTATTCATAGTTTCGAGACTTACCAGTTTCTTAGCTAATATATCCCGATATCGAGCCCGAGTTGTGGGATTCTTCCAGTCACACTTTGGAAATTTGGGTGCATTTGCCCAATATGATAATATGCATTACCAGTTTCATAATTATTTCCGGAAATTGAATTTTGAAAACGGCTACTTAGGACATTTTAAGGGATATTGATAATGCTGAGCGCAAACGTGAAAAGAACTACGTCAAAGAGGTACCATCCTCTAAATGTATTTTAACTTAAGTCAAAGCATTTCTGTGACTGAGCCAAAGTCTGAATTACTCCATGAAAAATAATGTTAGCACCATTTCATCAGGCTACGTGTCTTAGTTTATATATATATTTATATATATATATATATATATATATATATATAAACTAAGACACGTAGCCTGTCAATATTGATTTTTATTTTTCGTATTTAAGTAAGAGAAAATCGAAATTAGAGGAAAAATGCAACAAAAAAGTACATAACTTTTGCAAAAGTAAAAAAATGTACATGATGGAAAGACGGTAGACAGTCGACTGACAATCAAAGACGCTCAGCTGCCTGACAAGTCACCTTACATAAAAAAGCATGTCAGTATCTACAGTGAGACACCATAACATTAATAAGTCAAGTGTTTGGAAATGAAAATTTGGAGTGTTGCTAACAAAACATCCTGGCAATATACTTTTCATCCACGCAGCGGATACATATTTGTTTTTTTACTTTGACTCCGAATCGATTCGGCAGCGTGTGCGTTCATCATTTCATTGATACACACACACACACACACACACACACACACACACACACACACACACACACATATATATATATATGCGTGTGTGTATGTGTGTTTGTGTTGATATCAATGAAATGATGAACATATAGATATATATGTATATATACATATATATATATATATATATATATATATATATATATATATATATATATATATATATATACGTGTGTGTGTGTGTACCAATTTGTACAGGAACCAAACAAATAAAATACGTTTACACGATTATTCTGCAGCCACTAAGGTGAATGTAATTTGCTCCCTTGAATTTAAAAAAAATATAGAGAAGCACAAGTAAATAAATAAATGATTGTGCCGTACACTTGCAGAAAATAACTTCATTCACTTTTTTGTCACTGCCAAGTGGAACAATATTCACGGTCACGCAACCATGTAATTTCGTTTAAAATATTTGCAGATGGGACTTCATCCAAATCAATGCACTCCTGCGCTGCCATACAAAAAGAGTTTCGTAGCTCATATGTTTGTAGAAACGCTAGCTTCAATTTAGGAAAACGGTACTTTTCACATATGAAATTTAAACTATGGCATGCTCCGGATTGATTTCCATTGAGACAAGCTTATTGCATACCTTTAAACATAAAATGTTGCTGTTGTAGCAGTGAAGAAAAATTTCTAAAACCTGATATGAAGTTGCAAATCATTCGGAAGTTATTCAAATGATACATTGGGTAGATTACAATGAGTATTACTTGAAATACAAAGCTCTCGACGTATCTATTTTTCTCCAGGCAGTGTATAGTTTACGATATACGGTTTGAGGACCAACATGGCACATTCTTTGCCAGTAATTCGAAATCCATGGCGATTTATCTACATTATCTTCATCAGGATCAAAAGTCACCTAGCCGTTTCGGTGCTAATGATCTTCACCTTTCGGTAGGCATCCAAGCAATAATGAATCATTATTCTTAGAAAAGGAATAAAAGCAAGGACATACGTAGTTTGTGTGTCGTCGTTGCAGAAGTTGTCTTACCTGTATTAGTACCATAGAGAGGGAAGTTGTCTGGAAGGGAGTAGACTTGTGATTCATACAGAGCGTGGAATCCGACACGGGCGTGTTTAAAATCAGAAAAAAACTCAACTCTCATTTGATTCCAACTAGAGAAGACCTGTTTTCGTGGTTTGTTCGTATTGCAGTATCTTTGCACGTTTGTACTGGCTCCTTTTTGACTGTAGTCAGTGACTTGGACATAATCTCTGTTGCAAATTGGTTCTTCTTCTTCAAATATATCAAAACTGTAGAAGGTTAATCTTATATACTTCGTGGCCTTTGCTTTTATGGCCCAAACACAACGTTGGTTTGGGAAGTAAGACACAGGAAATCCTGGAGACATAATAAAGCCACAGGCATGAACACACTGATTAATTCCTTCACACACACCTTGTACATTGCAGCCACCACAGTCTGTAAAACACAGAACCATCCATACACATATACATAACATACATAAGCTAATGATAACATTGTTTCAGTTCATTAAATATGCCAACCTATGTTGACTGTTGAACTTACTTGCACGTTACTGCATTATTATTTACTGAGAAATATATTACAAATTTAAAAAAAAAAATATTGAAAACAGAGGAACCTATTCAACATTATAAAACAATATTCATGTCAAAATTTTCTTGTGATTACCCATTAAAAGTTGATTTCTCTCCATTTACGTTTATGACAATTGATTTTATTGTTTTTAATAACCAAGTTATATTCTATTCTTTCCAAGTCTCTTATCACACCTTTGAAACTTTCAAAAGAAGGTCTATTATTATTTACTTTACATTTGAATAAATATATTTTTCCTACAACAAAAATCAATGACCATTACATTATGCTTATGATTCACTCCCAATAAGATACCACATTTTGAAAAGGTTATAGATATTTGAAACATATTTTTCAACCAGTTAAATACTTCTGTCCAAAAATGCTGGGTTATGTTACAATCCCAGAAAAAGTGAACTAATGATTCATTTGCTTCTTTCTGCTATTTTCATTTTATATAATCTGTAATTGGCAAATATAATCCTAATATATTACATACTTTATAAAAGAAAAGGAATTCTTACCTGTAAAATTCACACTAGCTTCCAAACCAAATGTTGTTAGGTAGACTTTCGGGTTATATATATAACATGTTCGCAGTGTAACGGTCAAAATGTTTCGTGGCGAAATAAACAGCTGGGTATTGCTAACACGTATATCGTTCTTTGAGCCTCGGTCGACATCATAGGAAATTCTGACCTGATCTTCACATGTCCCTGGGTCAATGTAGTAATTTCCTTCCTGTGTACGCAGCATGTAATACAACATTTTAGAATACAACATTGATGTACAATTAATATTCGATTTATTTCACTGTTCTCGTTTCCGTATTCATCATGAAAAATGTTATACTTACTGCTATTTAGCAGGTATACTTACGTTTACCTGAAACTGTCCGTACCTGCATTTAAAGTTAAACTCTTTTCAGCAAACACCAACACAAAACTGACAAAAAGTTATACAACATTAAAACATGTGTAGTATCGAGTACTGACACCTGTTTTGTCGAATCAAATGATTTAATAAGGTACCATATTACTGGGTAAAACTTACCAACCACCCAGTTTCCACAGGGGCAAGCTTGAATTGAGAAACGTTCAGGCGTACATATTTATTACTGGGTGCCACTACCTTCCACACACAACTGCGCAATGTATCCCTGTTGTTCAGGTAATCTCGAGTTCTGAGAAGCACGCCTTCTTCTGTGGTCGTATCACCACAAGCTAAGAAATTAGAGACATGTACTCTCAAGCGTATAATGGACATTTTGTCAAAAATTATATATCCCTATTTTGCGTAATGTTGTGTATTTCATGATAACTGATTCTTCCATATGTTCACATTCAAGTATCTTTGTAAATATGCCTCGGTTAAGCCAATGTAATACATATTAAATCAATTTCAATCATACATAATTAACAAAATTACACATATAATTAACTTAATCCAAGATATTGTGGGTGTGTGAGATTTTGATATCAGGTAAAAATTATTCTTTTATTTCTGTATCTTCTTACATGACACGTTTGTTTTTAGATGATTAGAGCATACAATGTGATTACATGTTTTCATCAAACTATTTAGCAACATTGCCTAACTTTGGTTATGCTTTACAATGATCGACATAGAAGTGTGTCGTAACTTTAATATAACATATTGTTTATATTTCCCCAGGCGGGTACAATGTAAACCTACGTGTAAAATGATAGGCTATGCATGCAAATGTGACAGTCCAATTGTACACATGGCTGTTGTTTGGTGTTTCTCGAGGGGTATAGCACTGCTTTTTCTCCATGCACTGAATTACCAGCATTGGCAAATCTTTTGCCAAGACCTGCAACTCAAATTCCCTGGTATGTTTTTTTACTTCTCGACGAGTCCAAGCAAGAGCAAGATTTCCTTCAGGGCATATAAGATGTAACATAGTCACATTTTTCTTTTTCACAGAGGTTATTCTAGCTGTAATTAAGCATAAAGAGACAAAACTTTTAGATGGTATAGATGTTTTATCTTTTGCAACACTTTATAAAGCAGGAGGCTGATATCCACATCTGAGCCTTGCGGCTAATTTTTTTTCATTTTTTGAAGTTTTTTCACACACACCGACACACCCACACCCACACACATACACTTAGATATTTAGTAAGGCTGTTCATATACCGTTTTTTTAAAATGGTGATAATATTCTAAGGCGCAGTATATTCATACAAATAAAGTCTGTACGTGGGGACAGTTGTTTGAGTAGGGAGGTCCAGACCCGTTCGATAAAAGCATGTCACATGATTGGTATGGTACGGCAGTCTAAAATCATGACAAAGAACCAAATTTGAGTGCTATTCAAGACGATCCTGATAAATTAATCATACAGGAGTGATTGATCAACTCGCAAATCATTGGTTTTGGGAAACCAGTGTGTTCCTTAACAGGACAAGGCCCTGGGTGTAACTTTCTTTCAGTAAAAACATGTACAGTGACAAAAAGTGAGCAGGAACTAATGTTGCGCCATAAAAGATACAATAGCTTTCATGACGTTGGGAAAACGCAAGGAATAAGTATGAGTTTGTCACGGGCATTACAACTGGCAGCGATGCATGAAAATTAAGTAAAAACAAAGCACCCCCCCCCCCCAAGACATTACAGAAGATATCTTACTTTTTCGGATTTCATATAAATTAGGCCCACAAAATGATAAGCAACTTGTATAATTACTCACGAGATGTTCCAGTGAAAACCTGAATTTCACAAGCATCCAAAAATGTGAGTCCTGGTCGTCGAAGCATTACATATCGACCCCTCGTTATGTAGTTGCAATCAAACACCATTTCCTTGTGATACCCTATATATGTTAATCGCGTGCATAAATCCCAGGCTGAGGAATCATGGGTATTCGACGTTGCGGTTGAAATGTATATCTCAACGACGCTCTGGTATGTGTCTAGAAAAGCGTTTCGAGCATATTCATTTATTGTTATTGACATTCAGCTACTGTTATTTTGTGACGCCCCTGCCCTACCCCACCCCACCCCCCAAAAAGCTAGACCAAAACAAAACACAATCAATCAAACAAAAAACAAAAGAGCGAACACAAAAAACAAAAAGAACAAAAAAAAAAAAAAGACAAAGGAAAAAAAGCCCAAAAAAACCAAAAAAGCCAAAATTAAAAAACCAAAAACCAAAAAAATAAAAAAAATAAAAAAAAAAACAAAAAAACCTGCCATAGATTGCACAGCTACAGAGATAAACTATATGCGGTTTTAAGGAAGAGGACATCAGGAACTTAGGTTTAAAAAACTCATGGTCATAGCAAATCCCCCAAAATTCCGTTGTTTTCATTGGACCAACACAATTCAACTGCCAGTAAAGTATAATTACAAGCCCTGCATGGTAAGTACTATTCGGTTATGCTACGGGAAGTGAATAAAAAGAGACAAAATTAATGTATCTTGCTCTTTTAGGATAATATCTTATAACATCAAGTTATTAGTTACAGTAATATCAAACTGCAATTGTGTCACCAAAAACAACCTCTCTGGAGGTACATTCAAAGAACAGAACTAAAGGTCCCAAAAGCAACTAAGTCATGTTTTGTTATTGATGATAAATCAGTAATTTTAAGCAAGATGTCTACTTCTAAAATGACAATATTCGTGGCAGTTTTTGTCAGGCTGTTGGCATTATTTTTTTTTCTGTGATATTTAAACACACAAAGGCTGCAGCAGGCCTAATGCATCGTCATCCACAGGTACTTACTAAACTTGATATTATGTGAGACACCCCTTCACAATCATGTTCAGCATAACAACCCAGTTTGCATGCATCTTCGTTAGCTACCAACAAAAGGAGCCAGGTTGTCACGTAACCTTATGTTGGACGCACGTTCTACCGCGTAAAGACGTTTCTCTTTTATTTTAATGTAAAACAATTACTTCGTCGTGAAAAGGATATATAATAAATAACACATGTCACCTTAGTGTGGTTCAAATACGTTTTGTGAAATGTAAAGTGTTTGCGATAATTCCTCCAATACTGATAAAAAATGACATATCACGGACTGTGTGTCTAAACACCAAAATGTTTTAGCATCTTTTTCTTAAGGCAACCTGATATTTGTACCTCCACCGCAGCAAATATGCCGCTAAATACACTAACTGCTTGACATTCCCAATGACAACAATGGTCCAAAACCATGTCGCGAGAACCTTACTTTGATACGTACGCTTTTGAAAACTACACAAAAGGACAAGGAAGACAAGCATGATTGTTTGTATATCGCTGCTCAATTTTGCATACACGGACATGTGGCAACTGCATTTCAACAACAATTTTAACTTTGACATGAATGACTTGTCAACAAACCAGTTTTATGCGATTTTACATGGTAGGCTTATTTCTATTTTAGGTAAAAATAATGTTATATAACTACTACTACTACTACTACTACTACTACTACTACTACTACTACTACTACTACTACTACTACTACTACTGCTACTACTACTACTACTACTACTGCTATTACTACTATCATTATTAGTTAATATTATATTTACACTTTAGTTTAATTAAATTAGCAGTTTAGTAGTAATATAACTCGCTATTTTTTTTCTAAACAGCATTTGTTGACGAAAATGAGCAATTTCGCATCAGGATTTTGGATATTGAAAATCAAAATCTTTTGTATGATTAAGCAGTGAAGAAATCACGGTTTTTTGACATACTATTGTTACAATTTCACAAAAAGGTTTAAACACAAATATAGTGACTCGAGTTTCGTATGTTGTATTTGGTTCTTCACATGTCCCTAATTTTCCTGTTTTGACCGTACTGTACACTAAAGCCCTCTTGTCTGACCCTCCCAATTGATGATGATGATTTCAGCGTGAACTAGTGTATATTCGATCATCATTGCAGTGACTGTATAGTTTTTACAAAGAGTACTGTTTTCATTTAAAATGACTAAAGGGGCTCTGTTACTTCATTACTGGCCAATCTTACCACAGGTTGGAACATTGCATGACTGTAGAGTTCCCTTTTGCTCGTCCACATAACACTGTAGACTTTTTCCAGTCAGTCGGCAGTAGTTACCCGCCAAGGTGATGTTTTCCTCCTGGTAGGTTATTTTTTGTTTGGAAGTCCAAGAAAGACAATGCCTGCCTTGACTTGTCACATTAACTGATCCTCTGTAATTCCTGTCTGCATTTGTTGAGGCGCACATGCTAACTGGATAGTGCAAATAGAGTTTGAAATAAGCCTCAGTTACAACTCATTTCAAGATTCTACAAATAAAATTACTTCTCTATTGGATTAAAAATTTAATCGTCACCGTTACTTATTGGTATATTCCATGGTTCCATGCTGTATACCTCTGTTTTTATACATTTGAGATGACTAAATCATAGCGGCAAAATTTTGTTTCTACATGTATATGGATCTAGCTTTAACGTTACAGGTGAATGCCTCTTCATTAATGTATCACTTTTGAATCATTGGCAATGAAATCGCATGAACTCTTTGGGAGGAAAGTCCACAGACGTGATCCGAGTACCCTTGCAATGCGTCCGGAGTGCACAGAGGAAAAAGTTTTGACTAGCCGTGTATTATTATTTATGGACAAAATAATGTAATAAAATGATACACACATTTGAGGGACAAGACAAAAATGTCGCTAAATTCATTATTAATCCCCATGCAGTGCCTTTATACCTTACAGGTTGATAAACCTGGAAATCACCAAATGGCACAACAGAGCGATAACGTACCTGCAAAATGAATTTGTCATTCATTATTATTAATATTCATTATTATCGTGGGAATCCAATTTTGGGTGCCAGTTGCAAGTTGTTGCACGGTTTGTGGTATTGTTTGTATTAGGTTTTGGCGAAGCTTTGACAGGAATAATGAAACACACACACACACACACACACACACACACACACATAAAACCAAGCAAAAACATACCATCTCAAATTTATCACGTGCATATATTTGCCAGGGACTTAGAATGGAAGTCTGAATCGCAGTGCGTTTTGGCTGCTACTGAACAAATTCGCCGGTATAAAACCGGAAATCATAACAATTGGGAGCGTTATTCGGAACTATGTGCAGACAACACTAATCAATGCTCTGTCCAAACAGCTGGGAACATGAAAAAGAGGCGATGGCGGAAGGTTGGGTAAGTGGTACAATTAAATTAATTAAATTTTAAACCTAACAGAGGTTTGCCTGCAAATCGAAACAAAAGTTTCACCCAACTGGACTTTTGTTTCGACTTCAGACGTTTAATCATACAAATAATAGATAAAAATTACAAAACAAAAATAATTCTAGCAAAGTTGAAATACACCATTGACTTAGCTCCAAAAACCAGCTTTCAGAACAGCTGTAAGGTACATGTGCCCAGGAAAAAATGGCTCCCTATAACCTGGTATTGATACGCTTAATATTAACTGTTCTCCTGGACGCTAAGTGGCTTATATACAACTGATAAAATAAGTGATAAGCGGACTTAAACTCCGGAATTCACACCAGAAAGACTACTTGTCTTACATCCAATGTGGCAAGATTTTAAACAAGAGCTTACCTTGGCGACCTTGAAAACCACGAAACCAACGCAAGGAGGCGATGTACAAAACTTGTTTTAGGTCAAGTACTACCCAAGGATCTTTTTCAAGAAGAGTTCGTGTGCATGTAAATATGTTTCCATCCACAGCGTGGCCTGGAACTCCTGGTGGATAAGAGCTACTCTGGCGCACTGATGCATGCTTAGCAGCGTTTTGTTCTGCAAAAGACATTTAACACAGTGAAACAAACCTTATGTGAAGGACATTCGATTCATAAGGAACAAGCTCACGGTGATCCAAAGGATCCATATTCCCCGGCACAATATTTTCCAAAAGTCGTTGCACTTGTTAAAGGGATGCACCAACTAGTATGAACAAAACCATGTACATCTTAAATCTGTTCTAGGGCCCTGTGACCTTGAAAATTGGTCAAGGTCAAAAACAGCGCACATGCCCATAGTATGATGGATCTCTGGTATAAATTTCATTATTCTATCTCTTAGGGTGCTAGAGATGGAAGGAAGGACAGACGCACGGCCCCCTATCATCACTAACTCTACGCCCCCCCCCCCCATGCCAGCTTCGGTGGCGGGGGCAATCAAATAGCTGGGTATGTACCTTGATCATCGCATGCACGTAACACCATGTGAATGGCAGTCATTCGCAAGGTTAAGAAATTTTTGTATAAAAAAAGGTAATTATTTAGCACAAAAAGCAAGGAAAATGTAATGTTCTGCATTATGACAGCTCAGACAGGATTATGGTTGTAATATTTGGTTTAGAACTCTGGAACAATCATTAAAAACAAAGTTGCAGACAGCTCAAAATAAAATGATTAGATTTGTCTTAGGCAAAAAATTGCAGACCTCTAAGTGCCCAGAAATTGTGGTAACCTATACTTGGTATATACTGCACACGGTCTGGTTTGAGGATAATAATTGACCGACAGAAATTACCATGACCCAAAAACCGGCTGTAGGACCTATTCCATTGTATATTTTTTGTGGGCAGTGTATAATTGCCCATAACCACCCAAAACACGTATATATATATATATATACATATATATAAATATATATATATATATATACAAATATATATATATATATATATATATATATATATATATATATATATATATATATATATATATATATATATATAATTGTCTTGTCATGAGAGACCACCGGGTCCCTGGGACAGTCAAAAAGTGGTCTGCCAAGACAGGTGGTCTCTCATTACCGGTGGTCTTTAAAGCAGATCCACAATATATCGTTCTCTAAGTATATGTTGGTAAAATTCTACACTCAGGTCTGACACAAATTGTCCACACTAGAAATTGGTAGAACTATGTGGAATTTATGGAAAGCACATACAAGTATACTAAAGGAAAAACAATCTGTACACTGCATTCCCTTTAATTCATGTACACCTGTGCCACAGAAAATACTGTACAGTGACTATTCCCACTGTTATAACGTGACAATGCTATTGGGCCCTTTATGAGGCCAGGCAGTATGGCCCGCCCAAGTACAATTATCTAGGTCATCAGGATGTTTCAGCCACCCACTGTCCACCTTGTAAATATTTCCCGCATCTGTGGGAAACCATTCCAATGTAACCCAAATTTACATATTTGTGCGATTACGTATTTTTTCCAGAGTGCATCCAAAATTACAACATTTGTTGAAATAGGTGCAGGAAAAATAGCTACTACTGAGACAAATTTTAGACACAAGTATAAACTGCATTTTTCAGCACTTTGAATGTGATGAGAATGTATCACTAACTTTAGGAATTGAATAAGCTCATAATTGTTTTTTTTTAAAAGAGAGAAGATGACGCAAAAACTTGTTGCATATAAGAATTTTTTCTCGGTCAAGCCACTAATAACATAAACGATCCAACTAGCACCCATTGAACTAACACACACACGAACACACACACACACACACGCACGCACACACACACACAAATATACACACACACAAACACACACACACACGCACGGACACACACACCAATACACACACAAACACACACACACACACACATATATATATATATATATATATGTGTGTGTGTGTGTGTGTGTGTGTGTGTGTACTCCTGTGCTCAGTTCTTGGCATATCACCTAAAGCCTTTGTACATTATACCAAGCCCCCCCCCCCCCCAATATATACGTATATATAGAGAGAGAGAGGAAGTCTGGACGATTACGTGATTTTGGACGACAATGAAGTACTTGAAAACGAAGACACGGTGCCTCAACAAAACTTTTAACATTGATACGCAGGACTCGGGCCACGATGTCATACATGAACCAGTGAAGCTCTGGGGTGTTGCTGTCTTTTACTTTTGTAAATACCTACAAAACATGGTATAACTTAACCATTAATAAGTGTACATCTTGAGGGCACTCCAAATAGATCCCGTACAGAAGAGTTAAATTGGTGTTTCCCGAGACATTCCCAAATGAAATGTTCTTTCCATCTTGACATACAAATTGAAAATACACTCGCAGAAGATGGTTGTAATTTTAATTTGAAATAACCATCATTAATGACCATTACTACCTTTTACAGTTGTAAATAAGTAATCTTTGCAATTTCTACAAAGAATGTTGCTGTTCACCTGGCAAGATTTATATACTCCATTGCATTCCAGTCTCAGTTGCTATAGCTGCCTTTTGATGTAATTACTAATGTTCGAACTGTAACATTTGTTAAAAACAAAAATCACTCTTGACAAAATATAATATAAAATAAATATGCAGTTACTAACTTTGACTTCATCGGGAACATCTCCGTAATCCATTAAGTACGCCTCTAGAACACCATATGATATAGAGAACGAACACACTCCTTTAGTCGGATCATTAAAATCGCCTTGTGTAACCACGCCATTAAGTCTATATTTTCTCAGGAAATCCACCTGAAGAAACGAACACAACGTCACACCAGAATAAGAATTAATCATGTTTTGATATTCACACCGGAGAATTGTAAAATTGAGTGTCTCAGGAGGCTTTTTTTGAGATTGTACAGAGTTCATTCCATATTTCACTGATTTGCGTGTACTTTTATGATATAAAAATAATTTTCTTCGTTTCCTCTCGGTAATTCATTTGCATAATTTGCTGAGCCTAAGAAACATAATGCGTGGCTTTGCCTATATCACCACCCTTTAATCTATTTATATGGGTGCTATTTTAAGCAACAAAACGTCAATATTAATTTAAAAGTGATAAAATTTGTGGCTTAATGACAATTCAGACAATTTCACCGCTATCCATATACTCAATTGATGACATGCTGTCTTATAAAAAGTTGGTTTTATTCAGCCTTATATTTGAACAAGCCAATGACATCGGGTCATATCCATGCAACACACCAATGAGAGAAAAGTGTGAAATGTTAATATTAAAGGACCTGGGAAAACGCTTCTTCTCTCACCTACTTACCTGAACGAATGGACGCATATCTGTGCCCTTTGCGCACCATGATTGATCCCCTAGAAGGGCCACTTGGATGTCTGATTTTTCATTTTGGCGGCTTGATGCAGTTATTAGTGTGGATTCAAGTTGCAACCTTTGGCCGCACGCGAGACCTAGTTCATTAAAATACAATGTTATTTAAACAGTGACCAACCCGCAAATTTTCGTGTTAATGCAGAAGCACCGAAATACCATTTGTAAGTAAATATTGAAAGAGCTGAAATATTGGCCTTCAGCAATTGTTTTAATATAGATCATGTAGATAGAGTCATATTGGGACGGCCTCTCTCTTTTTCAGGATGGCGCTACCACACTGAAGTATAACAGATGGATTTAGGAAACCACAGCACTGTTTCCTGAACAATTAGACAGAAATTCTTTGATTTATTTTATGTACTCCAAGAACAACTGGGTCATTGAAAATTGACAGTGCAAGTGGTAACTTGGTTCAATTGCAGGAAATTGTATACATACGTTTGACATACACTTTATTCTCGCAGAAACGAATGCAGTCCGTCCATCTTGCTGTTATGGTTCCATAGTAATCATACTCAATGTGTGCGTGATTTTCCACTGTTAAATACCGTCCCACCACAGGCTGAGTACACCTGTATACGACAATATTTTTTTTTATGTTCCCATACTATCACCTTCGACCACATTGCATGCTCAGCCTGCCAACAACTGCAATGGCCAGGACTCAATCAGAAGCTCCGTAAACAAGTTAAATGTAACTGGTGCTCCAAGCAAAGGATCCATGTAATGCCCTCATGTATTGATATTTAAATATTAATTTTATCACAATTGGTCTGAAAACCTTGATTAAGTAAAAATATATCTCATGACGAAACAAAATCATTTGTCAGACAGTGAAATTTCATAACAACACTTTCAATCAACGGCTCTGACGCTTGTAACCATATCTGGTTAAGGTAAATCGGCGTATGATCCAAATATTGAAAGGCATTACGAAATATCAATCGGAAAGCATGCTTATGGGTGCTGATCTGTTCATTTCATCGTATATCACGGTGGAACTTGCAAAAAATTAATTGTGATGATTCCTTTTGTAATTACCCGATTTGCTTATCATACCTTCGACAACAATACTGTGCGAATTGATTGACAAAAATGAGTCATTTGTATTTTAGTCATTATTACGATATTAACTAAACTAGTCTTTACTGCGTGACAGACAAAGACATTAGCAATTTTGTTCATCAACAAATGACTACAGCGGTTAATTTACATGGATATATATACATATATATATATATATACATATATATATACATATATATATATACATATATATATATATATATATATATATATATATATATATATATATATATATACATACCTATGTACATACATACATACATACAGCACCCGTGTTACTGCATATAAATAAGAGACATGAACTTACAATATGCAGGTCTCTACGTTTTTTACATACCCCAGACATATCGAATTGTATTTCTTGCTTTAAAATGCAAAACTCCCGAAAATGACCAAAAACATAAGCAATTTTGTTCATCTACACATGACTACAGCGGTAAATTTACATGGATATATATATATATACATATATATATATATATATATATATATATATATATATATATATATATATATATATATATATATATATATATATACGTATATATATATACGTATATATGCATACATACATACATACATACATACATATATATATGACCCGTGTTACTGCATGTAAATAAGAGACATGAACTTACATTTTACATTGTTTCCAAATGTATTACAACCAGGGAATCCTCAGAGTATAAAAATAATAGCATTGGTATTTAAGATAGATTTCTGAACTGTATGACACAATTAGTTACCTGACCATCAATTTTAACTGCGTGCCACCTGTCACATTCCGTGCACACAAGAAAGCGCTTCTATCAGAAAAGTCATCTGGATGAAGACCCACATGAATATCCGCCAACATCAGTTTTGCCGTTTGTTCACATGATTGTGCTGAAGCATTAAGAATTGTACCAAATCTGCTTAACATTTTGCAATCAACCTACTAACTTTTAGAAAACTTATTTTCTGATCTTTGGGGGTAAAAACATGCATCCATTAATTTCACAACACCTGTTACATTTTTCTTTCTTTTTTTTTCTTTTTTCTTTTCTTTTTTTTTTGTGTGTTTATGTACAGGATTGTTTTGCATATATGCAAAACGAATTTTTTTACCAGATAAGAAACCCAAAACATATGTGTAACACTCGCCAATTAGAAGTTTCCAAAGTTACGCAGGCGACTGTTTTTGGGCGGTGCAACTGAATATATACGGGCGAGCAGGAAAAACCTAAGCTTAGCTTCAAGAACAGGCATTGCAATAGTTTCTTCAGACGTTTAAATATGACAGCTTTGATATATATGTAGGATTGCTATACGATCAGCAGTAAATGCAATACTCTACAACAGTAATATTTATTATATTTTGATCAAATTATGTAAAACCTGTTACACTGACCCTTATTTACCTGACTATTTGTGGAGGGGGGCAGAAACTTTTTGTAAAGCATGTATTTTAGTTCATCCTCGAGGAGTCAAGCAGCCCTAATATGATGATTTTTAAAGACATTGCTGCATCTTATGCAAACAGGACTGCATAATAACAAAAAATAGCAAATATGAATATTCACAAGAGTTTTATGGAAACTGGAAGAATTCAATGATAGAACCGCTGAGATAAATCTACATCTTCACCAAAAATCCATTTGCTGAAATGCTTCATAGAATCAGACATAACACGTTTAACCACACCAGGCCTTACAATTCTTTGCCCGGCCAATAAGATAAGTATTACATGTTGGGAACTACTTTTTTCAGTTTGTCATAGTGCATCCTCGTGACTTCGTGATTGAAGACTGTTTGAGTACTTCGAATTCCCCTAGGGAAGGCAACCCTAACCTGATGACAAAAGTACTGTTTCCAATAAGAACACTATCTTAAATAATCTGTATTATTGTAAATATATGCAACTATATGAAGCAGACATTCATTTGCATATTTGCCATGATGAGCTGTCACTAATTATTGCGTATACAAAGAACATCCACTTCATCCCTCCTACCTTAAATTACCATGAATACTTACAAACACACACACACAAGCACACACACACACACACACACACACACACACACACACATATATATATATATATATATATATATATATATATATATGGTAATTTAAGGTAGGAGGGATATATAATCAACGCACTTCGCCACCCTAAAGCTGCTGTATGTTTTTAAAGTAGCAAGGTATTGAAAGTTAAAAGTATTTGCCCCATGTCACTTAAAAAGTCCATTCAATTTATATTCTTATGGACACCATCTTTTACACATATTTATATGTTGGAACATTCGGCGACCTTGTGTTCTGTACAGGACACAGGCACAGCAAAAATATCAATAAACAAGAAAGACATTTCTAAGGTCCTAATGCAACAGATATTTCATGAAAAGAGGGATGTAATATTTTCACCTTTTAGCGACATATACAAGCTCTCGACTTGACGTAGAATGCATACATCGCATTGTGCAAAAACGACTGACGAGCCTGATACATTCCTGTCTATAACAGCACTACTATTACTACTACTACTACTACGAGTAGCACCACCACACCACCACTTCTACTACTACAAAAGGAGTTTTGAAAGTTTCACTATATATGGCCCCTGTGTGTGTATATATGTGTACGTGTGTCTGGTGTGGTGTGGATATGGAAATGAGACCCTTCCATAGGATGTGGAGGGTTCATTTCATTTTTGACTGGGCGGCAACATACATGTGGATGCAACGTGTGAACCAAAGGCATTTGTATGAAGAAAATTAAGACTCAAATCTATTTAACGTGGCCCCTAAAAATGCGAATAATGGCGCTATACTGAGGCATATTTTGCTTGCGACGTTGTATGGTCGGTCCCGGCCTGACAGTTGGCAAATTGCTCTCTTGATTTGTGCGGTGCCGATGATTACATGATATTGGCACAATTGAACACACACCTCGATATTGATGTCCGGTAATATATAAGTGTTTTTACTCTGTCGGGATTAAACGCGCTCTGTAATTGTTTTTAAAGGCATATATATTCAAATGAGTAAGTTCTAATGCAATCATTGCTCTTTTTCTTAATTTTGCTTTCAGAGGTCAACCTTTCATTCATCGATTCATGTATTCATGTACAAATGAAACATTTTAAATATGTGTCTGATTTTATTTCTTTTTGTCCCCTTGTGAAAAAACCTTTAGAAATGCACACTCTAGCAAGCCATAAACTCATACATTTCTAAGTCAGAAAGATGAACACAATCTCATATAAACACGGCATCACGCCATACACTCACGCTGTTCAAAGTAAAGAAAAATGGCCACCACTTCATATAACTCCTGCATGTCAATTTGGACGTACGGTCTATGTACATGCAGCTCCCGGGCACAAGTGTCTGCAATACAAAATGCAGGATGTCAGTATTCCAGATTCTCCAATGATGGCCAGGTAATAGAACGACAGCAGCTTCCATCTAGGTCAGTACAATTACGTTACGAGTGCATCTAGGTCAGCACAATTACTTTACGAGTGCCTTCGCCCCATGCCCGTATTCAACACGTATCCTCATGTTCTAGTTACCAGTTTCCCCAGTCATCAAAATAATTTGCATTTTTTGTGCATTTTCTCTATTTTTACAATAAAAATATCATTTAAAATATGGACACTTTTGTCAAGTTTTTCAGTGCGATACCTTCTTGTAATTTACATCTTTTTACATTATTATATGTATACATGTATGTTATCTGTACTCTGTTTTATGTTACTGGGCCCACCCACTGCCCATTTTTTCAGGGGGGCCAAGGGAAGATTAACTGTATGGTCTGTACTCTGTATTAGAACCAGCAAACTGGGTTCGACCCTCTTTAAATAAAGTTATACAATACAATGCTTTGATAAAAGGCATCAAAAGGCAATGGGAATATGATGTGAGGGGGATAACAAACGTGCACCAAATAGGGCCGTTGACTCATTGTATAAAGGACACACTGAGTAGGACTTTCTCGCCACGGCCACATCTTGCATCGAATTATGTCTGTGTGCCAACACAGACATGCTGTTTATCTTTCTTTCTTTCTTTCTTTCTGTCTTTCTTTCTTTCTTTCTTTCTTTCTTTCTTTCTTTCTTTCTTTCTTTCTTTCTTTCTTTCTTTCTTTCTTTACAGGCAAATTTGTCTGACATTTCATTTGAAAAGTATTATACATAGAAACTCCAAATTTGGCATGATTATACTTCCATACATGAGGCCTGGACTTTTTGTAAAGAGGTTCAACGATTTTGAAAATTATGCAAATAAGAGCCATTTGAAAATTTAAATCTTGAATATATCTCTAAAAATATTATAGGTACAGGTAATTAATCCAACTTCGATTAATATATTTTTGTAATTTACTTGTGACCTTTAAAGGTCAAAAGTCAATGTAATT
>OZ026615.1:107670567-107703067 GCA_964020975.1 Hermodice carunculata | reverse complement strand
AGCTGAGTGATACTCATTGGCTACATACAGTTAAGACGCCTGGTATCTTCCATGAACTTCATTCTTCCCCCAAACAATTGGTAGTTACACGTGCCTGTGCATTATCGATAGACTTAATTGTTAGCAAAGCTCTCTGTGTTACATATCATACGGGTGGGTAATTTCGCTGCTTGTCTGGCCGATCTGTTCCTTCGCTTCAGTGCAGCATTTCTTTGGATTGCCATTTAGTGTGATTTGCACCATGCTGTGTATATAATTTTTATATTACAGTCTTGTTTAAATAGCCAAACAACCACTCTATTGTGCATAAGGGGTAATCAATAAAGTTCGTCTTCTAAATATATTACAACTGTTCCGCTATATATCACTTATTCTACATACTGCACACAGGTACGGTGTCACATTCCACGTAGCTGCCATCCAGGTTCATGCAGAAAGGCATCAGAAAATAATGGCGTTGTTGGCGACACATGCTGTCATACTGGAAGCCAGCATACTGAAGCTGCTCTGTACCAACACCCATCCAGTATCCACCAGACGCACTCCAGGGCCTACATCATCATCATCATCATCATCATCATCATCATCATCATCATCATCATCATCATCATCATCATCATCATCATCATCATCATCATCATCATCATCATCATCATCATCATCATCATCATCATCATCATCGTCGTCGTCGTCGTCGTCGTCGTCATCATCATCGTCGTCGTCCTCATCATCATCATCATCACCACCACCACCACCACCATCATCACCACCATCATCATCATCATCATCATCATCATCATCATCATCATCATCATCATCATCACCATCACCATCACCACCACCATCATCATCATCATCATCATCATCATCATCATCATCATCATCATCGTAAAATATTTGACTCATATAGCTGGCTCCAATACGGTGAGGCAATTCGATGTATAGTTTATTATTTAAAAAAGCCCCTAGATTTAAGTTTTGAATGATGACAAATTTTAAGATGCAGCCCATATAATCTTCAGTTTCAGAAAAATAAAAGTTGTTTGAATATTATACTTTCTACCCATCACCAATTATACAATATCTTTTTCGAGGGATTTCGCGATCTGCGAGATTTCCCAACATATCACAGAATACCGACATAGCACTCTCACGAGAGCGACGCATGGCATATGTTTCTGCCATATATATTTTCAGTCTATAGCATGACCACTTTTCACAGATCGGAACATTAGATTTTGCTTCCAAAACTCGACTTTCCAGTAAAAGGGCCAATTTACAAATACATATAGTTCTCATGCATGCAAAATCTTCAGATTTCAGCGGCGAAAAAAATATCAAAATTAGACAATTTAATCCAGACAAATTCAATTCCTTCCTGATTGATGTCAGGCAAAGCGGAAAGGCCATTAGTATTTTAAAATCGACCCACCTATGCTTATAATCGAACAAAACCAATAGACTTACAACCAAAGTCCAAAGGTTGGACGGGCAGCAGTGCAATGCCATTTTGTCGTGTCTAAATATTTATCTGCTACGAAAAGTTAGAGACTCTATAAACACTGAAGCTGAAAGGGTAGATGTACGTATTTAAAAAACTACTCCCACGGAGATTAAAGTATTCAGCAGAGCATCACTAGCACGACCAAGCGGCATAATTTAAATGGCAAAATTACTGGGAGCGAAACATTCCTCTCAATTGCCACACGTCAATTAAGTCAAAAAGAAAAATTGGAAATGACAATCTGGACACGCCAAAGTTTTGGCACTTCCGGCGAATGTTTCAAAAGAAAAAAGAAAAAAAAAACCCTCGCGCGATGGTTGTGCAGACGACTTGGGCGTATTCATCATCACTAACACACCAGTTGCCCAAAAGAGTACTGATCGATGGGCATGGTCTTTATCTCTCTTGATAGCATGACTGGCGCTTAAGCTTCAATTGTAAAATAAGGGAATAAAAAACCAACTTACACACACAGTAAAGATAATATAAATATGCTAAATAGAAAAGTTTTAGTTTTACGTGCTTTCTGAAAGGTTTGTTTACTAAGATAATGCACCTCAACATAATCCACCCACCCTGATTTTTTGCACAAGTGTATAATTTTGCACTCGATACATAATATATATATATATATATATATATATATATATATATATGTATATATATATATATATATATATATATATATATGTATATATATATATATATGTTTTGTTGTCTCTATCTAACTTAGTATAACAAATTCATGTTTGACACCAATGAAAAAAGTTGGGACCTGGTTTATCCCTCACACAACTGGCTTATTAAGACTCACTGCAACAAGACATTTTTTCAATGGTACAGTTCATCCCTAAAAAGGTCAAGGATAGCTAATTATAAGAATGATATATCCATTATTCGTTACTTTTGGCCGAGCTTACGCGTACAGAATTTCGAGCTCTGCCTTCCAGAATACTTTCGTATAGTAGACTAATGATAAACGTGTCACTCCAAATGAATATAGGTGTACATCAATATATCAAGAAGCACCACATGGATTTTTGGTAATGGCAATAAACCATTTGAAACTAAGCCAAGTTGGCCAGCACATTAAAGTTCTGAAAATGTAAATCTTACGATTGTGACTAACTCACTCATTCTAACTGTATTCAATAATATAGAAAGTTGGACATTTAATCAATAGGACCTTTTTTGTTGTTGTTGTTGTTGTTGTTGTTGTTGTTGTTGTTGTTGTTGTTGTTGTTTGTTTGTTTGTTTGTTTTCAACTTTATGCCTGCATCTTAAATTATCAGAATTGGCGGTTCAAGATTTTACCCCATGCAAATTGATTAGTTTATGTAGATTAACAAATATAAGCTATATATATATATATATATATATATATATTATTTTACGGTATACCTGCAGGCTCCATCAGATGTCACCATGATCGATCCTCTATAACTTGCGCCAATATCACTTGGATAGTAGCAGGTACTTGGTCCTGACAAAGAACACAACTGGTTATGAAAAAGGTCCATGAACTGGGCTTTCATTGGTCATTCTGTCATGCACATCTTAATTAAAAAATACAGACGCCAAGTTATCTCCTCTCTGTCACTTATTTGGTGAATTAGCAATCACCGCTTAAACAAAGAAACTTACAAAGACATGTTGGTGCCCAGGTCTGGCCGACATTCAACTTGTCAATTTTCAATGTCTTACTTTGCAGCGCATTTAAGCCATGCCGTAGAATTCATACCGACTATTTTGTTACTCCGACATAATTATGACTTTCCTGAATATTTCATTTTAAACGCTGTTCTGCAGACAAAATGTTCATTATGGTTAACAAGAATTAAATAGAATTATCTAGGATAACCTAAACTGCCGCTACTTTCTCCAAGCATTTTCGTCGTGCATGCGAAAAGCTGGTTGTTTATGTTTATCGCTTCGCATAGTACTTTTTAAAACTTAAAAAAGTGAATTATACAAATAATATGAATATTTAAAAAGCTGCCATTATCTTCACAAACACTCTACATGATATAGTGACCATGCCTTTTTACAGGTGAAAACTATTATCCAATTATACATCTGAACATTATCGTCATACAAAACTCTAAATCTGCGCGTCTTACTTTTGTAATTGAAATACGCATGTACACAGAGACGCAACGAGAGCCTGCAAAATTGCATGAGTGTCACAATTTTTCAACACACAGTCTTACTTTGATAGTAACAATAATAAAAGGTCACATTTCCCCCTCCAAACCATAAGTGCGGAAGATTTCCATTTGTTCTGGCAGAACCGTTCGTTCCAATTGGCATCGATATAAACTCCCTGTAAAGTTGCATGCCAGACACTATTGGACACTGATGGCCTCTCTGTATTAGGGATGAAAACATGCCCATTAGTTCACTCCTCCACACTTTTCTCAGTTGTGAAGTTTGTTCTACCATCAGAAGACACCTGATACCTTTTAAAATATAATGTGATACCGATACTTTCAACATTCACATGTTACTAGAACATATGATGGAAGGTTTCTGCCAGTTCGCAATTTCAACGTAGGAACATTTTTATCAACATTACTACATTTTACTGATACGTTTCTCATTCTGAGTCAAATGATTACATTGGAAGTGTAACCTGTGGGAATCTAATTTATCTTACAATTTATTGTCTCAATTGAAATAGAATTTCTCTTTTAAGCAAGGTATTATTACGAATACTAGGCAAATGAAATGAGGATGTAATAGTGTATATCTGCGGTTTTCTTAGAAGCGCACAGCATTGGACCTCATTTTAACTTGATGGTATCCACATTGGGAGCTCTGCCCAGCATATGTAGACCACAGCGCTTTGTAACCATAGTTCTTTTGTTAATAATAACGTTTGCAATAATTTGAAAACAAACGTTAAAAATTATAAACAACACGATAAAACTCTCGGCTAATTGCAATGGACCTGAAATGAACTTCACACAGGAACCTCGCGTGACGCTTATTTACTGACAATGTTGCATTGCTGTTCATCTATTTGTTCACTAATTCCTTCACTTTTCACTTTTTCGTTCATTTGTACGCTTTTGACGTTTCAATTTCGCATATGGCAAACGGTTTGATTTTTATACCATTAGTGAATGAATTTTGATTTTCATTTTGGAGTCACTGATATGTCACATATATGTGCAAAGCTTTATGTTGGCCACATTTTAGAACCTGAAAATACGACTCCTACATTATGAGAAATGCCTTATTTTTTCTCTTTCACGGTGGGTTTCTTTGTTTTGTTTAGTTTTTGTTTGTTTGTTTGTTTAAAAGGCATTTTCTTCACCTGACGCTCAACCTGGTGCATGTGTTGCAGTCCGCCCTCGACTTGCCGACCACTGCCTACTTTATTTTGTAAAGCCCCGTTGTGAGGGGACAGTGACTCATCATGAAGGTATTGCTCACATTGCCGAGTTTAAGGAAAGGCCACTTAATGCAATTATGCAAAGAACTTAATCCACTTGGACAGAATGTATAATTACATGAGTGAGTTTTTTAATGTCTCTCTCCATATTTGAACAACACCCGGTGGATTCGCATATATACGAGAAGCACTGTTCCAGGAGTAACATTTGTCATATGATGGTAAAATTCTAACCTGGTACCTGCATCAATGCAAGTATATATCGATATGAAATACTTACATCGTGTTGGGTACCAGCCTAGCAAGTCTATAAGCCGGATGCGTGCATTCACAATGTTACAGTAGAGTGCTATGGTGCCATGTACCTATTAAATGGCTGCAGGTGTGCAAAATCATTGCTGAATTTTTTCAACATATTTTTGCTTGCAATAATTTTTGTCTTCAATCTATCCACAGTTTTTTTTAATTTGTGTGTTCTACGTCTTGTTTTTGTTCGGGAAACCTTATTATATATATTTAATGGGAAGCTGTAAGATGTTGCGATTAACACGTACCTTTACTCTTTATGTTTGACGTTTTACGACCATAGAACGCATGGTAATTTTGTTATACTTAAACTATGACATTATTGCACTGTATAAGACGCTGCTGACGCGCCAGCGACGTTAATGGTATTACTGTTTGAGCTTTCTTGACCACCAGACACCTCGGTGAACGCAAATATAGACACATCGGACAAGACTGAGTCTGATTGTATGGAAACATATGCTTTGGTTTAAACATATAGTTAGAAAAAAAATCAGAAAAGAAACTGAAAAAAGAAAAGAAAAGAAAGAAAGAAACGCACACACACACACACACACACACACACACACACACACACAAACAATTGACCAACATGTCCATAGCCTATATGGTTTGATGTGGTAATGAATTTGTAAATGCTAATTCTGTCATAAATCGTGATAAAACTACCATATTTGGACTTGGGTCACTGGTAGTGGTATATTACACTCGTGTTTGCATCAATGTTATCAATTTTTATTAAGGTGTTTGGACGCTTTATGTAGCAAAACATTTCCGTTATTGGCTCTTTTGTAAGGGCATACCCATCTACAATGCAACAAACGTGGATGCACAGAACACGTCTCTAAAACCCAGTTTTATAACCCAGCTGGTTAATCATTAAAACAGGTCTATTTCATTAGAACCACCGTTTGGATATGGTAATAACAGTTTCTAATATGTAACCTAAATATACATATTGATACATTCAAATAGAAAAGTCATGAAGTGACCTCAATCAAGAGAAGAGCTTCAACATTTGGAAACTTCAACGCATCCATGTGTTTGTCACCGTCTTTGCAGCAATACTTAATTTGAAATGTTTTTTGGCCGGTCTTTGATACGGCTGTAGGTGTAAACCCCAAAACATCAGCGTGTAATCCATTAGCCAGAGTGATATTAATCTCTCCTGGCATGAAACCTAGATTAAAAAGATACCGATAATATTTAATATTTTGTGTTTTCTAATTCAAGATGCGTACATGTTGAGAAAACATTGTTGCAAATAGTATATGTTTGTCCTTAATATCTTCAAACAGAAATATCATCAACTGATGCCAACAGGCAGTAAACGCTAGTCACATATCAATGCATACAATGCCTGAGTTCAGTGCGTGTTTTTTTTTCCTTCATATGCAAAAACCTCATCACTACCTTGCCAAGACGAATTGGTACCCCGGGCAATAATTCATCTGCCTGTAAATCTCGCAAAAGATGCACCTTAGTGTCTCGTGAGTCGTTTTTAACCTACTTAAATGAATTATAATATGTGTGTGTGTGTGTGCGTGTGTGTGCGTGTGCGTGCGTGTGTGTGTGTGTGTGTGTGTGTGTGTGTGTGTGTGTGTTACACTAGACATCAGATAAGTTCATCAAGTAGACCAGCTTACCTGTTGGGCATTCGTTTCCAAATCCATAGATACAAAATGTTCCCTTTGGCCATGATGGACTGTTGTAAGAAAATTCACTTTTCTTTATACAGAAATTGAGACCTATGCGCTTCTTAGACTCTGGTCCCTTTTGGTGATACTCAACTGATCTGTTGAAGTTATAACTTATAGGAAATCGAAAGACCACACCTCCCGTCAGCCATGTTGTGGTGGGAGAAATTGGGCAACCAAAGAAAGTCATGGGAAGGCCGTAGCTACCTTCTGGCCAGCCTGCCTCACTTTGTTCTTCATTGATATAAAGAAGGCATACACGAGACACACAGTATTATGTTCCAGTGACGTCATAAGGAAAATATGATTAACTGAATTTACACAGTGGTGCCTGCCATGTATGGCTAAACTTCGTGCCAGAAAAACCGATCATTTACAGCAGGTGATATGTCGTAGCAGATGAAGTAACAAAGATTGTTGTTGTCACAAAGAACAGGTACCAATATACATCTCTCCACCCCTTATATATATATATATATATATATATATATATATATATATATATATATATATATATATATATATATATATATATATATATATATATATATATATATATATATTACCCCTCCAGGATATAACGCTGAATGACCTTTTCTATTCTGGTTTCATTTGTATTTCATACACGACTTACCCCTACTTTATAGCTTACGGAACAAAATGGGCTAGGAAATATGTTAAATAAATCTTATCGGTCAATTTAAAGCCATACTGGAAGGAAAGTACTTTGTTATAATGAACTATATTTTCGTCTGAAGGAGTTAAATTAAAATAGTACATAGACAAATGAAATTTAATCACACAGATAACATGAGCTCAAATAAAATTTGTTTAACCGTGGACATCTAAACGAAATACGTTACCTTTGTCTTCCTTTTTCCAATTGCAATTTGATTTCTCCAAACAACAAACCTTCCCTGTGGAACAGATCTTTTCAGCATGGTGGCGGTAAGGACAACAATGACTCTCCACACAGGTGCCACCTTGAAAGGCGCAGAGCCCCACTTCTTTGTATAATAAGTGTCAAAGTATCATAAAAACATATTTGCAAAATATTTTCTCCACATGCGTATATATGTATATGGAAAGCTGGTGGATTGTTACTAAATGAAATATGAATGAATGAATATGAATATGAATGAATATGAATGAATAAACTTTATTAACTGCATCAAATTACAAATATGATATTATGTTAATACAACACATATAAATAGAAAACACAAGTTACAAGAACACAACCCCCCCCCCCCCAAAAAAAAACTCATATCACACAATATACCCACAAATCACATTACACACAAGACAGAAGAAAGAAAATAATACAAATACCGTTGCAACACAACAAAACAATAAATTACCATAGATATATTCGAGAGCCATATCAGTGTACATACTTGTGGATGTTTACACAGGGTACATAGTCTAAAGAATAGAGGGGAAAAGAGAGGGGGAATATACATATTAACAATGTTCCCCTCTTATTCAGTGTCTCGGAGAAATATTTGTTAACTATTGTAATTTTTTCCACATCGTCTAGCCTAATAATGAATATAAATTTGTCGTAGTCATCTAAATTATCAAATATTGGGAAAGTATCGGTTAGTGCACCATATATATTTCTTCTTTCCTTTTCATATTTTCTACAAGCGCTTATAAAGTGATATTCGTCTTCCATTATATTACAAGTATCGCATAATCGTTCCTCTAAAGGCATTTTGTGTGGTCTTTTGTGTCTACCAGTTTCGATTTTCAAATTGTGTGCACTTATTCTTAAACGTGTAATATCTTTCCTTAAAGCATAATCTCGAATCACTAATAAATATTTCTCTAACTCAAATGTTTCTTTAAATTTAGCATAAGTACGTAGTTTTTTGTCTGGAGCTGAATTGCCTTTCATTGCTTCTTGCCACTGAAGGATAAATCGTCTTTTAATTCTTTTGACAAAAATCGGAGTAGGGAAAAAATTGGTGCGCGAACCGACATTTTCCCACATTTTGCTGAAACCAAATAAGTTAAATGTGTCTTTTAGAGATGTGATCCATTTGAACTTCCCGGTATCGATATGTTCCACATGACAAAGAAAGCAATCATAGAGCAAACTCTCATGTTTCATATGTACTATCCGTAGCCAATTCTTACACATTTGAGTGAAAATTTTGAGTACAAGTGGAAATTCGCCTAGTTCACTTATCACTGCAACATTGCTTGCTTTTTTGTGCACTCCTAAAGAGAAACGCAAAAAATTTAGATGGACCTTTTCGAAAGAGAATTTGAAATAATTGTCTATTTCATTACTTGTGACACATTTATCAATCGGTATTTCGTAGGGCCCCCAAGCTTCACATGCATACATAAGAATTAGCGATATAAGTTTATGGAATAAACTCAATAAAATTGGTAAACTGATTTGCGTATTATAAAATAATCTTTTTAGTCGTGCCAAGGATCTTAAAGCTTTATCACTGAGTATTTTGGTAGCGTTAGTAAATGAGCCATCAATCTTTATGTTTAAACCTAGATAACAGTAATTTTGTACAATTTCAAGCGCTTTGTTTCCAAGATAGAATAGTCGTTTTAATTTTTTTCCAAATTTATTGAAAATCATAATCTTTGTTTTTTCAATGTTTACTGTTCAGTTCCATGTTATACAATATTCATTGAGTTTATCCAAGCAATTTTGCAAGCCATTTTCGGTTTCGGACAATATAATCAAGTCGTCTGCATATAATAAGCAATTAATTGATTTATTATATAGAGTAACTGGATGGCACTCTGGAGTGAAAATATCAGGTAGGTCGTTGATGAAAATATTGAAAAGGGTAGGGCTGAGGGTACATCCTTGTTTTACCCCATTGTTGAGAGTGATATATTCTGACAGCCCATCTTTTAATTTTAATTGTGTTAAAGCGTCATTGTACATGTCTCGTATTATATTATACATATTACCAGTTATATCATAATTTAACAATTTATAAAATAAACCATCGTGCCAAACCGTGTCGAATCCTCGTTTAAAATCTATGAAGCATGCATAAAGATATTTCCCTTTCTTGCATAATTTTGTGTATTTATCAACAAGTGTCCTTAGAACTAAAATATGGTCACTTGTTCTTGATTGCTCAACGAAACCAATCTGACATTCATTTCTTAGACCCCTTGAACTTAAATATTTGTGCAATCTTACTTTCAAAATACCGCAGAATATCTTTGAAATAGAGCTTCCGAGAGATATACCACGATACCTACTTGGATCCGTCGCACAACCTCCTTTATGAATTAGTGTTAGAAGACTAGTTTTCCACAGGCTAGGGAAGTACCCACTGGATAGGACCGCATTAAATATCTTCATTAATGACGGGATCAAAATGTGTTTCGATTTCTTCAGGATTTCATTCAAGATTAGGTCTTTGCTAGGAGATTTGTTATTTTTAAGTTTTAAGATAATATTTTGAATTTCAGTTGTATTAATACGATAGTCTAATTCCGTAAAAGCCGGGGTCCTATCCAAGGATAAAGTATCTTTGACCAAGTGGTAAATAGGTGACATTGGGTCAGAGCCGTTTGACATGACTTTTGAGAAATATGTAACTCAAGAAATATGCGCAAGTTAACCAATTGGGATAATAATTTTCTTCCCACGGATCAAATAATTTATCTTGAACTAATATTAGTTTCATATACACTTTCTTTTCTTTCCAAAGTTTCATATTTTTATACTTTTCTGTTCACAAGAGAAAGTTCATACATTTGTACCTCAGGTAGGACATTTAGTTAAGACAAAATAGCGTGGGAGGTTTTAAATCTATTTTTTTTTTTTTCAAATCACGCGACTCAATGTTTTATCAACAGGTATTATGTTGCTGCTGCGCGTTTGAAACAGGGGAAGTCAGAAATAATAATTAGTAAAGCCCTCTCAACCAATGATTACAATCCCATATTTATTCAATAAGGTAGATGTTCTGCATGGTAACTCACTTTCCATGCTGCAGAATGGTATAGAACAATAATCCCATCTCTTATGCCGCTCTGTCGTGTAACACCATGGGCCACCAGATTCCAAGTCCATATTTCTGCAATAGTTTTCGTTGGATTCTAGAGTTCCAAAACCATGTATTCCGTACACATTTTCGGTGTTGGCCTTTTGACCATGCCCGTGTGGGCTCTGCGAGTCCCATCTACAAAAACGATTTCACTTTGAACTCTTTCAATGCCAATTACGTCTTAAGTCGATCAACTTAAATCAGACAATTCTGAAATATTATTAGGATTCCAGATTCATATTCCTCGTTAAAAAAAAAAAAAAAAGAATTAAAACAAAACAAAAACAAAAAAAAACAAAAAAAAAAACACCCCCCCCAAAAAAAACCCCTTTCATTCAAGTTTAAGTATGACTATAGTTTGAGAGAAAAGCTGTTGAATCATTCCAAATTTGGCATTGAAAGAGTTAAACTTGTTGTGCAGCAAAAATAAAGCTGTGTGTGTACAATTTGTGGACCAAAGTAACCTGAATGTAAAATCCTCATTAAGCGTGTTACACGACGCCTTGGGCCAAGACTTCAAAATGCAGTTAATGCACTTGGAAACAGGGGAATAACAGATAAAAGCACTTTGGTATTGACACATCATGCAGGTATGACCTGTAAATAGCCGTTTTAATTCTTTTCTGCATCAATGCAGGTAAGTAGCTGTGTGTGCATGGATAACTTACCTCTGACATAATATTCCACCTCTTGTACGATTTTCGTAACCCAAATATTCAAGCCCTAAGGTTGTCCCTTTGCAGGTTTTTCCTGATATTTTTTTGATTAAAAAAATAATAATAAGGCATTCACAGTTGAAAAGGTTTTTTTGAGATACCTTCTTCTAATTACATGAATGAATCTAAAAAGTATTCGAAAAATATGTAAGGTACAAATATCCACATAATATATAAAAATATATATTATATATATGTATATATATATATATATATATATATATATATATATATATATATATATATATATATATATATAATGCAATGGTAGCCTTGTTCGTAACCTACCTGCAGCCAGGTATAAAATGCAAGTATAAACATTATTAGCTTATCACTTGATGCCGAGGGGTCACAATCGCTCCTAAAGTAACGCAGGGATAGTTTATTTCTGATGCTCATCGATGCGCTTTACCACAGACGAAAGGTATGTTCCATGTAAGGAGCCAAATTGTAAAATGGGCCAGTTTTGATTGGCATGTTTAGAAAAGTACCCACCCTATAAAAGATATTTCACACTATTCACAAAATACATGAAAGTCGGTCAATGAAAACCAGCATCAGAATTTGCATACTTGTGGCTATTTCTTTCGGAACCCAACGAACGATGTACCTAGAAATTGCAATGTGCAGTAATTCACAAAACCCTCTGTTTTGCTAACAAAACCAAGACTTTGCCAGCAAAAGCTAAGTATTGTACATAAATCTTAGGGTTTTGTTCACAAAACCAAGGACATCTTGCATAAAATCATGAGTTTCTTAACAATATTTTAGACGTTGCTTGCTTTTCCCTTTTATCACAAAACCTGGCTCTTGTAAGATGGCCACGATAAATATATATATATATATATATATATATATATATATATATATATATATATATATATATATATATATATATATACAATATTATTCACAAAATCCTAGTTTTGGTACATCAAAACGTGGATTTTGACTACAAAACCCAAGGTCAAAGCCCATAGATTTACACACAAAACTCAGGATTTTGAAGCATAAGCAAAAAAAAAAAAAAAAAAAAAAATTTGCCCCATTATCCATTCATTTTGCACAGCTATGGGGTTGATTTTAAAACCATTAATTTTGTCATGGTAACCCAGGCGCGTTACAGTTGTCCGTGCAACAATTTGCAAATACTGCGGTTTGGGGGCTTTAAAAACTTTGTGTTTGTAAATGGTTTTGAGCATCTTAATAACTTGTAAAAGTCTGATTGTTGTTACAACTGTGGGCATTGCAGTTGCTTTGTTTATGTTGATAATTGATGTAACCCCGTTTTTTTTTTTGTCATTTCCCGCGCAATTGGTCACAGAAATACAGCAAAAATTCACAACACGGATTTATTATGTGATTCGATGTCCAAATCAAAACAAATTAAATCGTGCAAATGGCCTATTTGGTATGTCACCAAGTACTGCTGAACGCCCTGGGCTTCGTTTAATGTACTCATACGACCAGGTCTGTTTTGTAGCACGGTAATACAGCCGTTGATATCTAAATACAAAGTAGCGTACCAAAAGAAAGCTGTCATGATTTTTTTTTTCAATACCATTGGTACTGCACTCGTACAGAACTCAGCGGGGATTTGTGACGTCACAAAGTAAAGACTTTTGCAGTTTCAAAAATCCCCGCTTTTATTCTGTTGCTTTCAAAGTTTGCGAACTCCCTGGTTTGTCCTTTATCAAAACCCTGTAACACAAAACACTGATTTTCGTTTACAGTAAAACCCTGAGTTTTGGTCCGTCATTTCACAATTCTGATAAAAAAAAAGGTATTTCTAGCAGCCGTGACACTCACAAAGGAGGCCAACCCGTACATTATTGTTGCTGAATCTGTGCAACCAAATGTAGAATATATCAGAGCGCTATATTCATTTGTTCTTACTATTTTGGGTATAATGACACCGAGCATTTGAAACAGCAGAATCAAATACTGCCGATGTATATTTAATGAACACTTAAATGGATCGGTTTAAACTGATTCATATGCTGATATTGGATAAAAAATAAAACCACGGTCGAGTGAAGTACCATGGACGATGTTTCTGCGTGATGCTCACATAGACGCAGGCCGCGGCAGACGATCAGTGTGCACTTTCGGCCCAAGGCTACGCTTGCGCCATGCAACACAATAGGTCAAGTGTTCACAGTAGCATGGTGTTTAATGCCATTAATCGCTGAATCCATCTTGACTAGGCTGTACAAAAGTGCAGCAATCTCTCCAAAAAAAGACATGCAATACACTCAATCATACATAAAATGAGAAAGAAAAAGAGAAAAAAGAAAAAGAAAGAAAGAAAAGGAAAAATAAAGAAAGAAAACTTACAAGTTTGCAATGTATGTGCAATCTCAAGGCAACGTAAAACGTACTGATGATTTATGCTCTTTGCTGTTTTGTTGTTAGGTGTCTTGTCACGTGTATTATGTTTTGCACTGTACAGATATTAATAAGTATCTCGTCAGAAAAAGGATGAAATTAAGAAAACATACATACATACATACATACATACATACATACATACATACATACAGTACTGCTCTGGCATCATGGACCACCCAAACTCGCACAGTTTTATACATGCTTGAGGACTGCGCCACGCATCTCGCATGCCGCCAGCCAGATATGCTTGCTACCGGCGTGCTCCAGTGTGCTACAAGGTGCGCGCATGCCTTTTAAAGCATGCTTTTGGTGCTCATTTTTTCTCGCATCTAGGGACTGGCGTGCTATAATATGCGTCGAGCCTATCGCGCGATGCTCAATCAGTCGATGCGCGTCTGGCGAGGTTGAATCAACTTTTCAAACCGTGCACGCAATACTAGCAATTAGCATTGCCTGTCAGTCATTCTTGTTATGAGGAGAACCCGTACGACACTGGTTGATTTACACCAATCATAATTGACATGTTGACCTCAACCTACAAAAGCATCATTGACGAACACAAGGGAACCGATGGTGTCAGGGCCACAACGCACAATGGTTTCTATTCCTCCCCAGCTCCAACCATGGAGGTATTATACAGAAGGGGAGAGCATGTGGCCAATTCAAAGGTTCCAGCTCTAAAATCGCCAAGTTTTAAGGGGGGGGGGGGGTGGCAATTAAACCTGCACACTGCTACTGTGCGGCTGCCCTGACACAGCTTGATTCAATACAGTGGCTATTAGCGCTAGGCGTTCATCGGTATTTTATTTATTTATTTATTTATTTATTTATTTATTTATTTATTTATTTATTTATGAACATGTTTACCCTGGGTTACCCTTTCAGAGCACAGCTCTGTTCTTCCAAGAGGCCCAGCATACATCTAGATAAAAGCAGTAAAATAGACAATAAGATTAAGGTTAAGAGACAACTAACTAAGAACAGAAAACCAAAAACTAAAAAAAAAAAAAAAAAAAAAAGAAAAAAAAAATGTATATATACAAGGATATATTCATAAATGCTGTTAAATGAACCGAATCACAAATAATGTCTCTTGTAACGTGCTTTAAAATCAAGTACACTTTGGATTTCCTTTAAAAACTCCGGGAGACTGTTCCACACGATAGCACCATTGTATAAAAATGACTTTTTAACAACCTCTTTGTTTTTTTAGACCTTTCGGTTATCTCCGAGGGGCTGGATGACAAGATTCACCTGTTTCTGCCAGGCCAAAATATGACATTAAAAATGGTAAACATCCATGGCAAGATTCTTAGGGGGACTTCTGTATAATACCACCATGCTCCAACCAAGGCCTCGTCTTAGCCTAACCGTTTTATGTGCGATATGGGCAGCAACAAACCAACCAAATCTTGTAAAAGTTTTTATGTCACGAGCTGTTCTCTCGTGATTAAAAGTCATTAGAACATCGATCAATTTCAGATGCTGATCTGCTGCTTTCTGTGGCGCCCATCAACAAGTTGTTTCACTGATAGGATTTTTTCCTGTTTCTCGGTGATATTTCGCCACTCTTTTTAATGTAGCTAGTTCAAAAGTAAAACGATGCTGTTGAATCAGTATCTTTCTGATCAGTTAGCCCATACATGAGAAGGTAACCCCGGTAAATAAATAAATAAATAAATGAATAAATAAATAAATAAATAAATAAATAAATAAATAAATAAATAAATAAATAAATAAATAAATAATCGTGGTCAATGAATAAATAAATGCGCTCCAGGTGCCAAGACCGAGTTACGACGACTTGCATACACCGGTCTGGACCATGCAGCTGGAAGTCTGGTCAACAGAGGTGTCAATCATTTGCCCGCCGTTACATATGGAGTATCTCGTGACGCAGGCAACTGGCAAGGTGGCAACGTGACCACACTGGACCATCTCTGGATTGGGGGCTGTTCGAAGTAGCGTCGGTTGCAAAGAACTGGCTTCAAACTTTCAGTTTATTAAAACGCGTGCCTTGGACACAACAAAAGCTGGTCATACCAATATGCCGACATGTCAATAAATAAATTAAAAAGAAAAAAATCACACAGATCACAACTGGCTGATAAACTTTGATGCCGAAATACGACAAATTGAAATATGGCTGACAAGTGATCAACCCATTCAAGCACCGGTCCCAGGGCTAACTTGTGCCGGGGTGATGACCTCTGCTTGATGATCGACATGCACACATACAATTTCTTGCTTGTACACACACACAAAGTTTCAGATCTTGCGAGTTATGTGAGCAGTATTTTGGCAGCTAGTAGTAGTAGGCCTACATGGTGATGGCCATTTGAAATGTCGGCATCATTCAGAACTTACCTAGTCATCTGGGCAGTCAGCATTTTGACATTACAAATTAATGTGTCCATCCTTGATTTCCCATTTAATTATGATGAATTTCTGAATGTGTGTTTTTTTCCTTCTCTTCCTTGCCCAGTTACTGTGATTGTAAAAAGATACGGCGGCTCAGAAATGTAGGCCTATTCAATTTAGGGCCCTTGTGTAACTATGTAGTCGTCTACTACTCTAGAGCCGTGCCGAATTGTCGGACGTGCCCGATTGTCGGAAATCGTCCATAGTTTTGCCATTCATTGACAAGATGTTTAAAATAATATTAATTTAATAAGCACCAAGAGACTGATGTGGGATCGAAGACAGGTTGACCATTTTTGAAATATGCATATTTTCAGGCATAATGTCAGCTTTTAGATAGAAAATATCCCTTCTAGTCCCCAAGCATTATTCAGCACCCGTGCGACGCAGTTTGCAAAATAAAGTTGGAAATCTAATATGTGTATTGCAATATAGAGGTTCCCCCCTCAAGGACTGGAGTTTAATTTCCAGCTAGAAGGTGAACAAAAATGACGTGGAGCCGAATACCTTCCCATATCTGACATTTGGGCACACATAACTAACTAACTTTCTGCTCTTACAGCGGCACTGCCAAACAACATCAGTGAATGTTATTTGATTTTCAGCCTGGCAATGAACGCAACCTTGCGCTTAGCTGTCCGACAATTGGGCTCTCCCGTATACCTATATCAATGATTCCACACTTGATACAGCCATCAAAATCCAATGCAGGCGAATGAAAAATCGCAAGAATTATTTTCATTTTGCTCACAGAGGGGATACAGTGTCACTAGGCTTCCTGGAAGTGGTAGGCCCGAAACAGTTTTATGAGGCTCTTATCAAAATCGACCAGAAGAAGAGGGCTATCGCATGTTAAATAAAATATTTACATATTCGTGTACAGTTATGTTGAAGTTTATATGAATTCTTCTGTATAAACATTCTTGAAGAAAATACTAACCGCGATGCCCTGCGGGCATTGATGGACTCATTCGTTGTCATGGGTGACTTCAGCATGACTATGAAGAGAATTTTTCTGGGGCACGCTTGGTCATGTGATCGAAATTTCCCAGAAACTGATAAACGAAAGCCTGCGTGCTTGGCGTGACCCCGGCAAACAAGTCGAAAGTTTTGGTGGTAACACACATTTGCCCAAGTTTGCACAGATTATGAGAGGTCGTCCCATGAGAAAAAAGAAAAGTGGGTGCAACATCCAGGTTATGCCACTCCTCAAACTTATAAAGTCATGTATTGTAGGCCTATAACAATCGTGTATGCTTGTTAAGTTGTACGTTAACAATGGATTCATGGGCCCCTTGCTCCTCCCTCACCCCCCCCCCCCCACTCAGCACAGCAGCACCATTAAGCCTCAACTGATGTTCAACCACAACAGTTCCTCCCTGAAGAGTCAAGTGTTTTCACGCCGTTAATAAATTTGCTGTAAGTAAAGTATACAAAATTGACAAAAAAAAAAAAAAAATCCTTCCTGATGTCGCCTGTACTCTTCCACTCCTCTCTTTCCGTTGTATGAGCTTAGTTAAAATTCCCACTGCTAAAATTAAATTTGAAACCACTCTTTCTCTCTGTATACACACAGAGAAAGAATTCTCAACTGACGCCAAACCAAAGAAATCAATATCTTTCAGTTATGTAATTTTAAAAGGAAGTGAAAGAGATAGATGAGAAAAAATGATTTCCCCTGTAATAAATTCCGTTAGTGCTTCTGTCTGTCTGTCTGTCTCTCTCTCTCTCTCTCTCTCTCTCTCTCTCTCTCTCTCTCTCTCTCTCTCTCTCTCTCTCTCTCTCTCTCTCTCTCTCTCTCCCAAAAGAAGCCAAATTATAAGAGAAAGGTCGTAGGGAAAAATGATTTTTTAAAAAAAAAGTCCCTTTTCAGTGATGTAAGCCTAATGTTATTGAAAAAAAGGAAACCAAATGAATGAGAGAAGCAGCTTTACATTTGGGTTTAAAAAAAAACAAACAAACAAACTAACAAACAAAAACAAAACAAAAAAAACAAACAAAAAAAAAAATCAAAAACAAAAACAAAAGCAAAAAAAAAAAAAAAAAAAACAACAAAACAAAAACAAAACAAAACAAAAAAAAAATTGCACACACATTCATGCAAATCAGAGCAGTCTGGCCGCATAATACACACGTGCATGTATTAATTGCTCCACGCTGTTTAAGAGTGTAGAGTGTAACCCTTAGATGGCCAGAACAATGAGGAGGTGCGCCTGCACCCCCCTTCCCTTGAAAAAAAAAATAAATAAATTACACACACACACACACACACACACACACACATATATATATATATTTATATATATATACATACATACATATATATATATATATATATATATATATATATATATATATATATATATATATATATATATATATATATATATATATATATTGTAATTAATACCAGTGGTCAGACAATGTCTGATGGTTGGTGGGGGCGTGCGGGTATAGTATAGGTGGGTAAGGGTTCACAGGACTCTTCTTCACTCCAGTCGGCCTGGTGATATCACCGGTAACACTCATCGCCAACGCGCACCCCTGCGACCACAGCCGGCCCAGTGTCAAAGCCTCCCATGATGCATTGCGCGGCCACAGATTCCCGCGGAGCTCTTTTCCAGTTTGAAACTTGGCAAGATGCAAAACACGCAAACTTTCGTCTGGTAGAATTTCGACATTTAGTTCAATCTTGTGGAGATCAGAAAATGAGATACCTTGAGCATGGACATAAGAAAGTGGGCAAAGCGATCCCTCACCGGCAAGTGTGGACAGGACCGTGGTGTAAGTTTCTTGAAATGATGGGGGGGAAGGGGGTGGGGGGTCCTCCGTGACCAGCTGAATAAAATATTGAAATGGCCAAACTGAACGGGAGCTAAATTTTAATTACATTGAAGTGAAAAAAAATGGCGTTTCATGTCGAGAACGATTACAAATCCATATTTTTTTTTTGAAACGCAAATAATTGAGGATTTTGAAATGCATAAATTCTGAATGCACAAAAACCGGCATATAGAAGAATGGCTATCATTTAAATTTTAATCTGAACTGGAGAGATTCAACCGATGGCGATTCGAATATTGTGATTTGTGCATATGAATGGGAAGTGACCCATTTGTAAGCACAATGATCTCTTTTCCTTATCTATCGTTTTCACATAATCCTTGAAGTGATTATGATTATGATTTCTGCACAAAATCATATCTTATTCTCATGTGAGAAAGGACATGTCAGGATGTCAGGATTTTTTTTTACCGCTTAAAAAGATGAAATATATAACACATTCAGCATACATCGTTGGTTAAATCTAATACTAACACTTATGTGAGTTAAGAGAGGTGCTGTAATTGAAATTAGGGCGTGTTACATTTAACCTTGCTTTTAAGCCTTAAATATTTGAAAGCATTCTAAAAGTTTCATGTAATCCAATATTAATGACAATTCAATAGCAGAAGTTTCAGGAAATAAAACCCACAGTATTGGTTATCAAAGTTTAATTGTGGGTCAATATCATATCAAATGAAAGTATTAACCATACACCATATCTGTTATTTTAGTGATAACAAAAGCTGTTTAAAATGCCCTTCAAAATGCTTAGCACCCCTGGAGCTTCATGGCGCTCAGCCCCTGTACCCCCCCCCCCCTCCCGCCGGGCTCTGCCCTGGACCCCCGCCTAATTTCTCATGTTCAGCACCCCCCCCTTCCCGTTGAAAAGATCCCGGATCCGCCCCTGGACGCAGTTTGATTTGGAAGAAACTGACGATCGAGGAAATTGACATTCGCGGAGTGGAATTCAACAATGTGTCCGTCTCCGGACCTCAGCTAGACATAATTATCTTGTGAATGCAATGTAAATACATTGAACAGAAATTGTTGACGAGCATTTTCTTAGCGCCAATGCGACGCAGGATTATTTTTTCCAAGAATAAAAATTATTAACTATCTTTAAAAGTATATAATTGAAAAAGGGAAAGAAAACGAATCAGAGAAGCGGCTTTCGTTCGCCTTTATCAAGAAACCATCCATGTAAGCAAAGCGGCCGCGTAACACACACATGCATGGGGGAATTGCTTCTCCCGCTGTTTGCTTGTTATGGTGTCTGAGTACTTAATTACTTTACACAAGACCCCCCCCCCCCCCCGCCGACTTAATGAGGTTAGCCTAGCCGGACGAACTTGTCATAGTTCGTAATGTCAAAACTTGTTTCTGCCGAGACACTGCCACTGGTGTTGAGACAGGAAATTTGCTGAAAATCAGTGAATTTACCATGGTCAGTTATCAAAACATTTTTATGTTCATTGCTTTCAGAGGCACATTTCTGTCACGTTCTAACAAATATTAAGTCCCCACGTAGCAGTACATTTTCTTGACAGATTTTCCTATTAGAGTGATCACCAGATCAGTACTTTCCGCCGAAGCTGGCGCTGCAGTCGACGCATGCGCATAGACGCGCAAACTCGCCTTGCGGGGTTCAGGCTTGTGGCACCATTGTGAATGAATAGAGAGGACACCACTCTTTAATGCCTGCAATGTTGTAAATAATTAATGTAGTAACCGAACTTAAATTATTAGGAATCACTTTCAGTGCAACTACAAGTGCACATGATAGTCATGTTACTGACAGAATAAGTGCCGCAAGACGAGCCATGTACAGATACCATAATACTGGTTGGTGTTACCTAGGATTGTCCACGGACACTAAGATGTATTTATGGGAAAGTATCGGCGTCCCTGCGCTGACTTACGGAATGGACTGTGTTTATCTGTCTAAGTCTAACCTGAAAAAGTTGGAATCGGCCCAGGGCTCCCTAATCAAGCAATGCATTGGACTCAGTAAAAGATCTCATCATACTGCCTTATTGAGAGCCCTTCATATAGATCCTATTTCTGATGTGGTGAAAAGAGATACAATATCTTTGGCGGGAAGGTTATCCCAAGTCCAGTCACCTTTCCGTAACTTGTTTACACACGAAATTTCTAGTTATATCCTGGAAGGAAAAATACACAAAAATTGTATTGTTGACAGACTACTGCGGTATGGGATCTCTCCTGTTTCCATTCTTTTCAGTGATGGGAGTCGGGGATCCTGTCCCCCATATGATGGACGTGGCACTGTGGAGGATGGGATCGCCGACTCTCTCCGGCCATTGCTGACCTCCCCTAATTATAATAACCCCGCTTCTTTTGAGCGGAGCCTGGTAAAGCTGTTAACGCGAGTCAACGAGTAACGATAACATTATAAGTCCTGTCGTGGACGCCGGCCGGGGCGCTCAGCCTATCGCTGCGCGTCCCCGCCGGTCCCACGTCAGCCTGATGGACACTTTGTTCTTATAATTCCAAAAGATGCTTGATTGGGAGCCCTGGAGCCATCTCATGTTTATTTTTACTACCTGAGGTGTTAAAAGATTCAATTATATCTTATTTTAATTTTCTGTGTATGTATATTTATTTCGATGTATTTATATGTTTTTCCCCAACTGTGGGGGTTCAATAAAATAATAATAATAAATATGTATATATATAGTTAGTTTTTTATTTAGCGATATGGGGGGTAAAGATCACTGTGCAGTGTTTGGGTGTTGCAATTGAAGAGGGAAGGCGGGATCTGAATATTTGTTGTTTCACCGGATACCGGATCTCGGTGGATCCACGCCATACCAGTAAGTCACGGTAGCCGTTTCAGCCTCAAGGTGTCATAATCCCATTATCACGTTATGAGCGCTACCGCTGGCTTGGGCCCCATGGGGTGTGAAATACACAACCGTGCGCCCTGTGCCTGGACAGTCCTACTGTTACGCTTTTCTTGTCGTTTTATTACTTTCCCATTATTCTGATAGAATTTTTAAAATTTTCATATTTGGGCGAAGGACCGTTTTGGTACTGAGTAGATATAAACAATGAAATAATCCACGAGTAAATCTGCCTCAATCATGTGCACTTTTTAAGCGAAAGTTGTGCTCCTGAGTCTCGCCTTGGCAAGGTGACTGCCGTCTTGTAAGTGTCAATAAAGTGACGAAACAAAATTAATACTCTGGTTATGATCACAAGATACAATGTAACTATTTTGATACATATTAAACAACAGTAACAAGTTGTATCTACAAAGCAGAACCATGCTAAGACCGAGTAGAAAAAAGACGCAACTGACCAGGAAACACAAAACCTTTTTCACTTTGCCGGCTCTGAATACAGCATCTGCCCTGTCTAACACCATTCGCGTAGGTAAATTTTCAATGTCTTTTGCTTTCACATTTATCAATTCTCCGTTGGTTAGATAATCTGTTACAAATCCAAGGCTGAGTTTTGGTATAACGGCAAGTTTGTCAGTCCATTGGTCGCCACACCCCTTCCATATGTCTGCAAAGTTGAGACATTCATGACCGGCAGCTTGATCTGATGTTACTTTTTTGCGTTAGTTGCACACAAAATCCTGTGAATGGGGCTTGCTTTTTTCCCATTCTTCTTTCTCCCAAGATTTTGTAATATTTCCTTCAGTTCTGCGATTGTATTTTTGGCGAGATCGCCCTCTGTATACATGTTCTCAGCCATAGGAAATACACTGTGAGTGAATGGGCTCGCGTATCCGACCCCCGCAAAAGCAATTTTGGCCGCGAGAGGTCTCTGAATATCATTTGGAACCGCAGCGCCGCGTGGTGGCGGCAAGGACTGAATTTGGACCAGTAACCTAGACCTAATGCACTTACATGTCAAAATAGCGACATTCGCTGGCTTATTTCTCCTATTTGAAGCGTAAAACTGCAACTTCCTTGGCATTATGCTTCAAGTTTGTACCAGTAGCAACAAGTTTAAACCAAGAAAATGGGGGATCATGTGATTAGATTTTTTTTTACAGGTGCATTTGTGTACCTTACCTCCATGATTGACCGTTCCGCGCCAAATATGTCTCCAAAAATACACAAAGTTATCACATGATTTAAAATATTTCTAGAGTAGCAGTGCCTTTCTAAAACTCACAGTTGATAAGTATTTTCCTATCCAAAATGATGATGGGACTTAATTTCGGATGCTCTGCTCCTGTGATATTAACATCCAATAGACACAGCAACAGTATTCAGTACTCGATCAAAAGTTGTGGATCAGTTGACCCGACCTTGAGGGGTTACTGGTCCAAGACTTGTATGACCAGCGTGAAATAAAATTTGTAAGCCCCGGATTAATTCTTAATTAATATTAATGAGCCATGTGGATTCAGAACTTTGACAAACGTTTCAAATAGACCCTACGCAATTTCTCCCATTTGGAGAGCACAAAATGGATTAAAAAGAAAGCATTTTGTGGCGAGTTTGGCAACTATTTCTAGTCATTGAAATCTGCTGACAATGTTTGTGACACCATGCTCTCGGCCTGATCGATGTCAGGGGCACCGGAACTGCACGATTGCCGCCAATGAATGTAACAACTTGAAAACTAAATTTCGATCGTAATATGTTGTGTGCAAGGCCACAATTTGTTCACCAGAAGGTAGTGCCAATTATTTGTACGCTCAAATTTCAAGCAGAAATAAGTTTTAAGACAATAGGAACGTTTTTACAGCAGACACCCCTATTATCGCTCAATTTCATCATCTGGTTGTCACTGTCCGAAGTTACGAAACAGCTGCCGGTCGTCCGCGATGTCAAAAATCGTACATAGTAGTCATGCACGGGAACTTGAAACGGTACTGTAAGTTTTGTTACGTGTTTTTTTTTTTTTTTTTGGTTCTGAGTGGGATAAATTTCGTTGTATATCATTTCACGACTTTGCAATGCCAAGGTTTTATTTTTATCGTTTGTGCAAATTTAAAATGCGAGCCACAAAAGACAACCCACTTTCTCAAATGCGCAGGGTGACTGCAAGAAATAGAAATAACTTTATTGACATATACCATTTACATGGTGTCGTCAAAAGACATACATACACATCACAAAGACAACCCTTACCGAAATTGAAGGCGTTTTTTTTAACGGGAATATGGTGGAAATATGATGGAATGGCGGATTCGTGGTGGACAATCCGGGAAAATGGCGTATTTAGGGCGGAAATTGGGTGGACAATGGCGTAAAATTGACGGACGTTTCTTACACCATGGTGGGAATATGGTGGCCATGTGGCAACGGTGGGCAAAAAAGGGCGGGATTTGGGCGGCCATGATGGGAATTTCATGGATCAATCCGGGAACAGGGCGGATTGTTGAACAATAACCAAAGTTCCAAGGTGGGAACTTGACGGCATCTGCTTCTTTCCTCACACAAAATGCCGGGAGTATGACGGCTTGTTCTTTAACTATAAGGAACATTTGCAGGCAGTTGTAAAAATGTCTAACTCTATGATGGAAATTTACTGGCACAACATTTTTGGTCAAACACATTGGCGGAAATATGGTGGCACATATAGAGATGTCAAGAGTCCAAAGGCGGATCTTTACTGGCATAACATTTTTGGTCAAACACAATGGTGGAAATATGGTGGCTTTTTTTGCGACTGAGAAAAAAGTTTGCTTCTATATGCCAAATTCCCAAGTCCTATAGCGGGAATTTACCAGCATTGCATTTTTGGTCAAAGGCAGTGGCGGAAATATGGCGGTTTGTGAACCTAAAATTGGTGGCACCTCAGAAAATTTCTTAAGTCCTATGGTGGAAATTTACTGGTATCATGTTTTTGGTCAAACACCATGGCGGTTATACGGCGGCTTTTTTGAGTGAAGAAAGTTTGTTCAAACACAGTGGCAGAAATATGACAGCCGTTTTATGAATTAAGATTTGGCAATGTACATTGTCAAAATATTATATACAATGGCAAAAATCCAAAATCATGCTATTTTTTTGTCCACATAATGACAGAAAGATGGTAGTGGCACAATCTTGGTGACCCCCCTCCCCCCCCCAAAAAAAAAATATAGCAAAGTCTTGGAGCAGTAATGTAATGACGATTGGAACAAACCTGGTAGACAACCACCCAAGGTACATCCCAACCAAGTTTGAAGTTAATCTGGATGACGGTTTTGGAGAAGAAGTCGAAAATGTGAATTAGCATTAGAATGCTCATTGACTTCCATAGTAATCAATAGGACAGCTGCATTGACGGATAAGTACCCGAATTGAAAAAATCGTTAAAAATCAGGAATCTGCGGCATTCCCACATAGTGAACAACTTTGTTTGACCCTTCTACAAGGAACATATCCACCACGTTTCAGCTTAATCTGAGTGACGGTTCTGGAGAAGAAGTCAAAAATAGCTATAACACACAAAAATTCATAAAAAAATTAGAAAAAAATTGCAGTGCCACCTGTTGAACAAATTAAGAACTACGTGTCCCAGGGAGTATTTCTGTGTGATATCAAAGTAATTGGGTGAGCGGTTTGAGAGAAGAAGATTTTTTAAGATTTGCCCAAAAATGAACAAAAAAAAATCATTAAAAATCCAAAAATCACTGGAGCATGACCATTTGAACAAACTTGGTAGACACCTACCCAAGGCACATCCCCACCAAGTTTGAAGTGGATCTGGCTGACGGTTTCGGAGAAGAAGTCGAAAATGTGAATTGTGGACGGAAGACGGACGACGGACGGAGGACCATAAGATAAGCTCAGCTAGACTGACAAGTCAGCTGAGCTAAAAAATTAGCACCAAAAAAAAAAAAAAAAAAAAAAAAGAGGCACCACCTGGTAAACAAATTAAGAAGTAAAGAGTCCCTAGGAGTGTACCTGTGTGATATCAAAGTAATTGGGTGAGCGGTTTCAGAGATTTTTTTAGGATTTGTCCCCAAAAGAACCGAAAAAAACTCATAAAAAATTCAAAAATCACTGTAACATGACCACTTGAACAATCTTTCTAGAGACCCACCAAAGGTACATCCCTGCCAAGTTTGAAGTCAATCTGGCTGACGGTTTTGGAGAAGTGGAAAATGTGAATTGTGGACGGACAGACGACGGATGACTGACCATCCTCAATAAACTAGGCTGACTGATAAATCAGCTGAGCTAGTAATCAAAATCTAAACTGGAAGCACATGAGTTATCATTCTCACATTTTTTTTTATACAAAGATGTTAATTTTCAGTCATTTATTTGCACAATTAACAAATAAATTAAACTTAAAAGTTACCAAATAATAAATCTATTAATAATTACATATAATATATGTATAAAATACATAAATGAACAAATTGCATTGTAACTATAATAGTGCATGATTTCAAATATACTTATTTTTGCCTTTAAAAACACACACGCAAACTTACACTTTTGACATTTTGTTTATTTATGTACTACCCTCCCCTGTTTAAAATTTTAAGTAACAGAGTTCTGAAAGCTTGGAGAGGAAGTTTCAACCTCCACCAAAGCTTGAAGAAATTACACAAAGAAGAATGTGACAAAGAAAATTTTTGTTATGGCATTTTGAAGGGGAAGGGGGGGCGGGGCAGAGACACACATCGACTGAATCAACAACTCAAGCAGCTGCAAGTGACGCTGCTCATGCAGACTGCTTATGTAACGCTCTGTGTACATGACCTAGTTTGCACTGGGGTCTGACCTGAGGCACACTCAACGGGTCACAGTTTCTGTCTTGCCACTTGCACGTGTGGAGGTACCTACACTGCACACACGGCTTCAAATAGTAGTTCTATGTTTAAATATGAGGCTAAGTTACTGAACCGTTCCGTCAGAAACTTGGTACTCAAATCCAACCATGAAAGTCCAGCTTTTATCTCACCAGCAAAGTACAGGTTTGTTGTTGTATATCTATAGTTACTCCCCACATCGAAAACTTGCATTGTTCAGAGTTGTTTATCGATCAGCTGTTCTGACGGGTTTCCTAAAACAACCATTTATCGCCCACTAGCGTATACACACTGTGCAACATACTGTAAAACAACAGAGTATACGTTCAACTAACCTGGCGAATTCTAGTCTATTCTGTAAACATATGCCTTCCATTAAAACAACAGCAAGGATGAGCAATGGATCCAGAGCACTCAGGTATTAACAACTGATCAACAGAAAACTGTGTGAACCATGCAAGTTTTGATGATGTATCACGTGATCCCGTATTCCGCACGGCGCATGTCATAGCGCACTGACTCGTGTGTTTATATTTATCTATTTACTGAAAATTGTTATTTCATCTTCTTAAAATGTTATCATAAACATGCAGGATAATTATAAAAACATATTTGATTTTTTAATTGATAATGTGAAGATTTTTAAGTGCAAGTAAGACTGCTCGGTAGCGAATTGGTGCAAGACTTCTGCTACTTCCGTTTGGCGCCATTTTTAACTGCTGTCTGTGAACGACTGAATGACAGCTGACCTGCAGACGGGAGTTTTCATCGATTAATTGGGTATGGATTCTATTGAACTGTTAAAATATAGAAGAGAAGATCACAAGATGAATGCAGAATGGGTTGTAGTATTTTATGATGGTGATAGTTCATCATCACGCAAGCAGTATCCACAGTGAAGCCTGTGAATCCAACTGATCATGTTTTGTTGAAACTTGGAACCGGCTGTCAAGTGGCCAGCCAAGGTGGCTGACCAAGTCCCAGATGAGGTGGGTAACTGCAAGGGTTTGCATATTGCCGTCTGAGGGATAATACTAACAGAAGTACAGAAAAACGGCAAAACTTTTCACAGCGTTAACTATGTTAATTCTTCTACTTGTGCACTTTGTAGTTGTACATTATTTTTTTGTTTGTTTGTTTGTTTTTTTTTTTTTTTAAATTTACTGACCCTATATGGCTACAATTCAATTGAAGTATCACTACTGTCTGACTGGAAATCTCTGTAGTAAAATTTAGATGCCCTGGAGCATTTTTTCAACTTCTTCGCATGAGAAACATTTATTTTGCTACAATGCTCCAGTTGGACAGCCCTGCATGAGTATACATGTACAGCTCCTATCTCATCATTACAAATATAGTGAGGAAAATATTGCATGGACCGACCTGTGAAAATATAATCTGGCCGCATGGAATACGAAAAATCTGGGGACTGGTCGAACAAAAAACTCACCCCCCCCCCCATATCAAACGGTCCCTCCTTATCTGATAAAATTTACATTTAAATTATGTTGATTAGATTATATGTCAGAATATTGACCAAAAATGTAAATTAGTTTCCTTAAATCAAAAAGGGAATCCAGCTGACTGGTATGCAATTTTTTTGAAAAGAGATCTTGTAGTTGCAGTTATAAGTTAGTGTGTGGAGAACTTGCCCATTTAAAAAAGTTCTACTTCTTTCTTCTCTCTCTCTCTCTCTCTGTCTCTCTCTCTGTCTCTTCACTATTTCTGCTCTTCTCCCTCTGCCTTAATTTTTTCTTTCTGCAGGGATGAAAGCTTGTTTTCAATTTTTTTTTTTTTTTTTTTAAGGAATTCATTTTTTTTCCAAGACAAAGAAAAAATAATATCCTTTTTGCCCAGAAAGCCTTATTCACGTAAATAATGAAGAGGTGGGCTATGGTTTCATTTTTTTTGTTCAGCAAAGTCACTTTTATCCCTGTTTCTGTTCCTCTCATTTTTCATGAGAACTTCATGCAAATTAATGGCCAATTTGTTTTGTGGTGAGCTGTTAAGAGCATTTTTTTATAAATTGTTTATTTTGTAGTCTTCTCCACCATTTATTTTTTTCTGACATGGCATTTGGGCCAGTACATTTTCATGTTTTGCTTCCCCCAAACTTCATTTTAATGGTTCAGTTAATGTAAGCTTTGTTAATCAGTTAAATAATTTGTCTGCCATTTGAGCCTACATAATCACAAAGTTAACTGGTTCTCATAATTTTTTAGGAGGACCAGTTAACTTTGAGATTATGTGGGCCCAAATGGTCCAGACATGATCACAAAACAGTCTTTGCAGTTTACGTTGGTATTGAATAGTGCACTGCAAGTTTTAATTAGTAATGGTTGAGCTGTGTAAAATGTCTGGATCTGCAGCTTGTCCTACATGTAAATCAAGGGCAGCCCATTCCAGCTGAACTAAAGCTGCTTGCTATCGTCATGCCATAAGAGTGCTGCTGAAAACATTGAGGAGACTGAGAAAATCCAGACCATCGGTCATTGTGGGAAAGTTACTGGGAGGACTGCTCCAGCCACACAAGTATGGCATTAAAGGCGACAGCAAAGGATTTAAAAAAAAAAATGGGATTGAGACAATAGGCTGTGTGTGAAACACCTGAAGGTGAGATATGAACATAATTCCTTTCTGGCAAAATTTCAGTTATATGTACATGTATGCACAATTTTGTGGCAATATGTCATCAAATTTTACTTGAAAACCATAAAATACATGTACCTGATACTGAAAATAATTATTTGCTGGGTGTTTAATTAGAAAATTAATGAAACTTAGCAAAATGGATGATTGGTTTGCAAACATGAAATTTGAAGTGAAATTCCATGATAAGTCTTCTTGTCAGTGGGAGACATGAAGTTTTTACCTTTTTTTGTCCCTCCCTTTAGCAATGTCATTTCTCCTGATATTGTAGACATAAATTGAGGTAAACTGAAGCACTTTATTGGAATAATAATGTCATGAAGATAAGATTAAGACCAAGGGTTGAACATTTGTATCCTGTGTTACTTAAGGAAAGTACATGTAAGTAGTTCTCACAAAGATGTTTTTCAATATATATCCTTGATGATAAGATCATTTTAATTGAAAAATGGGTCCAATGAAGTAATGTCTAGGTAAACATTTTCAAATATTGGATGTTCTGTAGCCTGAAACATAAATTTTGTTATTTCAGTTATGGCAACTACAAAACTGAAGATATGCCTGAAAGACTTCACACAGGTCATCAATTAACAGATAAAGACAGGCCGTCACATCTTATCTCGAGCTGAAACTCCTGGACTTTTTTTTTTTTTTAAGACTGGTGGCTGAAGCAAACTTCAAGCGATAGCAGAAATGAAGCCTAGCTCTGATTGTTTTGTGCTGGACTTTTGATTGCCCACACATTGCCTGGTACAACCCAACTCATATAAATATTTATGAGTATATAAGACTCAAAGGCTCAAGTAACTTACTGTGGACTTGGTATATAATACAATGATCTTAATTAAAGTAATTACATAGGCATTAAAGGGAAACAGCATCTGATGATATATCGACCTCTCAATGACATTCCAGCAAGATCTTTTGATATAGAAGTCTGAATAAATTACATGCTTGATCCAGCTAGCAAAAGTATTGTGTTATTCTGGAAATGTACACACATATGGCCCTGTGTGTGTATATTATTACAATGTATATGTACTGTATATGTACTGTATATACCTATTTCACATGATTTTCCTTGTTTTTTGCATTTCAGACATTTGATTGAGTTTTAAATTAATACTATTTTGAACAATCCTTTGGTTTAACCCATGGTCAAATAATATTTCACTAAATTATTACTTTCACAGTTTTTTGCCAATGCCAATAGTGAAATAAGGTTGAATTTACAGTATCTCATCTCATCTGCGGCATAGTAAGCTTGACTTTAAGGGCGTCACTGCTGAATTAGCAACCAGCTCTCTCCATTCTTCTTGGTCCTCTGCTTTTCTCAGCCACTCGTTGAGTTTCATGCCTGTTTTTTCTTGGATTACAGTATATTGATACACTTGTTCTTGCTGGGGGAAAAAGTGTGGAAATATCCTTGAATACTTTAAGGAGCTTTGAGGGCAATGAAAATAAATGATTTATGAGAAATAGTAAAATGGATAATTCTTGGAGGACTGTTTATTGTGCCAGTTGTCAAACTTGTGAGACAATACTGAATTTTCTTTTGAATATTCAACATGAAGATTAGTCGATCAAAGCTATAAATAACACACATGCAAATTCAATTTTTTTTCTTATAGTTTTTGCAGGTGGTGTGAAACTCGATGGATATATATATGTATATATGCCGCAGACACAGAGCCACCATAATTCCCGCTATAATTGTGGACATCATATTCCTGTTAGTGGATCTATGGCAGATGCACAGATTTCATCCTTCCAACAGAAACCCATCGTGTTTCCACTAACGGGGAAAGGGCGGGCATATGGTGGAAATTTTGGCCATCACCTGCCCACTATATTTCTGCTAATGCATCTACTGTGGACGTACATCCATATATCCACTAGATTCCCGTTAGTGGATCTATGGCGGAAGCACAGCCATCATCTTTCCACCACAAACCCGTAATGTTTCCACTAGCAGGAAAAGGGTGGAAATTGTGGCCACTATATTCCCGCTGATGCATTTATGGTGGTCGTAAAGCCGTATACCCACTATATTCCCACTAGTGGAACTATGGCGGACATACAGCCATCATCCTTCCACCACAAATTGGAGAAGGGCGGAATAATGGTGGGGATTTGGGCCACCACATATCCACAATATTCCCGCTAGTGGATCTATGGTGGACGTACAGCCATCATCCTTCCACTACAAATCCATGTTTCCACTAACGGGAAAAGGGTGGCCTTATGGTGGGAATTTAATTAGACCAGGTACCATAAACCCACTATATTCCCAACATTGGAAAAATGGTGGATACAGCCATCATTGTCCCGCAAATCCCCTATGGGTGGCATAAGCACGCTATCTTCCCGCCTTTAATCCGCAATTCTTGTTGGCCGACACAAGACCGCCATCACCACAATGGTGGGATTTTGGCGGAAAAGTTGTCTGATTTGCAGATCAAAACTCCATAACCTTTTTCAAAGTTCTTTCTGGAAACATGGCGGGAATACAAATATTCCCGCCATATGACCACTGTTTCACATGCCATCATATTTCCACCCTATTCCCACCAAAAACCCGCTATTAATTTCGGTAAGGGAAATAAAACCCGTACAATTATTAAAGCCCCCTAGCATGGGGGTATACATGAGTAATCAATATCTCTACACACTACTACCTGAAGAATTACGGGTGCTCCTGCTGCTGTTTTAGTGACCCATGAACTCATGTCGCATTTCAAAAGGGGAATTTACAAATGACAAGATAGGTTTATATACAGCTGCCTTGTCATATCCCATTGTCATGATGAAATTG
>OZ026615.1:107630567-107665567 GCA_964020975.1 Hermodice carunculata | reverse complement strand
TTTAAACCTGAACTTTTGCTAGAGAGTAAACTGCTTAAAATCGGATTTTCATAGAAGATGTATAATATGCAGGTAAAGACTTTAGAATCATTACATAGAAGGGAAATTGTCCTATACTTTCTTTTTTTCTTTCTTTCTTTCTTTCTTTCTTTCTTTCTTTCTTTCTTTCTTTCTTTCTTTCTTTCTTTCTTTCTTTCTTTTTTTCTTTTTTAGCGGGAGGGACACGTGACGTTAACAAACGACATGGAGAATCAGATTTTGATGAGGATAACATGTGTATAGATTGGTCAGAGAATGTTAGGTGGAGGCAGCACACTATTGTAGAAGAGTTTTTTTATACCGTCTTTACGTGCGCACAAAGAATAATGTGTTGGGCTTGCATTAGGATGAACTTTCATTGAAACTAAGTTATTTGTGTTCACAGTCATATGACGTACATTACATAGACTTTCTGTGAGTTAACCCACCGGAACAACTGGGCAGAAAGTGCGGGAGAGGATTATGTTTTCGTGACAATTTAACTTTGCAATGGAAGCAGAAGTGTAAATGAAATTTAAAAAAAAAAATTATGATAATACAGCCCCACCACAGCCCAAGACTACTCTAAGCAGATTTCAATCATGGAATGTTTTAGTGAAATACGTCCCTCCTTGAACACCGTCTAACACAATATGATCGAAGGAGGTAACTGTGAGGTCTAAATACGTATTTAGAATTCCAACAAGAAAGGTTATGGTCGAAAATATTATCTTCTTGGTCGTAAGAAACTCATTATCCAAGAGCTTAAACGTTACCAGGTTAAAACATCTAACAGCTGGTTTTATTGGAATCAACTAAGAGTCTGTCATCATGTGCTATTTTGTCTGAGTATAAGAATTACCTGGCATAGTGCGGTTGTAAAAACAGCCTTTCCCCGTCAACCAGCAACACCCGTTCCTCAGACACTTCTCCTTGTTAGATCCAGGGCACGAAACTCTTTGTAACTGGAACAGCCCCAAGCATGTATCTGGCAAACAAAACATACATTCATGGCCCTGCACGTATTGGCCTATAAATTGTAGGATTCAACTGCAACATTTCCCGACCAATTTGACCTGTATTATAAACACTGTCGGTAGTGTATACATATTTACATGTTTATTCCTACCCGTACAAGTACCTTCACAATTTAAGCGAACAAATTTAACTAAAAAAATCACATTTATATATAGCTTCTCTTCCATATGTAGGCACTCATGAAAACAACAGTTTTCATACATAAAAGATATACTACCAAGGTTTCATCTGTCTATCTGTTTACCTATCTTTCAATCCTTCTCCCTATCTATCTATCTATCTATCTATCTATCTATCTATCTATCTATCTATCTATCTATCTATCTATCTATCTATCTATCTATCTATCTATCTATCTATCTATCTATCCATGCATCAATCTATCTGTCTATCTATTAATGAAAAAGGTAACGTCATCATTTGTAAAACATAGCATATCGTGTGGTATTTGTAAGTATGTATCACTGTTTCGGTCAAAGACAACACACCCATATGGAAGCAGTGCTCTCTCTCTCTCTCTCTCTCTCTCTCTCTCTCTCTCTCTCTCTCTCTGTCTCTCTCTCTCTCTCTCTCTCTCTCTCTCTCTCTCTCTCTCTCTCTGTCTCTCTCTCTCTCTCTCTCGCAGCAGATTCCTTATCGAGATTAAAATTGGATTTATACCTGTCGTGATACAGTTCATTTTCTCAAAATCGTATATTTCAATCGCTTCGGATACCAGATACTTGCATAGCTCAACTAACAGTATATAACCTTACCGTGTTTCGTTAATTGCCTACTTTGATTTTTCGTAAGTCAGATTCAAGACAGTAAAATACCACGCATTATTAAAGCACTTCCGATATATAGTTTAAAACTACAATCTCAAAATCATTTGTACATAAAGCGTCTGATTATAGACCAAGGTCAAAAAATACACTTTATGTGCCAGTAACGTGCCTGTAAGTTTCACATATCTGTTTTTTTTTTCTTTTTTTCTTTCATTCATTTTTTATATGATAATGTGGCAACATATTCTTTCCATATTGTAAATGAAAGCATCAAATTTTGGAAGATCGCAAGCCTTGTAGGTTCTCATGAAAACTGTTGAAATGTAGAGACAGTTGCAAATATTTCAAAATTAGAAGATTCCCAGCCATGCAATTACTCAATATCTGGGGCAGGGAAACAAGTTTCAGCCTACATATATATATATATATATATATATATATATATATATATATATATATATATATATTTATTTATATACATACAAAAACACAACCAACAACCAGACAAAATAAAGTGAAAAAAACAAAAACAAAAACAAAACACACAGTTTCCAACCCACAGATTTCAAGCAGTGTCGCTGTTTCTGATATTTCTGTTACCCTACATTAAACGTGTTCCTATTATGTTTTATTTTGAATCTTAACCGTTACATAAATTGAATATATTACTGGAAAAAGTGCGTGCTGAAGGTAGTGACTAACTTAATATGGACAGATTCTGTGCTGCTTCTTCGATTAAACGCAAGGCTCCTTATACATATTCTATCTCTTCAGATTGTTAAAGTATATGTCAATTTTATAATGAGTCATATGAAATATAAAATATGAATGCATTTGTAGACCGATATGAAAACTCTATCTCCGTTACAGTGATACAGAACATTCACAAATAAATCCTGTATTGTTTCAGTAGATATTCAATGTGTAATTCTTGATGGAGGAATAAATATCTTAAATTCAGTAGATATGCACTAAACATTGGCTCAATATAAGCATTTAACGTGCTATGGTTTACATTTAGGGGTGACTGCCGGTCTCAAGTAAGGAGTGTAACTTGTTTCTTCACATTGGAATTGGAAGATGAATGTTGAAGTTTTGTTGACTCTTGAATCTCTTTACTGCCATTGTTGGGTTGAAAATTATGAATATAGACATTTTTTCAGAACTGCAAGTCTATTTTTTTCTGAAATAGCGTAAACCTGGAAATTTGTATTAGTAAAGAGTAGAATACCCAAAGCGGGGAGGCATATGTGTATTTTATGTCATGATGAAAATCATTTGTGGATGGTGGATTTTCAATGTTTTTTTTATACCTGCAATCATAGACATTTTGTGGTATTACTCATCTTTTAAGGAACTGTCAGTTGTGTCTGTGGACTCTGAAAAAACAGTATTTTTCATTTGGTGACAAAGTTTTCAGTTTCATGTATTTACGAATTATGTATACCAAAATGTTTAAAGTAAAAAGTCATATTTTGGAGATAATCAAGACATTGTTGAACTTGCATAGTTATATATTGGGTCATCACCAAAAGTGAATGATAAAAAATATGGATAATGCGGTATAAGTTTATCAATTATCTATCATTTATCACCTCTTTAGTGACAAGACAAGTTCATTCTGAAGTAAATCGTGATGCATGTATATGTGCAAACTAATTGTTATTTGCTCCCGGAAGTGAATATTTTGTTGTTTTCCTACCTTTTTCACTAAAGAGCTATCAGCCTTTTGGGCATCAGGGGTCATGTGTTTTCAGTCAATTAATTCAATGGAAGCACATTCTATTGAAGGCAAATAAAAAATATCAGCACCTGTGGTTGTAGTACAGATGACTTTGGAAGACTATTACTGGGTAGTGGGCAGATTCGATTTTTGAATCAGTCACTAGCGACTCCACGGGGCGTGGATCACATTGTGTACAGGGACAACCCCAATTATGCAAATCAAAGTTGACAAAAATATTTTAAGAGACACCACGCATTGAATTACAGTGAATGTCCTTGTTCATTTACACCCATAACAGAATACATAGTAGATGGTTAGACCTTTGATCATAGAGTGACATAAAAGTAATAAATCATACCTGTTTGCACAGCCTCTGCATGAAAGTAAATAACGACACAAAGCAACACTGGCCAAATAGTTGCCATTACTGTCCTGCAAGAAAAGAACAAAATCTCTATATATACATGTGTGCGTGTGTGTGTGTGTGTGTGTGTGTGTGTGTGTGTGTGTGTGTGTAACATCCGCATACGTTCAACACATAGATGACTACATTCCAAGTGTCAAACTATTTTATTTTATATGCTCTATATGAACACGAATTTGGTGCAAATTGCTCACCTCCTGATGTGAACATGTTTATGTCTGAAAAAAAAAAGAGTATGAGCGATGTAAAAGACTGCAGTCAAGGTTACCATTTCCATAATTGTTATGAGATGGGCGGCTTATATACTTCGTTTGAATGCATGAATTATGTGCATGAATTAGTTTGAACAGTTTAGCCACGTATTTTTGCAGTAAAAGGTCATGAGGCAAGGCATTTGAGCCTAATATATATTCAGCATGCTTACATGGCAACTGAAGTAGGACACCATTGGCTGAAGTACTTTGCTGAGAGGCATCCAGAAAGAAATTTTCCAACCTACTGCGCGCATTACAGTGGCAGTTTTTGTGTCAAAGGCACGCTGGTGACACAGAAGATATTCTATATTAAATATCATGAGGATATACCGACGACTGTTTGTCGAAACAGTAATAGTGCACATGTTAAATTTGTGAGCCGCCAGCTAAAACTTGTATGTCAATTTGCCTTTAATTGTTTTTCAAAGTACTATGTGTACGATATTTCTATCTGTGATCGAAACAAATGATTAAATGACTTGTCGATAGAAGTATTTGTAAATCGTCCCCTAATATTTTGCGGCTGACTTGTTCATCGTCTCCTATTATTTTGCGGCTGACTGACTTTTGTAAGTTGTGTACTCATTAGCAAGCAGCCATTGTATTTATCACGAATATTCTTGGATACCGAAAAAATGCATGTGCACATGGACAAAGTCTTGTTTAGTCCTAAAAATGCTGTAACCGCATGTCAGTTGTGCATGGGTGACAGCACAGACATTGTGGCGCAAGATACATTTTACTTTTGGGAAAGGACCCGGCACGGACAATATTTTGACCGACTTATGAGGCTTCAGCGTGTGTGTAATAAGTTTCACCCTTTTCAGCCGCAACAGCAAGTAGCAATACCATGCTTTTCTGTTTCGCGGCAGTGGTGCGTCCGTCTAGAAGAACGCTGTTGTTGAAATAACATCATAAAGAATGTATGCAAGGGCAATTCCAAAATTGGTATGTTGTATTTCATTTATATGTCTTAATGTGTTTTTTCTTTGCGCAAACGAATCTTGGTTATGTATTTCATGAATGTACTGAAAAGTGCTCTTTTAGTTTTAATTGTATATATTAGGGGTTTTGTTCTCACCCTGTTCAAAACATGGTGATGCTTATTATACATTTTAAGGTAAAAAATACAAAGCAGTAGTCTGGTATCGTAACATTTGTATGTGATAATTTGTAGCCTACAAGCAGAGGTAAAATTGTATTATGGTATGAGTGTGTCAACGTACTGAGCCAGACATGTGTTGGCAGAAGGAACACCAAGAGATACATGCCTGTGGACAGAGTGATGACATAACTGGCCATTTCCTCGCATTTGCAGTCTACTCTCGTAACTTACTTTAAAATGGAAGCAGTTAAGGGAGTATCATATAGAAGTGACGATTCAATCATGGGTCATGGTCCTAATTTTGGGACACAAATCCGATATAATGTACTAAAACATTCCAAAGTAGAATAACTGAAAGTCTTTTAACTTTCATTTCTGTGTGTATGATCGTTTGATATTTCTACAGATTGGTGAGAATGAAAGGTATCTATCTTCACGTTCTACCATATTGGGTATCTTATTCATATTCAATATGACACTTTACACGAAGTAGTTCTTTTGGGAGTTAATCATAGCCACAGCAGGTCTGCCTATATGTATATTTTAAATGGAAAAAGTTTCTGTGTGCTGTTACGCTGATTGAATATACAAAATAACCTGTGTCGCAATATCAGTTACATAAAGTTACCTCTCCACCACCATTTTCCAAGACCTCTGTGTCTGGGCAATACGCCCAGCCAGTCCTGTTGAGTTCACTCATTTGATTGGTCGTACTGCCTACATCCAGAAGTCTTGGCCCATGGTGGTCTACAGATAAATATACTAACTAATACCAAAATTACTAAAATATAACAAATACATTTATTGCTTCTCACCCAGCGATATTCATGCAACAAACACGGGCTTTAGGTGGCCGATGGACAGCTCAGCTACTAAAAAGATATTTGGTTTTGATGGTTCAAAACTATTTACTTCTCAGAAGGTCTTATAAAACATATATTTTTTTTAGAATTGTCTTGATCTACAGATGACTACATGAAACAGGAAGTATATTTCTAGTTAACTGTGGTCAATTTTGATGAAAAATGGAATCTCATTTTATCGTGTTTATAAATGTTACTTGAAAAATGTTTTTTTATTTCAGCCATGCAGTCATATTATTTATCCAGTCTGTTTCAAACGTGTAAAATCATAAGTTTAATCTGTCTGCCACAGTTCAATCTTTCAAATTTCGATTTTGGTAGTTGTTACATTAGGATTAAACTTCTTCTATCACAGGCTATCACCAAGGTTTGCAAGTCCAAATTTTATCTATACCTCATTGCAAGATAAAATTGCCGAATAGGTTAAACACCAGTCCATACCAAACGTATTAACCTTGGTATTTCATAATAATGAGACAAGGCAAAAATATTTTTGAGGACAGTTAAACGGAAAGTACAATTCTGAAAAATAAATTCGAACTGGGTAAGTTACCATTTCTAAGAGCGGTTCAGGGTGACACATGAAATCAAATAAAATTTCTTTTAATGCACCCAGGGATAAGACCAATAATGTGACAAATAATTTCATTGGGTTATTTCGAAAAAAAAACATGGCCAACACCAATTTGGAAACAAGGATGACCTGGTGTCCCTGGTATAATAGAAAGGCTTCCCCATGGCCACCATAATAGTAGAGCAGCAAGGAGGGGAAATGGGGGGGGGGGCACCGAAGTCGGAAAATAAACAGTTGTCATCATACCTAGAATTGTTCATTTGAATGTCAGGAACATGAATCCCGACTGATGGCACCGTTTGCGGTTGGTGCGAACAGCCCCAGTAGCCATTTTCTAAGATGGTGGATGTCCTAGACTGAAAATGCAATATCTCCAATACTATGTGACACAGGAAGCTAAAAAGGCATCAAATCCCATGTTCTGGGGGTAGATGAGATCCATAGATATAGTATCATTAATGTGAAAGAAATAGAAAAATATTTCTTCAAGATGGCGAACTTTAACTGGTTGATATAATACACACTGTGCCTAAGTTGCACATAAACAAGAACCACCCATGATCAAATATTGTGCGCCATCAAATAATCAATGTCAAACTCCTCTTTGATGAAGGTAAACCTGTATCAACATCATCAAAATGATCACGATCACCAGAATATGACATGACGGAAAGCATCACTTGACTTGAGACAAGAACTGAAAGAAGCTGGTAGTACCTCAAATCTAATTCCTGCACATGCATCTGAACTTTGATAAAAAAATCTTGTTTCGTGCATACATATATAGTTCAAAATGTCGGTTAGATTCTAGATACTGATCTGGAGAACATAGTGGATACATTTGATAAAAATGAAGCCATTTTGTGATGATGTGTGCTTATGTGGGTCAGTTGATGATAAATTTGGAATGACGATGGTCTTAAGAGGCATCTTGCTCATCGTCAGAGTCACTAATGGACTGCGATTCAAGTGTGAATGGATTGGTATAGACAGATTCGCACGAATAACTATTGCCCGCTGCTTTACAAAAGCATGTTGCTGTACATGGCTGTTCATTTGCAAGACAACTGCACTCTAAGCCACACAGATCTGGTTCACAATTGCACACCAAATCATTTAGCAGTTCTGGTGGTGCAGGTGACTGGCTCATACGGTTTTGGGACACACGTGTTTCATCTTTGATCTTCTTAACCCAAAATCTGTGGGCTCCAAGCATTCCGACATTGGTATGATGGCTTCATGCCATGTCTTCATTTGGTATGTACAGCGTAGCAGGTATATCTCAAAGCTATTCTCTGCCGGTAGGAGCTTCATTGCAGGTATACTTTTGCTCCCTGCTTTTTCACATCTGAGTGCATTAAGAGAATGATACTCCACTTTGGGATACAGATAACCCACAGATTTTGTAGCTGCCACCTTTTCTGCCTTTTGCAAGGTATGGTGTTTGCCAAGGTCTGCCAGTTCTTGCAACTTTTCTGCTTTCTGCATCATCACACTAAATGCTGCTTTTCTTCCAAGAATGAACTGACAATGTCACAGCCTCTTAAGCAATAGACAGATAGGCGTATGTTTACCTGTTTCTTCTCAAGTTTATCAAAAATTGTATGGACAGGAATATAGCAAGTAAGCTCTGACTGTTTGCCTTCCTTCCCCATAAGCGGGAATATTGCCTAAGCACCAATCGCAGAGCTATAACACCAAAGCAATTCAAGCACGTCTGTGTCAGGGCTGCTTATACCAATGTGATTTGCCCCACCTTGTACTGCAGCTTTGGCATGTGCAATACTTCACGTATCCGCTTCCTCGGGGTTTGACTTCAAAGCTTCTACACTTTCATTGCTGGCCTTACTAATCTGAATTTTCATGTCCCCATTTCCACCACTAACATACAGTAACTGTCCATCACACAACAAAGTACCTACCTTGGTTATCATGCCATGTATAAAACGAAGACGGATTTGCTTTGGTTTATCCATTTGCCAAGAAGTGTCTCCAATTTGCAGGAATGGCAACTTCTGGCTGAATGTGATAGACTATGCCTTCATCACAATGTCCTCATTTAAGTCTGGTCTGTCTTTTGATGCTTGTGTCAAAGTACCTGTCAAATGGGACATGGATTCCAATTGTATCTGCTGGGTTCATCCCCTAACTGAACAGATTATATATAATAGAAACCCAGCAGCCATTTCATGGACAACTATCTTTGATTGGCTGGTTGAGGGGACAAGTCTTTTAATCAAAGCCATAAAAGATAAGGGTATCACAAAGACCTACATTGTGGACCCTGTTGCCTTGTACCCTTTCTTCAAATTTGTGCATGAAATCTAATTTGACACAAGAGTGCATGATCCCATTTGCGGTGAACAGACTCAATGGCACAGGTGCATTTTCATAGGAAACACACGTTTGTTGGGTACCTTCTTCCTAGAACTAACTGCAAGAAGTCGCAAATACATTGTTTCACCATCTAGGCTAACCTCTTTGCTTTTGACTTGGACACTTTGTTTCATATTTGCCATGGTTTTGAGTGTTGATCTGGGAAGAGGGTCATAGCAGCTTTTCTTCTTGTCCCCAATCTGGCCAACTGGACATTCATCTACAAACTTCTCTGCCATGGCAGAGCCCTTTTCCACAGCATTCAGAAGACTACTTGCTGCTTCAGGGGTCGCAGCTGCTCTTGTGGCAACATTTACTAACTGCACCAGTGCGTCTGATACATCAAATGGGTCAATATAGGACTCATGAAACATTATACTTAGCATTTGGACATCAAAAGACCAACAGTTTGCTCCAGCCGATTTGGGACCAATGTAGTAATCAAGGTCTTTGTCTTTGCTCTTAACAACAAGAAATCTAGAACTTTTTGTGAAAATTGTGCTGTGATTGGCCTTCTATGAAACCATCTGAGCAGAGCTGAGCATTTCAGAGTCAGTCCAATTATTGCACATCCTTTCAGTGCTGTGTTTTTTATTTTCTTCAATACTATAATCCATAAATACAGAGTTGATTTTTCCCTGTGGCAGCTAAGCAACAAAATGCCCATCTCTGAATGAGTTCAATAACTCGGTTGGTAGTCGCTGTTTTTGTAGTAACAGGACTGTCATACACTTCGAAAAGTTTGCTCGATTGGTAACAAACAAAAGTGGGAGAAGTTGTGCTTTTGACACTTCACATACACTCCAAGATGCATGAATGGTGGAACTGACAAATACCTTTATTGGGCATAGAACTACAAAAAGTCATCCCAAAACTTGAAAGTAGGTGATATGGATCTACCATATTCCATAAACCCGAGTCACAATGGTTTCAAAGTTTCCCCTATATGGTGATATTCTTTGCATGTGTAGAAAGGGCACCTGGAATCAAAGTGACTTGCATTTTACAAATATTGAAAGGTAAAGCAGTGCAACCTTCTAGTATATACCTAATAATCATTCTCATACTCAAATTAAATGTTTGGCATGAATACCGATATGAATACAACAGTGTTCTAGACCAAATTATTGGACAGACATTAAAATTTTATAGATATCGTTGAAAAGTGCTATCCTGTATTGGCTTCAATGTTGCAAATAGCTTCTTGTGTAAAAACCTAATATGAAAACATGTCATCATATCATTTCGAAAACTCCAAACCCTAAAGATTTGTTTCGTGAGATATATAGTAATTTCTGGTATTCTGCAAAACAAAATGTTTGGCATAAATATAAAATAGACAAACTGTCGTTTTCTGAAATAAGGTGATGGGTGATACAGATAATATTATCATTCATCTGAACCACACCTCGCATAATAATGTACCTGATGCAGTAATATGCAGCTCGATTATTTACTAATGATAGGTCTTTGAAATTAAACTTGTTGTGCGTGTCATTTACTAGTCAGCCTTTTCAACTTTACACCACCAGTGCCATAAAGTAAATATGTCAAAGTTGTCCATATTATTAAAGATATTTGTGCTGAAGCGACATATAGCCTATGATTTTAAAGCTCGCACAGAATTACGATAAACTCTGTTTTCCTGCTACATCAATCTGTGGAATGGAATAACTTTTGATATTCGGAACTCCATTTAAAATTCAGTCTTTTAATTTACAACAACCAGTTGTACGACCTATAAAATGTCATGAATTGTAGAATTCCGTAATACTGTTTTTGCTATTTAAGACAGTCGTTTACGTTTAGGTGCAAGCCAGTTAATTTTTCTTTAATAAAAAATTGGTGTGACGAACGCAACATCATGCCCTGCTCCGTTGGCTTAACTCTTTAATTGACATGGTTTTATAATTTTTCCTTCTCCATTTCTTTAATTCTTGTGTTCAAATTCATAAACGAAAAATGTTTGAGATGACTTGTTCGACCACAAACTGTATTATAAGGTTCTACGAACTGTTCTTTATATGAAAACTTGAAATGAGTTATCTTATTGTTGACAGTGGACGCTGCACCCCCAGTTGTTGGTTCAGGTTTAGTGTACATTAGAAAAAAAATCGATTTCCGAATCTCGTATACAAGTTGTTTTTAATCATAATTATTTACACGCTTTGGTTACGAGGTGTATTCGACATGAACTTCCAAGCTTGGCCCATAGGTATTCAGCATCTTGGTTAGCCCACCTTGTACATGTACTATTGCTGCCCCGTCTGTGTTCTGTTTGCATTTTTTTTTTTTAATTTTTATTCTTTTATCTTTTATTTGACTCTATGCACCCAGTTTCATCCGGTGTTTTTCATATATTCACACAGGGCCAAGCCCAGTTTCTCTTTCATTTATTATCAATGTAAGAATGATAAAATCTGATGCTTTTATGCTGCATGAAATATGTTTAAATCAACTGATTTTGGCACAGAATGTATCTCATGAAGGTTATTGGCAGGTATTCTCAGGGGAAACGTTTACGGTTGTCTTTTCTTCAAAGTATGACTTAATTACCAAAATTATAATTAATGTCTGTTCCTGTAGTTGAAGCCAATAGTTAGATTAACTGAACTCTCATTATTAGCCAAGCTAAATTTTATACGAAGTAATATAGTTTTGCCTTATGTTGTTCTCTTACACATTTTTTCTATTTTTATCACATAATAAACCAGTTAGGATTATATTTATAGATAAACTGGAATTTCCTGATTTCCTTGTTGAACACCATGTGAGCTCTAATATCACGAACCGAATTAAGGGGGATTCTTAATTCAGGAAACATAAAGGCTTTCAAAAATGGTTAAATAATACATAATTTAACCCGATAGATTTTCATATGAACATGATCCAATTTTGCTTTTAAATGTAAATGCTTGGCTCTGTTGGCTGCTTAAAACTGATTTCTGTGGCTAAACAGGAGGCGAAGAATAATAACCTTTACATGATGTATACATGTATATTAGAAAAACATTAAACTAAATAAAATATACATATGTGTAATAATAATTATGTATCTAGTGTATGCAATTGTTTGGGCCTAAGAGACCAGCATAAAGCCAATGCACCTTTATCAAGCCAGTAAAAGCCTAAAGTTTGAACAGCATTAGGGTTGATGTGTTTTCTTCTACCTGGTAGAAAACAACAATGCATCAGCTTGCTGGTTCTGATAGCCTTATACAATGTAAATTATAAATAATGGATATATAAAATGAACTTAAAAAGTCACTTTCTTGATAAAAAATTCCGGAGCCTGACATATCATTTTTCTTGTAATATCACGAAAATTGAAACGGACTTGTATTTAATATAGGAAATGCTTCTCTGTTACCTTTTTCGCAGTTGTAGAATGATTGTGCGTGTTATGCATTTATAAGGTTAGGTTTATCATAAGGTTGTTACTGCGTATTTAAGACCCTTTCGTCACAATTGAAATGCCTATCGATTTGAGAGAAGGGGTTTGATCACGAAATCCTCATATATTTCACAGCTGTTTGCTATTGATATGTACACTGTTAATACTCATATTTCAAACTGATCGAGAACACGGAAATTTTATTAATTTAGTTGTGAGTGACATTTAATACTTTACCTAAATGCTTGATCCACCATAGAAATGATGTGGAACCTTTACACCACCTGTGTCTTGGCGTCTTACTGGCATTGCAAGTCATGCACAGGTTTTGAGTGATGTTTCAAATTTCCCCAAACATTAACTGTGGGCAAAAATCCCGTTCTTTGTTAAGCTATGCAATTTAAAACAGGTATATTTCTGTTTGAACTATATTGGTATTATGAATAGCTTTTATGATCTCTGGAACCCTTTACAAGATACAAGATACAAGTGTTTCTTTGAAGTATGATATCGTTGAAAAGTGCTATCCTAATAACTCAGAGAACGGACACTTGGAACGTAGCAAAATATTTCTGTAACAATCACCGCACAAGCGGTTCATGGCTATGCAGCTATGATTTTTCACAGAATGACCATGCACACGCAGCTGTGCTGTTCCCCCAGCACGAGTGAACCCTTCTGACTAAATTGAAATAAAATGATGTGTTTGAGGTCACCTAACTGCAAAACAACGTCATTTGACGGACACTTTCTCTATAAAGGCCTTCAGGGAGAATTAATTTTGGTTAGGAAAAGGCGGTCTGAATCGTCTTTTTAGTTTGTCAATAAATTTAAAACGACTGGACCTTTTCAAGAACACATATTTTTGTTAGGCCTTATGTATCTTGGACATATGTCCAAACATGTTTAAAATAAATATTCTTCCCCCTTTTACGCATAACTTTGTTTGCCGTCAGTCTATTATTTTACCTGGCTGAGCACAGGAACTTTTTATATGTAAAACAGACTCAGTGGCCTCTGCCATAATTACGCTCCATGTTTTGCCGTTGATTATTCGTTTATTAATGCATTGTTCTGCTCATGTTTTGATTTCTTTTTTTTTTTTCTTTACATTTTGTATTGTAAATATTAATAATCTGACACAATGGCAAGTTTAGCCAGACACAATGCCTTGGTTGACCATGAAGTGTATAAAAGTTGGATTGTGATTTTTCATAAGTACAGAGACATGTTGTACTGTTGCTCCTGTTTGTATAGGAGATGGATATGTCGTAAACAGGTTAATAGATATATATACCCTAACCGTGTATATATACATAATATATGCCTGTGAAGTAAAGTTGCTGACAATTTTGCTGCTTCTGTGGTAAACTTTCTTAACTGTGCTTGGACTTTTAAGCCAGTCGGACAGTGTATTCCACAAGTGACGATTTCATATCATAGTCCTCATTGTCTACAATATCTATACCGTTACTTGATGTTTTCTCTCAACAGACTGTAATGCCTGCATCACCAGTGCCTTACGAAGTTTAAACCAGTTGATTGTTAGTCGACGATTTAATTGCAAAATATCATGGGAATTTTGCTGCCAGGCTGGTTATGTTTTCTGGGGCCAAAAAGGAATGAATAATGAAGGCATCTTTAGTTCGACATCGAGTTCATACATGTTTATATATATATATATATATATATATATATATATATATATATATATATATATATATGTATTTATATATATATATATATGTATATTTATATATATATATGTATATGTATATATATATATATATATATATATATATATATATATATATATATATATATATATATATATATATTTATACCTAAAACTAACTGGATGATGTAACCTCAACATAAATACAAAAGGCGCATTTGGTTCGGCATCGTATTTATATGCCTTCATATATGTGCAACTAACAGAGAAACCGTAAATAGGGCTACCTGCACCATATTGTTTGCAAGTGTCATTGACTGCAATTTGCATTTATGGAATCTGCTGGCGTTCCAAAATATATCATATCGTCTTTTAAAGACCTTCCATGGCGCATCGGACATCAAAGTATAAATCGAGGACAATCTTCTAATTAATTGATGTGTTTTACTGTATTTCTATGAAATATTATCTTCATACATTTCAAGGGGCTATAGAACTTAAATTTTCTAATGTGTAGGTGAGTTATACTGAAAATATTTTGGGAAATGTATTGCGTTAATCTTAAACAATACTCTGCAATTAATCTATGCTTTGAAATGTATATCAAACACACCCTTTCCCTTTTGTTTGTGTGTGTGGGGGGGGGGGTGTTCTAAGTATGAAACAAGTTATAGTTATATTATAGTAACGTTAATTTCAGTTTTAATCTATTTTGGACACAGCGTCATCTCGCACACATAAATTTGTGTTTCCCGCAATCTACCTAAGATCCAATAGTTGTACCATATATTGTTTTGAAAAGTTTCTTAACATTTGTATTATACACATGTGCTTGTGATATAAGAGAGTTTTAGATTTATCTTACGCGAATGTCCTACTTACGAGTATCATATGAATGTTTCACGTAATTATTTTGTGCTGACTATGGTCACATTGAGAGTAAGATCCAGTGGTACGCGAGCAACCCGGCGTCCCTCCAGCAATATATTCAGCAGACAAAGAAGGCTGTCCAAACAAGATTTTAATCATCCAATAACTATAGAAATATAGTAACTTGCTATTCAAATTGAGTAATTGCACTTACCATGGCATAAATTTTGAAAATTTTACGAATTATACATAGAAGTTCAAGAAAGGGGCATCAGTACAGCAGCCCTCAATCGCAATGTGTAGGACAATTCTCAAACACAACCTGAATGCCTGAATTATGCCGGCCTTCGCAGTCACCACGCCTCTGGCCACCAATGACCCATGACGCTATGCGAAATGAATAGAATCCTGTCGTCACTTGCTCAGTTTTCGATGAATGAATTTCGGGGACTCTTTCTCGCGCTTATACTTTACTCACGTACACGAAATTAGCAACTCTTCAACTTTAAATTAGGAGCATTTTTGCTTTTGTTTTTCTTTTTTTTTTTTTTTTAAATGTGGACTGGATGAACAGCTTCTTCTCGACTCTCTTAGATGCACGGTGTCCAAAGCGTCTCGAGGAAAGCTGTTGATCCGGACCATTATTTTTTTCTGAAAATATGAGCATGTTGGTATTTAAAATTGAATGAATTTGAGTCTGGTAATTGTTTGCTGGTCTACTATAAAGACATTCGTGCCATGACACCAGTGTTTCACTATTCGATGCATCTTGAAAAATGCAACACCCATGGCATATTTTCAACTGCAGATAAAATTAGATTTGACTCTTGCCAATTAAAAAAAATCAGTCACCGGCATGTTGGTTGCTGTAAACGCACAAAAATTACACTCTTAGGAGTTGCGTAATCAGTAAAGGTGACTTTTTTTAAACGGTTATGATAGCTACTGTATTTTTGACTCATAATATGTTCACATATACCACATGAACATGTACATTTAAAGTTTAAAAAATATTAATGCAGTTTTCATTACGAATTTGCATATGACATACATACAAGGGCGTGAGATTGTACAGGGAAAGTGTTCGACATGGATTAAAACTTTCCTTTTTTTTAACCTTTTGAATTATGTTGTACTTGCCCAATGACAAGGACCTTTGACCAACCGGGAAGCAGTTTTATGAGGGAACATTCGCCACATAACATATGACATGGTTGCAGAGAACAACGGGTTTTGTTGCAGTCAGAAGTGAATTAAGCAGTCTTTGCTTTGATCTAGTACCACGTGACACTTATCTGCTTATTATAAACAATATCTTGTACATATATTTTTCGGCTCGCCAATACCTACCGCAAGTGCTGTTAATGGACAGGTAGGTAGAATGTGGCTGGAAGTGTTATGGGCGCGGATGATTCACAAATAGTAATCATACTGGTTTAGACGTCCAATAAAATGACTGATATATCTCATTGAGCCTGGATTTGTTTGTTTTGTGTTTGTTTTGTCTGGGGCTTCGTTCCAGCCCCTAGAACATCCCTGATGACATGGTCTATATCCTATTCAGTGGTACTTACAAACAGTGCCATCCAGTGAATGTTGAGGCTTACAAGAACTTTGCAAGAATTACTGGAAGTGATGACTTTTCTTATTTTGTGGGGGAAACAAGATTTCAAAGAGAGTAATTACGACTTAATTGCTGGTCACTAGTTCGGGGCTTGCAAAACACTAAAAGCAGGTAATGTAAGATTTACTTTGCATATGTCATGTATAAATAAATATTTGTGTGTGGAATAGCAGTTCTAAGTGGGATATCCCTTCATGTATACATGCTTAAATATCCTGTGATCATGAATATTGTATGGAGGCAGTCCATATACTGGGATGCATGAAGAATCATATTAAAAGAGGAGCTTTTACGGACAGGGGGATAGTGGGAAAAATGTTTCGTAGTTTGTACTTGTAAACATCTCTGGTTGTGGTGTGTGAAAGGAGCACTATAAGCGATATGGATTACGTGACTACATGTTGAACACTACTGATACTACGTCGATCACTACACAGTCTATATGATATACATCTTGTCAGCTTTGAGCGATGATTTGGCAAGAGCATACCAGACATTACCAAGATAGAAAGCAGAACATCCACTTGTCCTTTGAGGTTCTCAGTATTATAAAACACTTTCTTTTTGATTTGGGAATGTTTGCACATGATAGTGACATTAAGGAGGTAAATTGACGAGTAAAGATATCGTTAAAAGCAACGTGGCAATAATTTATACATGGCATCAAAGACTTCAGATTTATGCCACACACATATTTACAAACAGAAAAAAATGAAAAAAAAGTTCAAAATACCTGCGCACGCGTTTTGGTCGTACTGAAGTCTTTTTGTCTGATTGTTGACTTGTGCAATCATACCACCCCGTTTTGCCATTCCCTTTATAGCAGCTTTATTTAAATATGAACAAGATTTGTTACCTAACATAAAGAAATACTTAACAAACTATAAACTGTGTGCACAAGTATCGTTTTATCTCTTGAAGGTATTCTCCAGATTATCCTAGCGGGGAAAGACAATACGTATCAATTTTGGGACTGTTATATTTGCTGTATGTTATAAATGTTTATGATGTTTAATATATATATGCCATCAGCAAGTGGTTTGTGTTTGTACTCTGACCGGGATGCTGCAACGACATCCTTGCCTTCTGTGTGCGTTATTTACGAGCAGCCGGGTGAGGTAAAGGCACAAAGCCCTCACTGGTAATATTTATCACTTTCCTCCAATAGAAGTCGAAAATAAATTAAAAGATAAGCGAGAAACGTACAGTTAGGTCACATTGAAATTTACTAGACCTTCAGGCCTCACCAGTTCTACGCCCATTCATTTGATCGTTGATAATTATTGATACACAAGGTAAATAAACACAACTTTACTTTCAGGCCATACAGTTCCATTCGTAAAATTAAGGATGTACCCGTATGGTCTTCAGTTTTAATATATGACCATATATACATGTTAAATACGGCCTGTGTATCATGGAGAAGTAAAATTTTACATTTTGTTTGTGCAATATTTCATAAAACATGATGAGTCATTCCATACAAGCCTTTTACAGCACAGGCGCTCCTAACGTTCAGTCATTCCAGCATTCGTGCCAATATTATAATGTATGGGGGTGAGGGGAGGGGGTGACAGAGGGTGAACCTGGAACATCTGTGTGTGCAATGGCCCACATATCACCTTATCTGCAATAAAGTATTGTGTATTCATGCGTGCAGTCAATCATTAGTGCTAATAGTTGGGACAGAGCGACTTAGAACCACCACGGCGTCGGACGGAGCTACTACACAGCAAGGTTTGAAGCGAAGCTCACTTCCGGACCACCATCCCACTTCACGTTTGACATGATTTTTTCCGTTTCTGTACATACCAACGACCTGCAAATCACCAGTATATTCCAAAACTATTTTGCACAGGCATATCACAATGATAATCCATTGGAATCTACACATATTCACGGCAACACGACTGGAATTGTCCCCCAGTTTTTTTGGGGGGGGGACAAAAAGTCCAATATTCCAGCCCAATTCAAAGGGGTTTCCCATCCTCAACCAAACTCGTTCATGGCATTAGCTGTATGATAACTGTTCCCAATTGTCAATCTGACCGTATGATTTGAACCGCTTGCGTTTTAATCCTGTATACATTTCCACAAATCATGAAATTTGACCAAAATTGATTTCGCCAGCGCTTCTCATATCCACCAAAGCTTTTTTTTGCGGCCATACTTTTGACCGGACACAGACATGCATCCCAGCTGTTATCTGATTGACTGAAAGTCCTTATAGCCAGTGAGAGAGCAGCTGGAATAGCAATGGGCCCAAAAAGCTTTGATACGAGCAGCACAGGCTGACGCCTCTACCTGGTGTTAACACAGCAGGGTTAACTATTGCACCATCGAAAAGCCACAGTCAAGGTAAGCGGAGACATCATCTAGCAGTACAGTTAATGAATCAGTTTACACATGTGGTATTTTGAAATGAGCGCACTCACATTCTACCTCAAATATCCCTGGCATTCATGATTATTTAACTTTTTAGGTGGCCCCAAAAGGACATTATCTCATGGTTGGAAAATATGGCTCATGTGTGTGACAAAACAAAAGGAGAACAATCTTATTTGCCTTTTTCCACTGAAAGACATTTAAGTAGATATGAGATTTATGACTTTGCATTGTCGTTTGAAGAGCACGTGTTAGAATTGTGCTTAGGATAGGCAAACTTTTGCGAAAACAATCCGAATTTTATTTTAACAACACGGAAATTTGTCCCAGTGTTAATGTCATGCACGGAATCTTGGTCAATGCCATGCTTTGAATATCCGAATTCCACTCAGGAGTATTCAAAACTCAGTGACCTCACACACTTGACTTGACCAACAGATCAGACTCTCCTGCAGGGGAAAGCAGCGTCATAATTCTTGGTCTTGCGTACCAAAATACATTTTACTTTGACCGACCATTCTGGTACATGGCACGAAAATAGATTTATACGCGCTAAGTCATTTCCCGTGTCTAGCCTCTAACTTTTGTGCAATGCATCTTTCTCATTTTCCATAATGATTTTATCTTTTTCATAGGTATTTGTACAGATGAAATGTAATTAAGTGGATAAATAGATAATAAATACCAATAAATAAACAATAAACATGGTCAAAACATAATTTGTGATTCTTCTTCTTCTTCTTCTTCTTCATCTTCTTCTTCTTCTTCTTCTTCTTTGTCTTCTTCATCTTCTTCTTCTTCTTCTTCTTAGTTTAAAATCTTTAACATGTCAGTTTTATTTTCTCGTCTTACTTTTTTAACTGAATAAACTTTAAGCAACCCACTGATTAACAGCGATTTTATCATCATCATCATCATCATCATCATCATCATCATCATCATCATCATCATCATCATCATCATCATCATTTTGTATTTTATTTTGCTGTGCTGTCACCTTCCGGCAAACGGGTTTGACCTCTGAACAAATTATTCAAAAAGTAAATACTGGTTCACTCGATGGGTGCACACGTGCCGGTTAGTAGAGCATGTACTCAAAATTTGAATTGTTTTATATTCTTAGAGAAACCATGTTTAACAGAAAGCTTGAAACTGATAGGTCTTGTTACCTTCGTCTCCCTCACTTTGTTGCGAGTCTTTCCTTTGTTAACAAAGGAGTGTGGTTATGCTTCTAAAACTGTCGAATCTGCAATAAGCTACAGCATATTGTTAGGAAGACCAATAAGTATGGAGGGTCGCCCATAAGCATTAGAAGGCTTCCTGGTCCCATTTTATGATAGGCTGACTTATGCTTACTATTGCATAGATTTTAAGGGCATTGGTGTCATTTGCAGGCAAGGAAGAAAAGGATTACCAGAATCATCAGAGTCAAATTTAACGGTAGAATCCTCTCCAAACTCTATGACCGACTGACCCGTAGGGCACAAACGTAACTTGGGGTTTGGGTTTTGCTCGCTGGTCACTGAAATATGGCAAGCCTTTGGGGACTGCAGACCCATTTCCTGTCGTCGCCTTCACGTTGTCCATTTTGTCATAAATTTGGCCAGTTATATCTCTAAAAAGCTGGCATTTTTCAGTACCTTATGAAAATGGATGAATATGAACAGTCGTCAAGTCTATCGTCAATTTCTCGTTTTATCACTCGGAGATACCCAGCTGCATTATCTGGCACAAACTGCATATTCCTCTTTTCTTTTGTACCTGTGTGTCCACAGCACTTTGTAAAACCTTAAACCTTATGACATATCTTCCTTGGGTCCATCCTGTTACACTTCACAGCCCTCGAATTTGTTACTTCATTCCCTCCAAAAACACCTGCATGGACCCATCACATTCACAGACGATGTACCTATGCATATTTGATGCAATTTGAATTCCTTGTGCTCATCATAAATATTGTTTATCCCTTAACCGTTGCCATTTTCAAGATTTATAAGACATTCTAACATATTAACTGTGCAAAATAACGACCCAGGACTGTTTATATGAAACAAGGGAATGATCGCCATTTATGTCCACTTGTCTGTGATGAACTAAAGGCATAGCACACTGCGATGCTTTACAACTAATGTTTTTTTTTTTTTTCATTTTTAACCATACCAACCAATGTACCAAACTCGCGGCATGACAAACACAGAAAACAGAAAGATCCAGCCGCATTATACACATATATATATATATGCTAAAAGAACTTAACTACTCCATATCAAAGGCTAAAGGCATACACGTTTTCGAGAAACCATCGATAGCACAAATTGTTTTACTTATTCATGTTTTACTTGTGTTAGAACAAGCTTTACTAGTTGAAAGAAGTTTCTATGGCTGGGAATGATATTCCAAATCCTCCCAGTCAATCCTTTAAAAGAAGAATATTTTCATTGGAATAAGGCGATGGTTAAGAAGAAATTGGCGACCTGACAATGCTGCAAACTGCTGAATGTCGCATAAATCAGTCGCCCTCAGAACTAAAATGTGGTTCTTTTTGTCTGGTTGGGAAAAAGGCTTAATATATATATAAATGTGACTTGTTGGTGAGAAATCTGCGTCCGCATTAAAATAGACATGTGCCAAATACAATGGCATGATGCAGATTGTTTTTACCTGCCGTAAGGTATAAAAGTGGATAGTGCTATCAGAATGAAACCCTCATTTCTGGTAGCTCTATCAAATTCACGATGCCAAAAGAACACATTCAATTGTTTTATTCCATTGGAATAACGATAACCGATACAAAATTATTCAGAATGTGTCTTTGAAAGGGAGACACAATATCAGTTTGACTTCTGCAGATAATCATTGAATTATACTTTGCTAACATCATACACCCCATTACAATATACTGAACGGGAATTGGACATTTAGATCAATAGTTGTAAGTTAGATCCTTTAGAGTTGTTGCGTTGAATTTAAGTAAAGAGATGATAAATATGCGACCTTGAATGGGTGCATTATCCCTACAACATCGACACGGTAGTCTACACGTTCTGTTTATTGAATTTTATGTTTACTGATATTCTGCATTCGCTATATATATATTTTTTTTCATAATATATTGTAGGTAACTCTTTTCGTTTTTCTTGGATCAGCAACAAATCACATACTATCTCAGTGAAACAGTCACTGGTCAACCTTTACTCGCGCGGAGCAATCCCTGTGGCTGTGCGGCGGCGAAGTATTTTGCTGCACACTTTGCCGACATCTTCAATGTCAAGAGGCTGCTCATTTACAAATCGGTTCACAACATTAGGAACTCCACGTAAGGCTACCATATATGTGTCCTGCAATGATTACACATACAAACCGTGAGAAGAAACAGTTTGGTCCTGAATCATGCACAGCGCGTTAAAGAAAAAGAGTTCCCGCAAAATTAATAGTTTGAGCACTTACCATAATTTACAAATACCATTGACTTTTGAGATAAACTTTGTAAGTGTTGAAAAGCCCAACATTTCACCGAATATACGAAAACTTATGACGCGTTTCCTTAATATACCTATAGATTTGTTAACAAAGTTTGCATGGTAAATCAAAACAGCTTTAAAGACATCTGCCTTATGTATAATTGTAATGTTTTATTGTATTTGTGTCTTTTTGTCCAGAACCACTTCCCGGTAGTCATTACCTTATTCCGAAGTCCGAACTCTTTACTTCCAATAAGCTAACCTGTCACTGTCTAACCTGTATATAGATATGGAAGTACTATTGTCCTTAGTGTGCACGTTCTTCTGTAGCATTTTGACATAGGCTGTTATAGCCAAAATAAGGTTAAGAGTCTTTTGGGGGTTACTACTTAGAACATGTTTCGGAGCCCATACCCGTACATGTCCCTCTAAGTAGCGGCTCCTTGTCTAAGCTAAATATTCAGCAAAGACAACCCATATGATAATAAATAAATATGAACGTGGCAAATGATGAATTAGCTAATAACGTGAAGTCTTGCTTATAAATGCGAAGCTTCATTATGAAAAAAAGAAAACCTGTCAAATATGCCAGTATGTACACTTTCTAGCTAGATAGCTTAACCTAGTTAAACCACGTGCCAGTGTATAACTGAAGATAGAAACAAACTGGGGCCTTATATTCAGTCCAAGTGATTGTAAAATAAACAGTTGCAGCTGGACCACCTGTCCAAACCAAGGGAACATCCTAACAAGGACTCCAATAATGGACATCCTGCACCAGGAATGTAAAACAAACCCCATGAGGACACCTTCTCCTCACTTTTAAAGTCTCCAAACAATTAAGCTCTATTTCACCATCAACACTGAGTCAGTATTTCAACGTAATGTGTCAGGATTGTGCCATTTGAGTAATTCCTCTCAATTTTGGTTGATTCTTTAATATTGAGTAAAGGTGCCTTTAGGCATGTCAAGGAAGAATGAAGGGTATTAGCGTTTATGTAATAAAACATGTTCCAGATTCATAAATATCACAAAAACAATGTAGGCCTACTTTACTCTTTTACTTTTACCTTAGCTGACTGACAAGTCGGGAGAACTAAAAGGGGATAGGCCTAACAGGTGTCTTTTAATTTTTGGCAGAAGAAATGGTGGTTAGGCCTATACATTTTGGAAAAAGAACTAGTGTCTGCAGTTAATGATGAGTATTTCTAAGGTTGAGAGGACCGGTTTAAAACCACCAGTTGCCTTTTATGGGTGACTGCCTGTCTCAAGTCAGGAGTGAAATTTGTTTCTTCACATTGGTATTGGAAAAGATATGTTGATGCTTTGGCAAGTCTGAAATCTCCTTGCTGTCATTGTTGGGTTTGGAATTAATGAATATGGATCATGTGTTTCTGTACTATTTGAAAGTTACTTCATTGACTATGTTGTGCTGTGGGCCTTGTTCTCCGACTCATAGTTATAGTGGAGGTAAGGTGTGTTTATAATGTTCCAGATTCATAAATATCACAAAAACGATAAAGGCCTACTTTACTCTTTTACTTTTAACTTAGCTGACTGACAAGTCGGGAGAACTAAAAGGGGATAGGCCTAACAGGTGTCTTTTCATTTTTGGCAGAAGAAATGAAATTTGTGTTTTGGGTGATTAGGCCTATACATTTTGGAAAAAGAACTAGTGTCTGCAGTTAATGATGAATATTTCTAAGGCTGAGAGGACCGGTTTAAAACCACCAGTTGCCTTTTTTGGGTGACTGCCTGTCTCAAGTCAGGAGTGAAATTTGTTTCTTCACATTGGTATTGGAAAAGATATGTTGATGCTTTGGCAAGTCTGAAATCTCTTTGCTGTCATTGTTGGGTTTGGAATTAATGAATATGGATCATGTGTTTCTGTACTATCTAATAACATAATTGGACAATTTTTCCTAACACAACTAGGCAAACTGTAAACTGTCGTCAGCTGCTGCTTGCTACCGATAGCCCCTCCAACCTGACAGAAACCATGTGAGACTAAAATGTCTGAAAGTGTATACTAAAACAGATTGATGCCAAAAGATAACATGTCAGTAGCAAAACAGGCAAGTCTAAAAACTGTAAAATTATTGTGGCCAATCTTTCTATTAATCTTTGGATAGTAACAGCAAAATTTGTAGGGCAAGTCAGAAAAGAATGAAAGTCATTAATATCTAAGTCAAGAGAATGCAATCAAAATATAATATTTCTTAACAAGATTCAATTACCAAATAACAAGTACAATTAAGCACTCTTGTAACTGTCGAGGGTAGCTGTTTGCAACCTATAGCCCCTTGGGTTGTGATCTAACAGAAAACAAGCCAGCCTAAAATGTCTGAAAGGTGATTATTAAACAGAATGATGTCAAAATATGAAATTAAGTAGCAAAACAGGCAAGTCTTTGATCTGTAAAAGTATTGGAACCAAACTTTCTAACCATCTCTGGACATTTACTGCATAATGTGTGGAAATATTTCCTCAAAAGTACATCTTTCAATCCTGGTGACTCAAGGTTATGGTATAAGGAATACGACCAAAGTTAAAATTACCTCAAAATTTGTAACAAATAAGTATTATATCCAATAGTTTCCGAAATATTACTGTCTGGGAAAGGATAGTTAACTACTTCAAAGTTGTATTCATCTACTTTGTGATAGACATTAGAGCAAAACCTGTCATTAGGGACCTGAATATCCAAGTCCAGAAACACATCTTTGAAACCATCTGAATTGCTATCCTCCAAAGGGATATCTTTTGAACAAATTTCTTCGCCAATTTCACTGAAACTTAGTACATTTACACAAGCAATGTCATCAACATGTCTTGCGCTGTTTGATAATTTAGCCATTTGAAAGTCCTTTTTCATCAATTTATCCATATACCTAACTTCAAGCCAGGTAAAATATAAATCTGCCAGTAACGGGGAACAATTGCTACCCATTGAATAGCCTTTTACTTGTTCAAAAACCAATGCTCCGCATTAAACAAAAGCATTAACGTATAAAACTGTGGTTGTGAGTTTACATATCCACGTATTCCTACCTTGAAATAAAAGGTGTGGCATATTCTTGCTTTTATAAGTTTATATTATATTTTATGTTGAACGGAAAGTAAAAAAAAGTAAAAAAAACATACTAAACAAAACAAAAAAATTACATTCTCCTTAAAATTAATTGCAAACAACTTCGCCCAAAATTCCTTGATGTACATATTGATGCAATGTATTATCTTCGCCCCTCCCCCCCCCCGTAAAAAAAGACACAAAAAGATATGCTTTTCATGATAGGGGCGTGCCATTTTTCTACATCCTTTGTCCATAACGTGTTACGGAACATTTTGTACTGAGCAGAAATGTAAATCTACTACCTTGCTTTCTTGCAAAGAAAAACGCGCCTTTCCATTCACAAGCAATGAAAGGTAAATACAGCAGATAGTACTTATCATAGACCATTTTGGTGGGTTTATACAGATTTAAATATATCAACATTAATATACATGCCTCTTCCTGTCGAAGTATCACGTCATCGACGTCGATTCCCACCATACAAAGCCCAGCAAGATGCAAACTTGACACTGTACTAACTAACGCCTTCATTATCTTGTAATGAATTTTTATATCCGTGATTTTGTTTTGTTGTAGAAACTCGATGAGTGTTGTGTCTCCAAATCCGTAATCTGGGCAGATATCGACTGAAAAGTGCAATTGAAACAAATGTTGCAAACCTGGACTGTTCCCATATTCAAATATAAAATTTCAAACAGTAACATGCTACGCCAATAACAGCAATTTCATTTTCAAATCGATAGGTACTTTTGCTCGTCAAAGGAAGTAACATTCAACACAATAAATAACAAAAATACAATAACTTTCGTCCCTGTTTCTTATACTTTCAATAATCATGCAATGTGGTGTGAAAACTGCAGGGCAAATGTAGTCTTGGATCTTGTTTGTCGTAACGCAACTACACATAAGGTAAGCTGAACCATTGCTCGGCTAAATTACTGATGAAATATTTCGTTCTCTCAATATTGTACATTGCATGTATTTATGTGTATTTTTACAAGGCTGCCACATGTCAAATACAATAAAAAATAACTTAATGCACATACCATATGAGTTTGATAAATCACGTAAAATGTTGTATATTCAGGTATAAACAGGTATGTGCATACGCTAGTTTGTATTTTGTTTAGCGGTCATTAATAGAGTTCACTGACATGTGCAAAATATTGAGAAACATTTCTAGCATAAAACTTAGTTCTTCATCACCACATCTCTATGTAGGTTCAAGTAGCATTGCATTCAAACTTAAACAGTATTTCAATTTTTTGATAAATTAATGATATAGAAAAGAGTTTGTTTGTAAAAGCACAAATACGATCTGTGACAGGATGTGTGCCTGCCTAACACTGTTCACACAATCAAATCAATCAGATAATTCAACCTGTCTTGCGTTGTGAAACACCCTACTATGAACTGTTGGGCAGCCAGAGAGAAAAAAATCGCAAACCATCACAATGGTATTTTAAAATTCTCTCACAATATATATTTTTCACTTTCTTTCGCAATTTTATCATTTTTCTACTTATCATTATGAATATAAACATTGAAACGCATGCACATCATTTTGTTAGTATCCTGTCTTCGGTTCAAATAGTCATTGGCGTACGCCAGAATTACTTTTTTCGCGGTCAATATCTGGATTTATTAGTTTGTATGACCAATAGGTATATGGCGTTCCCTGCTGTCGGACCTCGCTCAAAAGTAGAATGTCATTTTCTATGTGACACTAGTGATCAGATACTGTAATGTTTGTAGCGTTTGTTACCACAAACGTGGTACCCTGTGCACAAAACGAAGCGGCTTGGATTCACGCACTGGGGTAATAGAAGCCAAGCACTGGGAGAGTGCATTGTATAGATGCATTTCATAGGGTAAAATAAGGACACTCCTTGGCCGGGTGCGTGAAGGGAAGCTAGATACATCTATAACCAAGCTTCAGAAGTTGTATCTAGTTTTAAAGCATTATTATAAAAACATAAGTACATTTTCATTAATTTTTATGACTCGCATACTTGGGTCCAATGTCTATTATTATGGCTTCACCCTTAACTTCTGCCCTTCACTTCTGACAAGTCTCTAATTAATATGCATGAGTAGCGTCACGCAAAATTTTAGGGTTGTTCACACGTGGTCAGCCACTCTGTGCCAGCTTGACCAGCGATACAGACGTTCAAATATATAGCGCTCTTGTACCAGTAGTGGGTAAGTTTAAGTTTTCAGTATAAATTATATTTTCTTACGGAAATATTTTCTTCAGAAAAATAATTATATTAGTCCGTGATTGGATATTACATTATGACCAAGTTATAGACTAGCGACTTCGTAATGCATTTATTTCGTATGTGTAAAGGCATCTCTACATAAGCAATTAAAAGTCGACATTCAGTGTGAACGCAGGTAATAAGAACATTATCAAGTAGGTTGTTACACTTAGGAAAGTTAGTAAGCATGTATACGCAGAATTTAAATTTGCAGCTAAAAATATTTTTTTTGGTTGTAGGGCTTTTCTGCTGGGTTAACGCTAAAGTATTTTGCGCCTTGTTCATGCAAACCTGTGTCACTTAGTACAACGCCAGCACTTTATGGGGCTAGGGACACGAATGCCAGTCGTGTATGATGTGCGGGCAATTGTGTAGAACATATATCATTATCATGGAATGTCGGCATTGCAAATGTCAACGAATTTAATAAAGATATTAACTATATCACACCTGTGTCGCCGTTGGTCTCTGCAAGCAGCGGTAGTCGGGAAAAGCTCACGAAAAACAAATTCTAAAATATAACTTCGTTACACATCAGTGAACTTTGCATGTGTAATTGCCTAGCTGGCTAGCAAAAGAAATTTTGAAAGATACAAAATGCCCAGGATATATTGTGTGAGAGTAAAGCGTGGTTCTAACTTAGGTGTACATAGGATCAAACAGACAAGAAGGTAAACAACCATTTTCAGTTGTCAATTCCTATTTAAGCTTCAAACTAAAAATTATATCAGAATATCAAGGGAACATTAACGATTACCTTTTACCCTAAAGGAAAAGAAAAGGGAGGAACAAGCACTGTATATCTTTTAAAGAAGTAAGACAACCTTTGCCAAAAAGCACGCAGAGAAGGTATTAAGGAGCTATATAGGCAGAGATGACACAGGATTCTGGTATTTGAAATTGTGACCATATTTCACCACGTATAGGCCTTATCAAATAGCACGGACAAACTAAGTCTTCCATCGGGGTCAAATGGAAACTTAGTACAAAATGTCAAACGTTTTAGAAAACATCACCCTTATTCAGACATTTCAACCCCCCGGGGCGTCTATACTGGCTATATATGTGTTCAGAGATAGGCGACTGTCATCGATGGCAAACTATGCCATTGGAAAAGCAGCTTTGATGAGAGCTCAAAATTATGATGCATTAGCATTCATTTGAACTGTGCATGATATTTTGGAATGTGTTGCAAGACACATCAGGCTAACTGACTGAAGCGTTTTCTGTACAGTATACGACTTTTTGGCAAAAATCCTTCTACATGGTAGGTAAGTCAAACCTTTCTTAGAATTAACAATGATACAGCTTCACCAAGAAGTGTCAAGTATTCAAATTCTCAAAGTCATTCTCAAGAGTGGTAAATTGATCTAGCTAATGTAAGCACCACATTTTTGTCCAAAATAGGTAAACAGGGCCATGCAAAAGGAACTGTTAATATACTTTTGTGTCTGAAAAGGCTTGTAGTTGTATTTGTAGTGTTTTATGAAAAAAGGACAGGTAGCTAATAGCTTTCATGACGGCTATTGTCCTATGCCCCCTAGCAGAGTCAGAAGATCATGTAAGACTGCTCGGTGTTGAAATAGACATCAAGCTCAAATTCATATGTTACCTCCCTCTGTAAAAAAGGCAGCCAGACAAATTCATTTTCTCGGACGCATCAGCCCATATTTTGACGAGTCCTCCAAACTTTTGAATTTTAGGCCTTTTATTCTTTCAAATTTTAATTATTGTCCTCTAGTCTGGCACTTTTCTCCAAAAAGTTGGAGAATTTAAGGGGACGAGGTCTTAGTTTTGTTTTTAATGATCTTTTAGTGACTACTGCACACTTCTTAACAGGGCAGGACTGCAAGCTTTATTCATAGGGAGACTACGCTCCTTGGCCACCGAAGTGTATAAGGCCCTAGGCAGCGGCGGTCCAGACTACACTCACAATCTGTTTTTACAACTTCAGTCTAATTAGAATTTCTGGTCATCTAAATATTTGGATCTCCCTGCTTTCAATAAGGTCACTTTTTGGAAAAAATCTGAGATATATTCAGCGTCAAAATTTGGAACAGAAAACAGAACGAAATAAATATGCTGTCACCCTCTAAAAAAAGAAAACTGATATTAACTTGGGATTTGATAACACTTGTAATTGTTCTATCTGTCAATAGCTTCACTGCGATCTAAACATCTGGATGGCTGGAAATTAACTATTCTGAATAATTTTGTTGCTTATTCTGTGATAATATATTTTATATACTATCTGTTTTATTTTGTGTGTACATTAATTTTAGCGTGGACTATTTTTTTATAGTTGGTTGTAAGAGCCTCTGGCTAACCTTCTGTAATGTTCAGCGTACCGACTTGAAATAAAGATATGTAACTTGTACAACCTGTTGTCAAATCTAGATAGGCGTCTATTTAGCAAGTGGTGATGCCTAGTTAGCAATTAGAGAGGGGAATCAGACGAGATTCTGACTCTTGCCAATGAAGACCAGTTACCCCCCCTCCCCAAGATTTTAAACCAAATAACGAGTAGTGTGATACACTTCAACTTCTGAAATGTGCCACACTGTTTACAAGTCTAGAAATTCTGTGGCTACTTGATGAAAAGTTACCAGTGGATCTAAATGCAAGTTGTCCACCCATTCCCTGATTATCCATTCGACACAAAATTTTAAATGTACATTGCTTCCACAGTACATAATGTCATGGATATTTGATAAAGAGAGAAACAAAAGAGTTGGTACAAACTGAGAACAAAGATGTTTGGCTCGTGCCCTAACATTATTAAACAGTGCAATGTGACTCACGGGCATTTTGTATCAGCCAGGAATGTAGTTCGTCTAAATAGTGTGTTGTTGAGTTTAGGAGGGGCAGATGAATGGACCGAGGGGAGTCATAGGTCGTCGGCTGACGACAACTTTTGATCTTGCTACGCCAGGCAGAAAGTGTGATGCATAGCAAGCCATTGACTTCAGTCTCAGACGACATGCTTATGAGGCCCTATCCCCAAAACGTTTACCGAGCAGCAACGGCAGGTTACTGTCGGGCGTAACTTACTCAAATGGCAGTAAGAGATGCTCAAATGTAAGCTTCCTTGCCTACATTTGTTTAATGTGCTAAATCAAAACTACACGAAACAGTGAAACAGTCACTGATCAGTTATGATGTATGATTCTATGTTAAACAAGTTAATGCTGCGACTCAATTATCACCATTGTCGTCGTGGTCGTCGTCGTGGTCGTCGTGGTCGTCGTCGTCGTCGTCATCATCATCATCATCATCATCATCATCATCATCATCATCATCATCATCATCATCATCATCATCATCATCATCATCATCATCCTTACAGCGAACACTTACTTCTTGAACGCTTTGTCGCACCGGAAGATGATTCTCCTTCGTCATTTTTCTTCCGGCAGTACTGAAATATACAATATCTAATATAAGTGTGAACATTTACCCAAAATACAATATACCTCAGATGAACCAAAACCAGAAAAAATCATGAAGATATAATATCTGGGTAAGTTATGCTTACTTGCAGCAATTGTATCGATGAGATGGTGTATAATATAGGGTTAACGGCCGAATTGACAGGTAAAAGGAATACAACAGACCACGCATAAACCTCTCCCGGTATAGCGGTGCCACTCATTGCTAAAACACCTGATAAAAAGCATTTATGTTTTAATAAAAAGTACACCTTGGGATAAGGCCCTTGACCTTATTAAACAGCCAGTCACTTAATTGCATCAACGTGTGCCGACCCAGATGCGCTAGTGTTACAGACCTTTTTCATAATGTCACTCTTTTGAAGTTTAAAGAACAGTAACATTGGCCAAATCAAAATAATCAATTATCATTATTGCATTTGGTTCCTAGACAATTCGATCAGCTGGGGTCACAAACCTTAACATTATTATTGAAAGGGTATGATCGAGATGACAGAACAATCATGTTAATAAAACGTCAGGTCCGTTCTTTGAATGTTTACTGCTACAATCCTTCCAGAAATAGCTCTGGAGGCCAGGGTGGTTTTTTGTTGTAGCTGTTATATCTAATGTATCGACTAAGGCGTTTACTTTTACTCTGCATGCATTCAAAAGGTTTATAGGTGCTGTTATACTATTGTGTGACATACTGTCAGTTATTGCAAATTGTAGGGTTATATTTGATTATAAACGCAGCGTGGACTTTTATCATTAAAATATAAATGACCCAAAAGCAACACCAAAACCCAGACAGAGAAGACAACCATAATAAGATCAACAACAGCAACAAAATTACTGTTATACGGAACAAGTGACATTGACATTTCAGTTATACTTACCCATAAGATTTATTGGTATCCAACAACAGAAGTCAGTCAAAACAATAAGTGTCATTTTTCTAGCTGCAGCTAGGTCTGATTTTCTGTCATCACTTCTAGCTGCATAGCCAGCTGCCTTAATAACCTGGTACATATAGCCATAGGCCAGAAATATAAACACAAAAGTGAAAAAGTTCAGCCCGTGGAAAATTGCTACAGAGTATTCCCATCCAGGCGTAGTTTCCTTCGTAATGTGGAGTGACACACATACACCTGATCGGGAATAAAACTGACCGGAGAAATAATCCAAAGGCAGGAGTGGAGTCGCAGCAAGAACAATTACTAAGGCCCAAATTCCAGCCATTGTGACCATAGCCTTTTGTAAATCAAGGGCCTTTCCTCTGAATGGCAGTACGATGTTTTTGAAACGATCACCAGTTATTACACAAAGACTCAGCACTGACGCCTCACTCGAAACGGTGGAAATAAAACCAAGGAACTGACACCAAGCGCTATATTTCCATTTAGTTGCATTTTCTATGTAAATACCTCTGTACATTGCATCTACGCAACCTATAGATAGCAAATATATCCCCATCAAAAAATCTGCAAATGCCAAATTGGCTACCAAGAAACCCGGGACTCTTTTCTTCTCTTTTATGTACATGCGCCACACAAACACAAAGCCATTGCCTAGAACAGCTATAGTTCCTAAAATCCAAAGTGCTATTCTAAGTACATTATTCCTCAGGAGATCATCGCAGGAAGACAACTCATCCCGTTTAGGTAAACAGTTTTCCTCCTTCACCCAGTCAGCCAAACAACAAAACTTAAAGTCATCAGAAAGCAAAAAGGCAAGTTTAGGGACATCTATAAACATTTGTTTAGAGAATTCCTCAAGCACGTTACCCGATATATCAAGTTGCATCAAATTTACGAGGCCCTTGAATGCTCTTTTCGATATTGAAGTAAGCCTATTATTGGATATGTTAAGCTGTTTGAGAGCAGACAAACCATCAAAAGTATTCGAAGCTAATCTATTCAGGGACAGATCTTTCAATAGGAGAACAGGAAGCTTTGACAAACCATGAAAGGCACCTGGTTCTATGTGTTCAAGCTTTGTATTCCCGTTTAAATTAAGATAAATAAGATTTTTTAGTCCATTAAATGTTCCATTGAACAACACCACAAACGTGTTGTATGAAAGATCTAGTGCATATAAATTCGGTAGCCTAGAAAATACCATGGGTGGAACATATGAAATATTGTTGAATGCCAGGTTTAATTCAGCTAAAAGGGCAAACCTTGTAAACGTTTTACCATTTAGAAAAATTTTATTATGTGATAGGTTCAGCCTACGAGCTTCTGAAGAAACGTCAATGGGTATAAGACTTAGGTTTGCCGCAGTACAATGATACTCGTGGCCTAGACATGCACAATTTTCGGGGCAATTTGTGTCACAGAACCACTCATCGTCCTTTTCAGGACAGTGAACCTCCCCATCACATCGCTGACCAAGTGGGATGCAATTGTTCCTTGCACGGCACTTGTACATGCCTGGACATGAAAAAGATCCTACAAAAGTAAATAATTGTTTCAAAATTAAGGCTACTTGGTAATGATCACGCCTTTCTGCAATAGCCATGGGGTAAGGGCGTTATGATCTCTCTCAGTTACAATGTGAATCGTGTAATTTAGGTGAATAACAACCGAGATAGGCTATTCATATTTATGTTCTATTAGACAACATAAAACTTTGAAAATACAAAAATTGGGCATAGCAAATATATAATATTTATGTTTCTGAGACGAAATATTTATTAAAGATTCTATTAAAAGTTTATTATAATATATACATTTAGCTGAGTATGTAACTTCAAGTTCGCCAAAGATCATACAATAAGGAAGTGAGGTAAACGTAATAGGAAAGATAAAAAAATTTACGATCGTCTGTACCATAACTTTTCGCGAACTGGCGAAATAGGAGTAAATAACAAAAAGCTAGAATTAATTATATATGTAGGATCTGTAATCTGGGGTCTATGATATTTTTGGCTGCTAAATGTTTCATATTTATGCACAAATGCGTACATTGTTTTATTATTTTCTTGCTGATTTTGCGGATTTATGAAAGGAGTGAGGGATATAATTCTGAGAAAACACAAAACCCTTGTAAAATGTTTGAAAACTGACAAGTTTACAGAGACACGACTTGATCATTTCTCCACAAGTCAAATTTGTCCCATATATATATATATATATATATATATATATATATATATATATATATATATATATATATATATATATATATATATATATATATGAAAATGCCCTGGTGAATAAAGGATATAGATGAGGAAAATTGATGATGGCATACCTAATAGGGAAATATCTTATATTTTACAGCACAGGTAGATAACTAAAGTAAACATTGTTCTGCAGCGGGAGGATTGCAAAATGGACGTCTTTACTAACCTTGTTTTCTAACAAGAAAAACGTCACGTATGTATGTTGGCTTAATGCTTGTCAGGATAAGGTGATCAAGTACATTTTCCTCTCTCATTTTATTACTCACAACACTAAGATAAATTGTATCACTAATTGCAGGTTTCTTCCATATTCTATTTGAGTGATGATTATTACATGTGTGTGTGTGTGTGTGTGTGTGTGTGTGTGTGTGTGTGTGTGTGTGTGAGAGTGTGTGTGTGTCTATGTGTGTGTGTGTGTGTCAGTATCATAGTTACCACATGTTATTTCATCATCCCCTTGTGGACAATCAGTCGTCCCATCACATATCATTCGG
>OZ026615.1:107601367-107630367 GCA_964020975.1 Hermodice carunculata | reverse complement strand
ATAAGTATATTGGAGAAGCATTAATACTTACGCATTTATGTAGATGAGTATTTGGACTTTGAGACCACAGCTAAATTTCTTTCAGACTCTGGTGGAAGAGCCCTAGAGCTATATTCTCCAAGTTTAAGAAAAGTAAATATACTGGATACATACACCAGTAGTAATGGGCCATGGTTTGGGGGTCTGGGGCTATAAACAATACGAAATATGTAGACAAGTGCAAAATAAAGCTGTAAGATACATTCTTGGAGTTCACAATAAAGCTCCAATATTTGCCATACAAGGGGATATGGGTTGGATAACACAGGTATACCGGAGGTACTTAAAGATGTGTATTTACTGGAATCATTTAATACAAATACAGGCTACAAGATTAACTAGGTTTGTTTTGAGTTCGACTGGAGAATTTACAAAAATAACTGGTGTATGGAAATGAAGTATATTTGGAAAATTGGGTATGGATATATTTATCCAAAAATGAACTTGTGATATAGACCAGATTATATGAAATTATGGAACAAGAGTGAACAAATGGGCTGTCAACAATGCCTAAATTGAGACATTATGTAACTTTGAAACTCAATTATGATGTGGAGTTAAGCATGGGCATACTGCCATTACATGTAGAAATGGGTAGGTTAAATGCCGTACCACTACAAAAAAGGATGCAATCTATGTGATGTGGAAGAAATTGACGATGAACAACATTAGATTGTAAAGTGCAAACTATATACTGACTTGAAGAATGTATTGTATAACAGAGCTGCGGAAAAAATAGACAATTCTTAGACAAAAATGACACTGATAAATTTGCATATTTAGTTTCGCATGAAACTACAGTAAGTAGTCAGTTTGTAAAAAAATACTTGGTTTAGGAGACGAGACTCCAAAATAAAAAAAAAAAACCTGAATATATATATTTTGATGACATTACTGTATATGAAGTGGCCTATTAGTCTGAGTGGGCTGCGTGCTTTTTTATTTCACGTGTTTTGTTTTGTTAGGTCAAGGAGTCCTGTGCAAGCTCCCTGTCAACTTTATGGAAACCTGCAAGTCACTATGATAAATAAACATCCATATATATATATATATATATATATATATATATACATGGTGTCGGAGAAGATAATGTGGATTCACATCATGCATTCCGTCCACAATGATGATACCAAAGTGATATTTTAAAGAATCAAGTCATCAAACTGGGTAAATTGATGTTCATTGGCCATTGGTAATACCGTTGTTCTAAAATTTTACCGATTTCAAAATTGATTTTACGCATACTGTCTAATCGACGTCTATGAAACTTATACCAAATATGTAAAACGTTACATTACAAACATAACTTGCAGTAGTAGCTTCCCAAAAACAAATCTGCATTATGCACAAGGGTAGCCAGCTATGACACTTTTTCATTATAAATCAGAGCTTCCAGTGCTTCACTTACAGTACTTCAATCCTGTGTTTTGAAGACATATATTCTCAGTGGAAACTACTTTGAGGATTGATCACTTGCATATATTTAGATGAGCTTTCCATCCGCAGATGCTTCCCGACATTGGTATGTCTCAACTGCATATGTTTTACTATAACCGCATTGCAGCCTGAATGTTTTACAATGGACAAAATTTTAAAATGAACAGAGCTTGGTCGAAGAAAGTGTATATTCTCCAAGCATGGGTTTCTAAATTTAGCTCAATGCATAAGATATAGTGTAGGTGATAATGGCATTTCAATAGCTGGAAATTATTTGAAAGCCAAGTATGGCATCTTGGTAATTTTTCTGGTACATATTTGCTCGATCTGCCATACCAGGTGCTGGCAAACTTAAAAATGTTTAATATTATCTAAAGATTCCTAACAAAATATCACTTTAATTATCAGTATTACCCATGCAATTATTTTATGTATATTTTGACTTCGGGCCATTATATCTTTTTCAAAATGTTCTTATATTGCTGCCTTGTTTGAGAAATGACTACTTACATTTTGCCTGTCTCACATCCTGTATCCAGTGAGGTTTCCGGCGCTATTCCCTGTCATATCATATTTTGTATCATCAAAACCATGCTACATGTCTCACGAATATCCACCCACTGTTTTCCGTATAACCATATCAGTAACATAACATTGTGTTTTATAATCTTGTTTTATCAGCCACGTGTTGATCCCAAAAGTTAATCTGTGGTGAAAGTGTAAATGACAGACATTTATTTTATGACACACCCAACACACTTTGGCATATAGATTAGTTCCATATGTGGGAGGCATTACAACTTTCTTTAAGCGTAATCCACTTCAGTGGCCTCTCTCTCTCTCTCTCTCTCTCTCTCTCTCTCTCTCTCTCTCTCTCTCTCTCTCTCTCTCTCTCTCTCTGTGTCTCTGTCTGTCGGTACATATTGGTATTCTTTATCCAGTATTAATGTACAACAGAAACGACATAAAAAGCACTTCAAGTTCATATTCTACACCGCTATGTAATTATGATAAGCGGGGTTTCAAAAATGATAATAGATGAAACTAATATTTGTTATTTTTGGTAGGAACTTAACATAATTGCCCAGTGGTTTTGGGAATGTTCTTATCATCAAAGATTTAAGATTATTTAAGATTGCTCAAGTTCAAATTGTACTATCGACACCCCAAAATTAACCACATTGAAAACAAATTCAACTTTACAAGAACTACATGACTCTACCTGTCCTGCACACCAGGATACATACTTGGTCTCTCTGGCACTGTCCACAACCGAGCTTGTTAATCCTAATGCACAGTTTGTGGTAGAGGCGCCAGAGTGGCGGTCCTGAACCCCTTATGACATAGGTCCAATCACAAGCAACTTGTCTTGATATCGGCACAGGTTCCTATTGTGAAGTCATCCATCAGAGCCAGAACGACACTTCTACAATTAGTTCTCACGGAGTTGATATACTGTTACCGATCCACCTCCCTAAAATATTTCATTGCATAAAAAACGAAGGGTTATATTATAATTAGATTATTCAGAAGTGGGATACCACATACATATGTGCTCAATTTAACTTCTAGGGAATAGCAGCCAGATTTGCTTATCCACTCTTTTATTACATTATTCAGTACGCAGAGCATAAAGTAAGCCGTATCATAACAAAGCCGCCTGTTACATGTGACATCGTATGTAAAAGTAAAATTTCGTATGTTCAATGGCTTCATATACTTCTGTTTCAAATAAATATTCAGACAAATTCTAGAGAAGTATGAATAAAGAAAACATGACCTTACAATTTTATAAACGTCCACTTAAGTTTTTGTCCTGAACAGGTGCACACTGAACACACTTGACTGCCTGTGACTACTAATTGCTTACAGCTTTTGCACCAGGCCAAACAACAGTAGGATTTACCCTAAATCTGCCTGCAACTATAAACTGATATCCTGTTTGCATTCAATGGATTGTGCACACTTATAATGGAGGTAAAAAAGGTAAAAAAAGGTGTCAGGTGCACAATGTTTTGGCACAAATGATGCAATTTTGGTTTCAATTGTTTTGGCCTTTATCTTTTCTTTTTTTTTCACTAACCTCTGTAGTTACTGAAGAATATTTGGTTCAAGGGACCCTGTTTTCTAAAACCACCGATTTTGTTTACGGATGACTACTTCTCTCAAGTCAGAAGTAATATTTGTTTTATCATTGGTATTGGAAGATGAATGTTGATAATTTGGTATTTCTCTAACCGCTTTGTACCACTTTTGGGTTGCAATTCATGAATATGGGTAATGTTTCATGCCAATGTTTTGCTGTGGGCTGTGAGATCCACTGATAGTTATAAACGAGGTAGGATCTGTTTATAATGTTCTAGATTCATAAAAATCTCAAAATGATGTAGGCCTACCCTCTCCTTCTGTCAACTCAGCTGACTGACTGGTCCAGAGAACCAACAAGTGAAGGGCCTATGATGTCTCTTTTTATTTTTGGCACAAATGACAAAAGTATCCTAGTGACACTTTTTCACTGGTGACACATTTTGAAGAATAGGCCCTTACTTCTGTCTGGTTCTGTGTATTAAGCACATCGTCTGTGAATATGATGGGCCCATACATGTGTTTTTGGAGGGACAGAAGTTGCCAATTAGAGGGCTGTGTGGTGCAGTAGGGTGGACGCAAGGAAGATGTGTCACAAAGTTTCAGGGTTTACAAAGTGCAGTGGACACACAAGTACAAAAAAAGAAGAATATGCCAATTTTTTGACAGAGAACGACGGCTGGGTATCTCCGAGTGATAAACCTAAAATTGCCAATAGACTAGAAGACTTCGTATTCATCCTTTTACATAACTTACTAAAGGACCCGAGGATTTAATAGTCATTACTGGCAAAATTTATCACAGAATGAAGAGGGCCGGAGCGAGGGCCTGAAGTGAGTTACAGTCCAGAAAGGCTTGCCATTTTTCATTGAGCAGAGAGCAAAACCCAAAAGCCCAGGTTACGTTTGTGCCCTACAGACCAGTCGGTTACAGAGTTTTGAGAGGATTCTTCTGTTAAATTTGACCCAAATAACCCTAGTAATCCTTTTCTTCCCTGCCTGTCAATGACACCAATATCCCTAAAATTTGTGTGACGGTGAACAAGAGCTAATTTTTATGGGCAACTCCCCCATACTTAATGGTCTTCCTAACTATATGGTGTGCTTGTTGCGTTGTTTTGCCATGGTCGCCACAGTTTTAAATGCATATCCTCACCTTTTTGTTAACAAAGGAAAGACTCACAAAAGGTGTGGGAGACAAAGGTATGCAGGCCAATTAATGTCAGCTTTCTTCAAAACATAACAGGAAACAAATCAAATTTTGCCTGGCAAGCTCATGACATCTCCTTACAGCCACGTGTTCACCTATTCATTGAACCAGTGTTGATGCATCTTTTGCAAGAGCAAAGTCAGAGGTCAAACCCATTTGACGGATCAAGTGTGTACAGTCACTGAATTTTGGATACCCCTGAGTGAAATTCAGAGATTTGAAGCTATCATTGACAAAAATTCAGGGCATGACATTGACACTTAATGGAATTGCCCATGTTGACTGAAAAAATATTTGGTTGTTTCCTGAAACGTTGGCCTATCATAAGCACAATTCTGACACATGCTCTTCAAGTGACAATGCAAAGCCATCAGCCTCATATTTGCTTGAATCTTTGAATCTTCATATTTGCTTTGCCACCACGAATGAGCCATATTTCCCAACCATCATATAGTGCCCTTTTCAGGCCAGAGGACAGGTTAAATCATCACAAGTGCCAGGTATATCTGCGGAAAACTGTGAGTGAGCTCACAGTGCTCACAGTCCGCTAATTAGCACACATTATGCTAGTCAGCACCTGAAAGGGAGTTTTACATAAGTAATTACCTTTGGTACAGAAGGGAATGTGGAATGCGTGAATAGTGACAGCTGGATACTTTGAGGCCAAGGAGTACATTTGTTTGCGGTTATTTTGACAATTAACAGCCATTTTGACCCTTAAAAAACAAAATGTAGGGTTTTTTTTTCAGGTCTGATACACCACTAATGATAATATAGTTTATTTCCTTAACGATAATTAAAACAGCAGCCAGAGTCCACTGTTAAATACGCTGCTCAGAGTGGACTATTTTGCATATGTATAAGCTAACATCATGTATAATGCTACAATTTGTACAAATTTAGGATCGGCGGACGCAGTTCTGGCATTCCATGGGTGATAAACATTGTTGCAAGGTAAAAGAAAATCTGCACTGTACCCATATAGAACGTGCATGATAGCATGAAGCTTCTGCAATGCTAAATTCTTACAACTTATTTCTGATGCTGCATATGTAATAGGGGGTGATTGTGCTTTAAACGTCAAAAAACAAAACAAAACAAAACAAAACAAAAAAACAGATGGATGATATAAATTCATGAATAATGATTACATATAACACAGCAACTGTTCACGTCATCAATGAGACATGGAACAGGTGATACAACATCGTTGTAAACATAAATCACTAAATAACAATGTTTATTTTCCCTGAATACACTGGGAAATAATGAAATCAAAATTGGCACTAGCATTGTGTAATGATTAAGATGGGGGCATAGAGCTCATATTAAATTTGAGGTCATGGTCTAGCATAAAAAGTAACAGAAGCTATTTGGAATTTGTTGCACATTGATGGCGTGACTAGATGTCATAGTCCTATAGATGGACTGAAGTGGGGAATTGTGCCAATAATAGGGCAGGCTACACTTAGACAAGAGTCGTAGACCTATTCAGAAACAAGCAATTTATTGTATGTAGACCGCTGGAAAAGCACAGGGGACAGTATAGCTAAATTCATGAGAGTGCCAGCTTCCATTATGTTTTTTTGAGATTAATGTCAAATGCATTTCACTGCCTCAAATTAGCCACTGCTAATGGATCTGACATCTCATGCTAATTGATTTAAATGTTGAGATGTTTTTCTTTTTGACACTATCTAGCATTATTCATGCTAATTTAGGCAATATTATGGTATTCATTCAGAAACATTCATTATTATGTCTGTGTACCAACACAGACATTTTGTTTGTCCTGCCATTTAAGTATTTTTCGCCGTGATTTCGTCTGGAGCATTTAAAAGACCTGCCAAATTCACCTTGATGATTGAACTAGGAGTCAATCGAACATATTGTATTGTGTTGTCAAGATGTTAAAAAATATCCAGATTTGGGTCAATCAAAATTTTAATCTTTGGTATCTTTAAAATTCTAATAGATAGATACATGAATGTGAGAATTGGCTGGTTAATGGATAAGAAGGAGTATCGGCAGGTAGTGCCACCTTGTGGAAAACGCCGTTACTAAACTTTCACATAATTGGGTTTCTCAATGATGCCATATATCCATGCATAACTTGCATAGCTTTGCAACCAATTACCAAAAATGCATATGTGTGAATAGATGCAACTAACTAATTTAAGCGCAAGAAATGTATTTGTGAGGTCATTTTGATATTTAGCAGTGATCTTTCCTTCAAGCATTTTGCGTAACTCCACAACCTTTTGAGCAAGAGCTATGTGTAATACAAATATTTATATTATTTTGGGGATGGGGGACTCATTCCTGGCATTGAATTCATGATAGAGGGTGAGTTGAAGGTGACTGTTGAAAGCAAATCTTAATTGCTTACAAGGTATGGAAGTTGATGGTTTTTAACCGATCCTGGTGTGTGTCCTCTATGTTCTATGGTGTCCGAACTAAAACCTGTTATGTCCCATTATCAAAATCATTACTTGAAGTAGAAAAGAACATTTGCTTCTTAGCAAATCTGTCGATCCGCTAAAAAAAATCAAGTTTGAACAATTTATAATACACACACAAAAAAAAAAACAGAATGCCTAATATAATACTGCTAATTTGACGACTTCAACCATAGTGACAGAGTGTCTCCTTGAATATACATTTTTTCCCCATTTGGCTAAGTGGGACCCTTGCACTATGAAAAGTAGTGATCGCGCCTCTTTTGCCATTAACAAATCTACTTATCATCACAGCTGTTACTGGGTAGTCTACTGAACTTAAAACTAGAGCCAAACTACAAGTGGTTCTATTTGTGTGATCGCTAACATTATTATTGGTTACCACGAGCATAGTCTAAAATTAATTATATCTTTACCACCTGATTGCAGTATTTGTTTCGAGTTGTGATCTGTTTATATATCAACTGTTGTATTGTTGTGCTTCAAAACCGACATAGAAGTGCGCGTACACTGAACGAGGCCCAGAGCCTTCCAGAGTTATGGCAAGATGCCAGCAAAGTTCACATGATTTTCACTGCCCGTCAACCAAACTATGTAACTTGAATGCGGGGATATTGTTTGCCGATGCAAATTGTCTGTCGTGACAAAAAATTAAGTTCCGAATCGTTTTAAGTTTTCCGTGACATGATCTTTGTTTTCAGCAAGTTGGACAGTGTATGCATTAAATGCAGAATTTTCAAACTTCGGCGAAGTGAATATCTTACTCTTATCCAAGATGGATATGGAATCACATAAAGAAACCCGCACTCTGAGTAATTGCTATAACCATATAACCAATTTGGCGGTAAATTATACAACGGTGGGGTTTGTGAACCCACCAAGACCCTGGGTTTTGTGAATTATTGAAGAAAACAACTGCAATACCCGGAGTCATCACTATAAAAAACAGGGTTTTGCGCATTAAAAGATGACAAAGATATATATAACGGAACACTTAGTTTAATAATGAACAAAAAAAAAACCACGGGTTTTGCAAATTATTTAACAAAAGATCTGCAAAACCCACAGTTTAAAAAAACTGTGTTTCTTTGCAAATGTGGTAACAAAAAAGCCAAACCCTGGGTTTTGTCACAAAACCGAGGGTTTTCTGTACAAATATCTGGGTCTTATTATAAAACTCAGGGTTTTGTGTATATAATTGACAGAAATATCACAATTATGATGTTCACTTTTTTGCTGGATAGTTCACAAAACCCTGAGATTTTGTGAGCAAAATTAAGGTATTGTTACAAAAATTCCCTTGCAGTTTGGAAACGTCCCCAAAGAAGCCACGAGTGACCCAGATTCCTAAAGACAAGAAGGAGAAGAAAAATAATAGCAAAAGAAATACAGAAACCTAAAGTGTTTAGAGACATCATTAGACTGTCAAGTACCCGTACCGTACAGTGTGCTGTCTTCCTGTACATGTCTCACCGAAAGGATACAAAACTATGCAATAGTAGATTAAGAATTTTGTTGAAATTGCGCCAGGTTTGACCTACGTGATTCACTTAGTTGTGTTTTTCCGATTATTGTTATGAACAGAATGTGATGACAACTAGTGCCATTTTTGCTTTTGTTCCCAGATCTTTGTTGTCAGGAGTCATAGTGCTTTATTTTGTTTCCATTGTACTTCAGAATTACAAACTGCGAAAGGTCTGTATGGATTGACGGATCATGTTTTATAAAATGTTGCACAAACAAAATTAAACTTTTTACTTTTTCATGATGCACAGCCTTTTTTTTACATGGATATAATGTCATTAATTGAATGTGAACACCATACAGGTACATTTTACTGAATATTTTCATGAATAAGTTTCCTTAATTTTCCAAATGCAACCATATAACCTGAAAGTAAAATGGTCTGAAAATACCCTTAATGACGTTGAAATAATTACTCTATTTTGTCTCAGTTTAATGATAATATATTATTCTTTTTGAAAGAGACAGTTGTCTGAAGACCCCTTCAAATTGATATTCGGATCAAAGCTTACATAGTTTTCCACATCTCACCTGCATCACGCTTGTATATAGTAGAGCTAATAAAAATTTCCACATACTACGAAATAGGGAGGTATCCCTTGTGCGCCATTCTCGATAACACACGACACAAACAGAACAGACATCACACCACATGTAGGTGATCACTGGATCTTAACTTGTATATAAAGACAGCAGAGGTCAGAGATTGGTATTCATTTTGTGAATAATTGATTAAAGGTTCCTTACCCCGATGTATATATATATATATATATATATATATAGAGAGAGAGAGAGAGAGAGAGAGAGAGAGAGAGAGAGAGAGAGAGAGAGAGAGAGAGAGAGAGAGAGAGAGAGAGAGAGAGAGAGAGAGAGAGAGAGAGAGAGAGAGCATGACAGGCCATTTGCAATTATTTCAGAGCATCAATAATTATATGTATACTGTGGCCGCGATTCACTTTCATATCCAAATCAAGTGTACTTTTGTGAGACTCTCGCCCACTCAATGCATTATTTCCAAAACATGTTGAGTAGTTACCTGCTGAAGACCCTTTAATTTATTCGGGCTAATACAGCCTATGTTAAAATTTTACAGAGGAACGTGTGCAATATGGACAATAGAACTTCTATGTATATAAGTTAGACAGGGACAGGTTAGCTTATGGAGAGTAAAGAGTTCGGACTGCGAAATAGGGTAATGACTACTAGGAAGTGGTTTTGGACAAAAAGACACAAATACAATTGCGCAATGTTCAAAATGGCGCTCGAGCGTGCTGTGTCACATTTGGATTTGTAACGAATGATGACAACTGCTTCAGACACAACCGAGCGAGCATATAAAAGTTAAGATAGTAAATCATGTTTTAAAATTACCTTAAAAGCCGTTTACCATGGTGACTAAGAGAACACACACCTTGAACCGTGCTGAACACGCCTGGCCATGATTCACTGTGATTTTCCTTTTCCACAATGCATTAGGCCATGTTTAAATGGGCCCTCAACTCGTGTTCATGCAAGCCTTCGTGTTGCATTTGGATTTATAACTAACGGTGATGTTGCTTCAGACACTACCGGGCCGGCGGATTAAAGTTAAGATTGTAGATGGCGCTGTGGAGAGCTGAGGGGTGTGCAAGTTTGGAGCTCTGAGTTTCCTTTAATTTTCCTTGGGTTGGTCAATCTTGTAATGCCAGTTTTCATTACACCATCTTTCTAAACTGCCAAGGACTACGTAGGACCTAAAATGCCTCCAAAAAACGATCCCAAGAAGGATAAACCAAGGATCATGGCCACGAGGGGTTCAGTCAGTATTGAGGACCAGGCGGCAGCTCCAGGTGAGACAGGTGATTCAGCCCTTGACGGTCAAGTAACAAAAAAAGACCTAATCAACTTCAAGCTTGATCTTACAGCCTCAATAAATCTTAAACTGGACGAACTTAAAAGTGATTTTACCCAAATAGTTGAAGATTTATGTGGTTCCTTGGGGACACGGGTAGATGACTAAGAGAGCAAATATGAGTCACTTGAAAAAAAAACATGCCGACCTGCAGTCCGAACACAAAGCACTCTTACGCAGGGTTGAATCTACTGAGAGTACAAACCAGCTACTTCGAAAAGAACTGAATACGGCACTAACTATGGGTAATGATAACGAGCAGTACAGCAGGAAAAACTGTATTCGTTTATTGGGATGTCCTATCACTGAAAACGAGGACTATGCTGTTCTTTTTCTGAATGTGGCAAAGGATTACATGGAACTGAATCTTGACCGTAGTTGTATTGAAGTAGCTCATCGTACGGGTGCGGTCAAGCAAGGCAAGCAAGCCATTCTTGTGAAATTCAAATTTCGTGACGATAGAAACTTAGTCATCAATACCAAGTCAAGGCTAAAGGGCACCGACTACGTAATTCATGAAGATCTCACGGGGCGGAACAGGAAACTTTTGTCCTCTTTGAAAAACTATTCCCAGGTAGACAGCGCGTGGTCCAGCAACGGTCGCGTATACTTCAAGGCAGTGAATAGCAGTAAGACAAGGGCATTTCTTTATACTGACTTTGACCAACTCGTCGCAACGTCACAAGCTAAAAATGTTAATGATGAGTTTCCGTCTGAGAGCCGCTAAACTGGACATGTACTTATTTTGTCTTGGTGGTTAAGATACTGGACTCACTCTTTCTTCCGTTGCACATGTACTTATAATACATATATGTATAAACATTTTTTGTTTGTTTGTTTGTTTTTTTTTTTTAATGGTTGTAATTTGGTTGACAATTTCCTGGACAGCTTGTTATTGTGGCTTTCTGCGCGTTCGTTTGTCTCCGTGTACAGGATACATCACAATTACAGTAAATATATTGTGATAGTGATCTTGCGCAAGGGACCATACCTCGGTAACAGTGATAATTACGATTGTGTGGCTGAGGCCCTAGTTTGGACTTCTACTACGCGGGATCGCAACAGACTGCGTCTTATTGTCACTGAAAATACTGTCCAATTTTACAGGCTCATGATCGAGCAAATTTTGTTCAGAATATGTTCATATGCATTGACATTTATTAACGAGATTGGCCTGCTACTTTTCGAAATGATAATATGACCCCGATGTAATTTTCACGTTTAACATGTGTAAGCCGGTGATATTAACTCTTGTGAAACAGCTATTGCTACAACTGTCATTTATAATCTATGATATTGAATTGTTAGTGATGATTTACATTCAGGTCGGCTTAATTCCTAATAGAAATCTATGTACTTTACTGTGTGTTACAATGACTGTTGGGGTTCAGTGCTTTTTGGTCTGATTGTGATTGGTAATATGGCCAACAACATGTAGCACTGATCTTTCTTTTTCTTATCATTATGATTGGCGCTGTTTCGTCCGTAGAGTCGGGCGTTTACTTCGTACTTGTTAACTGCATCGTCAGCTGGTCATGATATGATGAGCAATATTATTTTGCAAGAAAATTTTCTAGTTTAGTAAGCGCGTTTCATATGGTCTTACAAATGCCAAATTCGAGCTAAGGTATATTTGCTGTAGGTGACAACGTATGTTTGGCATTGAATTGTTGCGTCGGAAACTTAAGGTACACATTGTGCGCCTATTGTAATCTCCTGGGTTTTTTTTTTTTTTGTTTTTGTTTTTGTTTTTTTTTTTGTTTGTTTTTTGTTTTTGTTTTGTTTTTTTTTTTTGTTTTTTTTTTTGTTTTATTTTTTTTGTTTTTGTTTTTGTTTTATTTTTGTTTTGTTTTGTTTTGTTTTTTTGAGCCCGGATTTGCGAAACCTGACGACAGCCTCAGTGTAACCAAATACATGTATATCATGCGCAGTGCTGAACTACATGTATTGTATTGAAAAACTTTTCATAAGTTCAGTGCTCAAGTCAACCGCTACAGGTGGCAGTTTATTTGGGTTTTCTTCTGAGGATGGGGTGTTTGTATCGTTAAACTTGTTTAACTTGGCAAGTTCATTTATTTATTGTCATCAAAAGCCATATGTTTCTTCTACGGATATGGAAATTACACGTACTTTAGTTTTGGAGCATAAGTACATGTATGGTATAGGAGAGGGTCTCGTCTTTGCGGTGGGTGTGTGTGCGGGGTGGATGGGTGCATACACCTATAAATAGGCGTTTGCGCCTGTTTGCTCTTCATGAGTACGCTGTGGTGAGGAGGAGATTTTCTCTACAGTGGACTGTTTTCACTTACTTGCTGACAAGACAGCCACACGACACTTCTGTATACTTTGTCATTGGTTTTGCCATGACGCTTTATTTAATCGAGAGGCATAATGTATATCTATCGCATCTTGACAGACTAAGTTTTGTTCATGTAGAAGGGATTTTTATTTTCATAACTTTCTATCGCAATATTTGGGACTTAATTTTCTCATCATAACCAACCCAGGTGAACCCTAAAGCATACACCACTCGCCATGCCAATTGACATCTTTTTGGCAACTTGTAATATTTACTTTCTTTCAGTGTTCTATGTATTGTACTTTGTGTTATCTTTACGTGTAGGGGCCTTGGTAGGTTTTTGCTTATTACGCTATGTTAATATTGCAGTGATTAGTATTGAACATTTGTACTATCTCAGTCATTGTTCAGGAGGGTCAGATTTAGATATCTTTATTACTGTATTTGCAGGATATTGTACCTACATACTATTCTGTGATTCATGTAACTTTCATTCAGGTTTAAGTATCCTTTTCTTGTTTTTCAAAACATTAAGAATTTCCGTTGCATTTCTGTACATTCATTTAAACTGTTGTTCTCTACTCAAAGCAACTTTAACTGTACTTAGTAAAACAAGAGGTCATGCTATTTTCTCGACAAATGCTGCGTTAGTTAATCTGCGACCAAAACTTATTGAATACGGGTACATATTTTATCGAGTCTTGGTAAGTTTAAGCGTTGGGTCAATCCCCATGTACTTTGTGTTAGTTTTTCCAGTCAGTGAATTATATAAATTGTTTATACTGGGGAAGCAGTTGAGCTTTGCTAATACAGCTTTTGCATTGTTTCCACTTGTAATGTACGAGAGGCTCAAAGTTGTAATGTCTATACTTCTGCTCACTGAGCTGTGGTCTTGTCACCACTTGGTTTATTACACACTTTTGTGCCAACATACTGTGAATTTTATCTATTACAGAATCTTTGCCGTTGTTAAATATATCATTAACATGTATTACCATTGTTTGGGTGCAGTCATCCCGGATTCCAGTTTTTTCCTCTTCAAATCTATAGGCTATTTTTACTTGTTTGGATATTTATTTATTTACTTGTTATGTATGCATGGTCTTATAGTTGTTACATACCCGTGTAAGCTGAGAGAACAATTGTTTATTTTAAATTTTTGTTTTTTCTTATGTTACAAACACTTCATTCGTTCCAGCGACTACTTATTGACGGTACTTCCCTTATTGTTACTCTTAGCTGGTGGTATTCATGTAAATTCTGGGCCCGTTGGTGATCTTTGTGATATTACCCTCTGTCATATAAATGTTCGTAGTCTAAGTAGTGACAAGTTTAGATGCATAAAAACCGATATTGTTCCTGACTTTGATATTATCACTCTGTCTGAAACATTTCTTTCAAACAATACACCTGATGATGACTTTAACTTACCTGGCTATCATAAAATCATACGGAAGGATCGCCCTAATATTGTAGGGGGTGGCGTGGCTGTCCTTGCATCTGAGGCTTTTGCAATTTCTCGTCGCATCGACCTAGAGCTTCCCGACATCGAACTTTGGTGGACCGAGATTAGAGTTCACAATAATAAATTCTTACTTGGCGTAGTCTATAGACCTCGTAACTCACTTATCTCTTTTTGGGACAAACTACAAGAGAGTTTCGATTTAGCCACTTCTTGTAACATCCAAAATATTATTCTAACTGGCAATTTGAATTCTGACTTCAACACCACGTTGGGTGCAAAGTTGCAGCAATTCTGCGACACAAATTTTCTTAATTTGCACATTCACGAACATACTCGAATAACAGCAACAACCTCTACTTGTTTAGACCAAATAATTTCTAATATACCAAATTTTATTAAAGAACCACGTGTCCTATCACCAATCTCTAATTGCGATCATTCAGTCGTTGCTGCCAATGTACGTTTTCGGCGCAAAAAGGAAACTTCTTTTACTAGACAAATTTGGGAATACAAGAGAGCGGATTTCGATAAGTTTAGGGATTTCCTTGATGGAACAAACTGGGACGTTTGCTTCGAGTCTGGTAATGTCGAGTTGTGCAGTAAAATTTGGACAAAATTGTTCCTTGATGCGGCAAATCACACTATTCCAAACAAACAAATAACAGTTCGCCCCTCTGATCTTCCATGGTACAATTCTAGGCTTCGTTGTGAGAAGCGGAAGGTTTTGCGAGCTTATAAGAGGGCAAAAGATAAGAAGCACGATCCACAAGGCTGGAGTGCTTATAATAATGTTCGTAATCAATACCAAGATCACCTGAAATGTGCCGAAGAAGCTCATAATAGTAAAGTGAGCGTTTCTTTAAAAAGCGCAAAACACAAAAATAAAGCTTGGTGGCGCACCGTCAAACAGTTTATGAACAGAAATCAATCTTTGTCTATTCCTTCTCTCATACATGAAAATCGCCATGTGACCGACAGCCTATCAAAAGCCAAAATATTCAATTCCTTTTTCTTAAGTCAGAGCAACCTTGATACTTCAAGGGCCCCAGTAATTCCAACTGTGGACCTACCCGCTGTCATACTTGACTCTATTCAAATTGATCATAGCGAAGTTTTCGACATTCTTAGGAGCTTAGATATCACTAAGGCCACTGGTCCAGATGGAATCAGCGCTAGACTTCTGAAGGAAGGAGCACCATCAATTTGGGTATCGTTAACCAAACTCTTTAACCTTTCTCTTAATCAGGCAACTTTTCCGAGCTTATGGAAGCAAGCCAACGTCACCCCCTTGTACAAAAAGGGCGACTCATATCTATGCAACAACTATCGTCCTATTTCCCTCTTAAGCTGTGTTGGGAAAATTATGGAGAAAGCTATTTTTAAACACGTTTTCAACATTTTTAGGGACAACTTACTTTTATCGGCAAATCAGTCAGGATTTATACCCGGCGATTCCACTGTTAACCAACTGCTATCTTTATATCACGAATTGTGTCTTGCCATTGATCTTCAGAAGGAAGTGCGAATCGTCTTTCTCGACATTAGCAAGGCATTCGATCGAGTTTGGCATGCTGGTCTTCTTTACAAATTGGAACGTAATGGGATATCTGGATCATTTTCAAACTGTATAACCGACAACAACGGGTAGTAATAAATGGTCAATCATCTGAATGGGGAACCATAAACGCTGGTGTTCCCCAGGGCTCTGTTCTAGGGCCTTTATTGTTCTTGATATTTATTAACGATATAGTAGACATTGTGCGGTCGAATATTAAACTTTTTGCGGATGATACTTCTCTGTTCCTCTCCGTTGATAATCCAAATTTAACTGCAAATATGATTAACAGTGATCTCTTATCTATTGATTCTTGGTCTGATGACTGGATGGTGACATTTAATGCCCAGAAAACTGATGCTATGTTAATCTCTCGGAAAAGAGACCCGGTACATCACCCTCCGTTAGTATTCAAAGATCACCAGCTGGAACATGTGGATAAACATAAGCATTTAGGGCTTGTATTTCGGAATGACTTAAGATGGAACGATCATATCAATAGTATCGTGGCAAATGCCACTAAACAACTAAATATTTTGAAAACGCTCCAATTTCGTCTCGACAGGAAAACGTTAGAAATAATCTACACCTCCTTTATTCGACCTTTAATGGAATATGGTAATGTTGTCTGGGATGGCTGCACCCAATCAGATGCATTGAAACTGGAGAGTATTCAATTGGCTGCTGCACGTGTTATTTCTGGTGCCATGCGCACCACATCTAATGCTAAACTATATGAAGAAACTGGTCTTTCTATATTGGCAAAACGTAGGGAAGTTAGTAAATTAATTTTAATGTACAAAATTACTAATAATCTGGTTCCCGAATACCTTAGTAGTATAATTTCCAATGAACAAAATCTTAACAGAAGGTATATAACCAGACAGGCCCCAGACTTGGCTCAATTCAGAACCAGAACTGAATTATTTGAGAATTCGTTCTTTCCTTCTACGATAAAACTATGGGACCAATTACCTCTTGATGTGAGAAACTCTACTACTTTAAGTGAATTTAAAAACAAAATTTCTTCAAATGTGCCTCGGTCACTCAAGCAAACAGAATTGTACTATGTCGGCAACAGAATTGCCGCAGTTTTGCATACAAGACTGCGTTTGGGCCGCAGCCAATTGAATGCCCATCTATTTGATATTGGTGTCACTCAATCGCCAAACTGTCGTTGTGATCAAGGGATTGAAGACATTTGGCATTTCTTCTTTGTTTGTCCTTATTATGCTGTTCCTCGTGATCGCCTTCATACGATAGTAACAAACTATGCCCCTTTCGGCCTTGAAACCGTTTTATATGGCGTTTCCGATGGCCCTCTCGAAATTAATAAGAAAATATTCCTGGCAGTCCAAGATTACATTCTAAAAACCAAACGTTTTCAAACCGGTGTTGTTACATGATGAATTGATTTACAATTAATCCTGCATTTGTATTATATAACTAGACTATATAATTATGAATCTTCAATGAGATGGTCGTTAATCAGCAATTTTCATTGCTTCTTTATAATGAATCGCCCCACTGTCTGTCTTGTGACTTGTGGTGTCCTTCTTTACTTTGTTGATCCAGGGCAGAGCTCTTCCTCCTGGCGGTGTCTTTTAACTGCCAGCAGTTTAGAGCTTCGCTCTGGACCTTAGACGTCTCGTTTGTCCTGTCATATTGTCCTCTTCCGACAAGAGGGGTTAATATAGGGCATTGCCCTTCTCCCCAATTGTTTTCTTTGGAATAAAATATGTTTAAACCAAACCAAGATTGTAAGTCATCTTTAAAAGTACGTTGGCGACCGCTTGCTCTGGTAACCCAGAGAACGTACACCTGAAACCTAGCGATACTAGATACCGCACCCACCGTGGCTATATACAGCAGCTTTGCTTTTTCTCTGGGCCAAGTTGACCGTCCAGAAAAGTTGAAATATAATGTTGTGTTTAAGTTGACTTTACTGCAAAAAAAACCCGGCTAACGTTGGCCGCCTCCCCTGTTAACTTTGTCGTAAAACTTGGTTAAGGTTGATTTGAACAACCGGTTTTAATTTGCGTTTGGCTGTTTGTTGGGTGATTTTGCTGGTCTGTTGCATGTCGCAGTTGGTTTAAAGTTGTCCAAGTGGAGCATTGTAGTAAACTTTTGCATCACAGTTATTGAAAAATGCTACACAATTTAGCCACAATAATTGTTTTTTCATGTGAAGAAGTTTATTGAGAAAATGATGCAGGGAATGTAAATTTGCTGCTCCAATTGGACATCACCGCGGTTTTGTGTGTCAGGTTATGTAACATTGCAAAAGCGCCAGTGCAAAAGGAAATCTGGTCGTTATGACCAGGTGGGGACTGGGGTCGGTAACTGAAGGCATTACTCTACCATAATTATACCTATTCCCATGCAGAACCTGCCAGGGTATATCAAAGATAGTGAATGTAAGAACATTTTCAAAAATAGGGGGAAGCCATTCGTGATGTATGACACGGGAGTACTGGAAAGGGACCGCCTTATATATTTATAGTTTCAGTATCTAAGTGTTATCAAGAACCTGCAAAAGTGAAATATATATATATATATAAATATATATATATATACATATATATATATATATACATCTATATATATATATATATACATATATACATATATATACATAGCCTATATATATATATATATATATATATATATATATATATATATATATATATATATATATATATATATATATATATATATATATATATATACCAGGTCCCTGGAGTTAAAATGACGCCTTTGGCGTTTTTATTTATTAAAACATTAATTTTAATATTGAAAAGTAAGATCAATCTTTTGATTTATAAATAATTTAAGCATTTCAACTACAAGCCTGTGCAAAGCAACTTAATATTTTACCGATTTCATACTTGCATTTCTGCTATTTTCATGTTGTGTTCCACCATGGAAATAAGGCAAGGCAAGATTCCCTAGGCATTTGGGACTCCCCATTTCATGCATCATAGTTTAGTGTGCTTTTAGCAATTATATCGCACCATCCTGGCATATGTGTGCATAAAATATCAATCAACATTCAGTGATAAAAGTTACGCACATTGAGGCCTATTGATTATCTAAATGCAATTTTCTTCCTGCTTTTGTTAAGAAAATACACAACTTCCTGATTCCGCAATAATTAAGCTGTTAATTTCCCCCAATTTATAAACAGAATATGTGTGCAAAAATTCTTACATGTTCAAAGCCTTACATATATGAATGCAAAATTTGTCTTACCTTAATTGATATCATGCCAATTTTGTTAATTCAATTTTTATTTACTTTTGCTAACTTTTATCAGATTTGTGTACAATCTAAGGAAAAATAGGCAAATCATTAAAATAATGACTAAAAGATTGTGATTTCGTCAACCATGTGAAGACAAGATACTCGAAAATCCCCAGATAAACCATTCTGCATACTCAAATTCACATGTTTGGGGGGGGGGGGATGCCCCCATACACCCATAGCATCGGCCTTTTGGGGTGGTGTAGGTCCCATTTGGGCCACTGAAAAAAATATGAATTTTTTGGAGCCACTTGGATCTCTGACTGAGTTTGTAGCACTGGCCTGGGTCGACCAGTATTTATTAGGGAAGGACCGCTGAAAAGTACTTTTTTTTTGTTTAGTGTTGGACCTTTTTAGTAGGGTCTGTTAGGTTACCAGAACCACACATTTATTTTTGTGAGGCATTGTGTAACTTGGACATTTGTTTAAACATGTTTAAAAATGTATGTGTTTTCCCCTTTCACACAATGCCTCTTTTGACGTCAGTTTGATTTGTTATCTGAGCACAGCACTTGTGTTCGATAAAAGTTCCTTTTTTATATTTAAATGAAGCAGTTATAAAAGAAAAGCGAAAAGGGGGTGTTATAACTGAGGAAGCCAAAAATCAGACAGGGAGACTTCAGTATGGTAAAAAAGCTTGTGCGGGGATTCCGGACTTTTTTTCTTTTTTTCCGTTTGTAAATATGTGTGAGCCATGGAAACTGAAATCTCGGATTCAATGCATAAATTGTTCCCACATTGTTTTTTACGATATCTTCACTGGTCATTTTCCCTTCTTAATGTCACTTTAATGTGCGAACATTCCCAACTAAGAAAGAAAGTCTTTAATTCGATTAAGAAACCTACTCAAATGGCAAGTGAGTGTTCTGCTTTTTCTATGTTGGAAGTGTCTGGTATGTTCTCGCCAATCATGTTTTAAAGTTGACAAACTGTGGATCAGATGAAGTGCGTGGTGATCGACGTTGTATTGGAGAAGCTGCAGCATTTCGCCAGCGTAGTACCAGTAATCTCAACATTTGAACACGTTTTAACATCGCTTCTAGTGCTCCCTTCCAATATATATATTTACATACATGCATGCATATGGATGTATATTTTAGTGGCATGCGAGCCTGATAGAAACACTGCCCCAAAAGTATACATATGAGTGATATGGGCAACGTTGTTGAGAAAAATATAACCCATATTCACAATAATTTCAATCCAACAATCAGGTCAAATTTAAATACAGCAATAGGCATAGATGTGTATAAGTACCAAAAAAAAAAAAAAAAAGAAAAAAAGAAACATCTTGCCCACTATTCTCCTGCCTGTATACGCTCCCCTTCCGTCCTTCGGATCAGATTCTTGGTACATTCCAGTTTGGACCCCTCCGGTACAATCCTAATGATTACAACATGCGTAAACATGTATTAATAATGTATGTCCCATTTCGAACCGCTACTGGACACAAAAATACTTATTTATACATAAAATATCGAAAGCGAATTTGACATTAACTGCTTTTGTTCTTCTGCAAAGCCCGAACTAGTTGTGACAAACAATTAAGTCGCAATTACTCGCTTTGAAATAAATTTTACCGACAAAGAAGTAAAGTCAGCACTTCCAATAAGTTTTGCAACGTTTTCGGAAGCCTCGACATCCACCGGAAGGCCGTGCCTGTAAAGACCATTGAACAGGATATAGGCCCGTCGGGGGGTTCGAGGGGTTTGAACGAACCCCCTTTCCTCAAAGGAAAAGGTAAGAAAAATAAAAATATAAATTTGAAAAAAAAAAGAACAGACACACAAACAAATGCGGCATATATCAGTCATGTAACTGGACTTCGAAACGAGTATGAATACTATTTGTGAGTCACCTGCGCTCATAACACTGCCATTCATAGGCTCTCTATGTGTCCATTAACACCATTAACAGCACTTGTGGTAGGCATTAGTAAGCCGAAAAAATATACACGACATTGTATATAAAAGCAGATAAGTGTCACATGGTACTAGATCACAGCACAGACTACTTAATCCCCTTATTTCTGCAAGAACTCCGTTATTCTCTGCAACTATTTCATACGTTGTGTGGTAAATGATCCTGCATAAAACTGTTTCACTGTTGGCCAGAAGTCCTTGTGATTAGACAAGTACAATAAATATCAAAAAGTAAAAAAAAAAAAATAAATAAAATAAATACTAATAGCATTGCAGATCAGGTAGGGTGGCTTGTGTAAAGTTTGTTAACCATGTAGAACACCTCCCCTGTTCAATTTTAAGCCCTAACAGGCACTTCTTAGGCAAATGCATCATATGAACCACATCTCAACATTTAGAAGCTTGAAATGTGCATGTTCATGGGGTAAATGCAAACATATTATAAGTCAGAACCCGGTAGCTATCATAATCGTTATTAAACATCACCATTACTGATTTCGCAACACCTAAGGTGTAATCAGCGTGTGCTTACAGTGATCAACATGTCGATAACTGATTGCTTAATATTGACAAGAGTCTAGCCCAATTTTTACCTGCAGTTGAAAATATGTCACGGGTGTTGGCTTTTTTAAGATGCTTTTTGAAGTGAAAGCCTGTTGTTATGGCACAAATTTCTTAAACGGTGGCTTGGGGGAGGTCCTTTTCCTAAGCGAGGGAAACCAGGTCATCTCAGTTGCGAAACTGGTGGTGTTTTTTTTTTTTTTTTTAATAACCCAGTGAAAGTATTTGCAACTTTTTGGCTTAAAAATGCTACACGCATTAAAAGCGAGTTTATATAATATCATCTGTCAACTGGAACCCCTCTGAGAAAAAGTAACTTTCCTTGTCTGATTTTTTTTCTTCAGAAATGAACTTTTCGCTTTACTGTCCTCAAAAATATTTGTTTTCGTATCTCAACATTAAGAAATACCATGGTTAGTACGTTCGGTATGGACTTGTGTTTTACCTACTTTGGCATATTAATCCTGCACTGAGGTACAGATAAGATTTGAACTTACAAATCTTGGTAATGATCCTTTGATAAAAGAAGTTTAATCAAAATGTAACAAATAACAAAATCAAAAACCATATGAATGGTAGGACCATGGTAGACCGATTAAACTTATGATTATACAAGTCTGAAACAGATTTGATAAAAAAAAACTCCATGGCTAAAAGAAAATACGTTTTTCAAGTTGCATGTATAAACACCACAAGATGCGATTCCATTTTTCCTCACATTCGACCACAGTTAACAGGAAATATAGTCATTGTTAAAATATATACTTTTGTAAGACTTTCTGAGCAGTAAATAATTCATGAACCTTCATCATCAAAGACCTTTTTCAAAGTTGAGGTTTCCACGGGCCACCTGAAGACCGTATCCGTTGCATGAATATCGTGTAACAAATAGTATATTCATCTAGCTACTGTCTAATTTGAGTTGGATATGATGTTGCTTAATAGAAAAAAATTGACCTAAACACTGCTCAGAACACACTATTTGGGTTGTTATTTTCCCAAAAGCTCCTACCCCCACCCCCACTTGGTCGCTTATGCTCCCCTGCATTATCAGTATCTTCAAAATATGAACCCCCTTCCAGGAAAAGCTGGTGACAGGACTGGTCATGACTGTGACAAGTAAGGAAATAAAACAATTAAATGGGACTTATAAAACCTTCATTATGTCTAATGCTGTTAATCTGTCGATCCATCTATCAACTTATTTGTCATTGTATGCGTCCAAACGTGCACCTGATTCCATTTTAGCATGTTAGAATTCTGTGTGCGTATGCCTGAAAACTGGGAGCAAAATATGCATAAAGGAACCTCAATACACATGTTCAACGCTTTCAAAGGAAGGTTTTTGAGGTATTGTGATTCAACGCTTTCAAAGGAAGGTGTTTGAAGGTATTGCGATTGAAAATTGGTCTACACACACTTTTTACATGGAAGTCCTTGAACGAAGTCCATCAAGTTAGGACTAATATCCTTCACCTTAAAGATCACTTGTGTCCGTAGGGCAGGATTGGAATTACCCCTTAATACTGTGCCTAACAGCCTTCAAAAGCCCAGTTTCATGATACTGTAAACCGGTATTGTGGAACTAACATTGGTGCTGGCTATCTGAAAAAAAAGCTACCATTGATTGTTTTAGGTAAATTATTAGACTGCAGTCCTTCAAGGAAAAAACTGATTATAATATTAATGTGCAAGGCAATGTCGCGAGATACAGTAAAAACAACCTTGTGAAGTTGCATGCTATTTGTTTTCCTGTTTCAGTTGTTGCAAGATTACTTTCATATCGGCCATAACATTTTTGTCTGATCTTGAGATATTGAAACATAGTGTACCAAGAATGTGAAAGTTGTATGGAATGAAATACATAAAATTTGTAAAATTGTGATAACAAGAACAAACTAATCGAAAATACTTTGTATTAAAATGTACTCTCCACAGACAAGGGGTAAATAACATACTATTTCATAGGGAACCATCTATCAGCTCCCATGGCTCATAGGTAAAAAAAGGTGGGTGAGAGGCAGTAAATTTATATGTGGATTTTTTAGTAATTTCAGTATTATTAAGTATACTTATCTGTCGACCACCGTTTGCCAAAACCTTTGGGTCTGGGCAGTAAAATCAATCAAGTGAGTAACCTCAACCTGATTTCGTGGGCGTGCTGCCCTGGCACAGAGGTCTTGGAAAATGGTGGTCCAAAGGTAACTTTATATAACTAATATTGAGACGCAGGTTATTTTGTACATTGAATAAGCGTAACACCACAAAAGAACTTATTCCACTTCAAATACACATATAGGCAGACCTGTCATAGTGATAACGAATAAACTATCCAACATGCAGATATATATATATATATATATATATATATATATAGATATATGTGTGTGTGTGTGTGTGTGTGAGAGAGAGAGAGAGAGAGAGAGAGAGAGAGAGAGAGAGAGAGAGTGTGTGTGTATGTATATATATATTGGATACGTTACTTTATCACCAACCTATAGAAATATCAAAAGATCAATCACGCAGATACGAAAGTTAAACGACTTTCAAATATTCCATTTTGGAACGTTGTAGTACATTATATCAGATTTGTGTCCCAAAATTCAGACTATGGCCCGTGATTGAATCGTCACCTCTATATCATACTCTCCTAACTGCTTCAATTTGAAAGTAAAGTTACGAGAGTATACTACAAATGCGAGGAAATGGCCAGTGACGTAATCAGTCCCCCCCACAGGCATGTATCTTGTGGGGTTTTCAAAATCCCTTCCTGTCGACACATTTCTGGCTCTGTATGTTGACACAATCAGGAACACCATGATACAATTATACCTTTGTTTGTAGGCTACAAATTTTTCATATACAAACGTTAAGATACCAGACTGCTGCTTTGTTTTTCTAAATATATATATGTTTATTGAGTATCACCATGTCTTGAACAGGATGTATATATGAGAATACAAAACCAAAATATGCACACACATAAATGTATAAGAGCACTTTCTAGTACATTCTTGAAATACATAACCAAAATCCGGTCACGCAAAAGAAAAAAACACACTGACACATATAAATGAGACACACAATACCATTTTTAGATATCCCGTGGCATAAATTCATTATGATGTTATTCTAACACTAGCGCTCTTCTAGACGGATAAACCACTGACGTAAAACAGACACGCATGATATTGTCACTTGTTGTTGCAGCTGAAAAAGTGTGATGGCTATTACACGCACGCTGAACCTACATGAGGTTGTCAAAATACTGATCGCCAAAAGTAATATGTTTTTAGTGCCCCCATGTCTGTGCTGCCGTGCATGCACAACTGACACCCAGGTACAGCTTTTCGAGGACAAAACAAGACCTTGTCCATGTATACCTGCATGTTTCCGGTGTGCAAGAATATTCGTGAAAAATACAATGGCTACATGTTAATGCGTACACAGTTTTTAAAAGCGAATCAGCCGCAAAATAGTATGAGATGATTTAGAAACACTTCTATCAATTTGCTATGCGGATGGGGATGGTCATTGAATCATCTGTTTTAGTCACAGATAGAAATAGCGCATAAATATAATTTGATAAGACAAATACAAGCCAATTGACACGTACGTTTTAACTGGGGGCACACAAATTTAAAGAGTGTAGTATCACTGTTTGGACCAACAGTCCTGGCCATTTCAACTCATGCTATACCTGAGACATGCCCTAAGTTAAAGATAGTCATGTTTCTGAAAATGACGCTTGTTGAGCGTAGTCAATTATGGTGGTTGGAAATGCCACTAAGATACCACCAGCGAAAGAACTTCGAACGAAATTTGACAAAAATGAGAGAGAATGACTGTTGTTTACCCCATTTAGTATGTGGAAAAGCGGATAATAGTTAAGGCAACAATGACTTACATATCCTTATGAGAGTTAATATAGACAATAATCTGTGTCACCAGCTTGCCCTTAACAGAAAAACTGCAACTGTAATGCATGCAGTAGGTTGAAAACTTTCTGGTGGCCTCTCAACAAAGAACTTTAGCCAATGGTATCCTACTTGAGTTTCCATGTATGCATGCCGAATATACTAGGCTCAATTGCAAATGGCCTACATAATAGCCTTCACTGCAAAATACGTGGCCAAGTTGTTCCAACTAATCAATACACATAATTCATACATTCCAATGAGGAACAATATAACCCGCCCATCTCATACACACACATGGAGATGGTAACCTCGAATACAGTCTTTTACATCGCTAATAGTGAAATATTTTTCCAAACATGAACATGCTCGTATCCGGAGGTGAGCAAATTGCACCAAACTCGTGTGCATAAAGAATATCTGAGCTAAAATAGTTTCACATGTGGAATGTATTCATCTGTACGTAAAGCGTATGCGGATGTCACACAGACACACAGACACACACACACACACACACACACACACACACACACACACACACACACACGTATATATATTTTTTTTCCTGCAGGACTGTAATGGCAAGTATTTGGCCAGTGTTGCTCTCTGTCGTTATTTACCTTTGTGAAGAGGCTGTGCAAACAGGTATGATTTATTACTTTTACGTCACTCTGTGATCAAAGGTCTAACAATGTACAGTGTATTCTGTTTTGCGTGTATGTGAACAAGGCCTGTCACTGTTATTCGATGTCTGGTGTCTGTTTGAACATTTTTGTCAACTTTGATTAGCATGAGTCTGTTTTGTTCCCCTGCACTATGTAAACTATGTAAATAACGCCCCGTTAACTCGTAAATGACTGATTCAAAAATCGAATCTGCCTGGTACCCAGTACTCCAAGTCTTCCTGGTACCCAGTAATCCAAGTCTTCCAAAGTAATCAGTACTACAACCTCAGTTGCTAATTTTTTAATTGTCTTCCATAGGATTTGCTTCCATTCACTCTTTAGACGAAACACACATGGGCCCCTAATGCCCAAGAGGCTGCCAGCTCTTGAGTGTTAGAGGTAAGAAAACCACAAAATATTCACTTCCGCGAGCTAAGAAGAACTAATGTGCAGTGACACAATTTACATCAAAAAGAACTTACTTTTGTTACTAAAGAGGTCATAAATGATTGGTAATTGATAAATTTATAGATATCAAGCTTGGAAACAGGTTTATAGAAACTGCTAACATGTACCTCCACCATGACAATTTAGCCGGGGGGGGGTGGGCGTGTGTGAATTTTAGATATCATGCAAGTCAAAGCACACCGATATGTTTATGGACCTTTTAAAAGTATTCCATTGCCTTGGTCCAAAATAAATAGATAAACCATAAACAAACTAGCATAGGCAGAAATAAATGCCTCGCACTAATTCTTCTTTCAGTTACTAAACACATTGCAAGCTATAAGTGGAAATTGTTCAGACTAAATCAACCGGCAAACCTTGTCACTGCTGTGTTTATTGTGCAGGTTCAATTTTGACATCTTATTTATTCATATTTTGTGTGGTTTAACAACAGTATCCACCTCTTTATATCGTTCACTTTTGCTGATGATAAAACATATAATTCAGCAAGTTCAACAATGTATAAATAATTTCCTAGATATGACCTTTAACTTAAACATTGTGGTATAAAAAAAATACGTTCATCCATGAAACTCAAAACGTTGGCACTAAATGAAAACATGCAAAGAAATAAACTTAGGTTTATAATCCACACAGAAAACTGACAGTTCTTTAAAAGAAGAATAGTACCACAAAATGTCTATGATTACTGGCAAAGAAAAAACCATTCAAAATCCACCATCCACATATGATTTTAACCGTGACATAAAAGACACATATGCTTCCACGCTTTGCTTATTCTACTTTTTAACTAAACCAAACCTCCAGAATAACGCTATTTTAGACAAAAAATACATATTCATAAATGTCAACCCAACAATGGCAGCAAACAATTCAACATCAACAATTATCTATCAATTCTAAAGCGAAGAAACAAAGTTTACCCCTCACTTGAGCCCGGCAGTCACCCATGAAAGTAAACCACAGCACGTTAAATGTTTATAAAGAGCCAATGATTCATGCATATCTACTGAAGTTAAGTGATTTATTCCTCCATGAACAATCACATATTGAATATCTACTGAAACACTCCAGGTATTAATTATAATTTGCGATTTGTATCACGCTCAAGGAGACAAAATTTTCATGTCGGTCCACAAATGCATTCATCTTTAAATTCTGTATGACTCATTATATAATTGACAGATACTTTAACAATCTGAAGACAGAGAATATGTATAACTAGCCTTCCGAAAAATCGAAGCAGCAGCACTGACAATGTCCATCTTAAGTTTCTCACCACCTTAAGCACGCACATTTTCCAGTAATATATTCAATCTATGTAACAGTAAAAATTAAAGCATGGTAGGAACACATATTTAATATAGGGTAACGAAAATATCACAAACATTGAAATTCCCAAGTTGGACCCTGCACTGCTTGAGAATCTGTCAGATGGAAACCGTCTGATTTTTTCACTTTATTTTTTTTATTGTTTGTTTGTGATTTGGTTGGGTTTATATATATATATATATATATATATATATATATATATATATATATATATATATATATATATATATATATATATATATGTATGTATGTATTGGCAATGTTGATATCCTTACAAATAGTGATATATAGGCATTACATTGTTGCTTTTAAAATTTTACGCTTGGTTGCATGTGATAAGTTTATGTATTCTGTAAAATGTCACAGGCTAAAACTTGTTTTTGTGCCCCAAATAGTAAGTAATTGCATCCCTAGGAATCTTCTGTTTTTTTCAAATATTTGCAACGGTCTCTCAGTTCCTGTGGGATCCTAAAGGTTTGCTCTCTTCCCAAATTTTATGATTTCATTTACAATATGAACAGGATATGTAGTTATATCCTCACATAATAATAAAAATAAAAAATGTGTACAAATTGCAGGGAACATTTCTGGCACATAAAGTATATTTTGCTGACCTCCATTCATAATCAGACTCGTTATGCATAAGTAAATTTGAGGTTGTGAATTTGTACTACTTATTGAAAGGGTTTTAAATAATGCGTGGCATTTCACTGCCTTGAATCTGACTCATGAAAATTCAAAGTAGGTAAGAAATCTAACATGGTAGGGTTACATACTGTTAGTTAAGCCATGCAAATGTCTGCTATCTAAAGCGATTGAAACTTAAGAACTTGAGAAAATGAAATGTATCACGACATGTATCAACCCAA
>OZ026615.1:107575662-107601167 GCA_964020975.1 Hermodice carunculata | reverse complement strand
TTTTAAATCTTTGGACGAATCTGCTGCGAAATATATGTAGAGACGGATCGATGGATAGATAGATAGATAGATAGATAGATAGATAGATAGATAGATAGATAGATAGAAAAATTGATAGATAAAAACATAGATAAATGAAACCTTGGTAGTATATCATTTATGTATGAAAGTTGTTGTGTTCATGAGTGCAGATATATGTAAGAGAAGCTATATTTAAATTTGATTTTGATAAAGTTTGTTCGCATAAATAGTAAAGCTATTTGCACGATTAGGAATAAACATGTAAATATATACTGCTGATAGTGTTTACCATACAGGTTTAATAAGTTGAAAAAATATTACAGCTGAATCTATAATTGAAAGGCAAATCTTTGCAAGACGACGAATGTACGTTTTGTTTGCCAGATACATGCTTGGGCCTGTTGCCTTTACAAAGAGTGTCATGCCCTGGATCTAACAAGGAGAAGTGTTTGACTAACGGATGTTGCTGGCTGACGGGGAAAGGCTGTTTTTTTAACCGCACTATGCCAGGTAATTCTTATACTCAGATGATATTGCACATGATGGCAGACTCTTAGTTGATTCGAATTATACCAGCTGTTAGGACTTTTAACCTGAAATGTTTAAGTTCCTGGATTCTGAGTCTCTTTTTAATATTATTATTATTATTATTATTATTATTATTATTATTATTATTATTATTATTATTATTATTATTATTATTATTATTATTATAATAATAATTATTATTATTATTATTTTTATTATTATTATTATTATTATTATTATTATTATTATTATTATTATTATAACTATTATTATTATTACTATTATTATCAATAATAATAATAATAATAATAATAATAATAATAATAATAATAATAATAATAATAATAATAATAATAATAATAATAATAATAATAATAATAAAAATATTATTATTATATCGCTGTAAGGATGTGACAGCTGGTTTTCAGAACACATTGCAAAATGCACAAGTACGCTATGAAATTTAATATACGTAAATCTTTGTTAAAACTGTTGTCAGAAACGAAACTGTTAAACCACAGTTGAATATCCGGGGCCGTCACGCTACATTAAGATGTAATAGAAAATGAAATTCGCAAGAGAGGACGGATTACACCTATGTCTTTTGTAGTTAGTCTCTCAGATTCCATTTATAGTAACTAATACAGTTTTATGATAATATCATAAACCACTATCAGTAGCATAGTATTTTTATGTATCCTTACATGCAATCTAGAGGACTAGGTTTCCTTGTTGGAACGCTATATACGTATTGGACCTCACAGTTACCTGTTTGGACAATATTGTGTCAGACGGTGTTCAAGGACTGACGTATTTCACTATAACAATCCATAACTGGAATCTGCTTAGAGTAGGCTAGGGCTGTGGTAGGGCAGAGATACTATGTTATGTACTGCATGTGACTGTTAGCACAATTAACGTACTTTCCACGAGTATTCACATTAACGCAGGCCCAGCACATAGGCATTTTCTCATTTTTTTTCCTTATGCCCACGTGAAGACGGTATAGGAAACACTCTTCTGAAATATTGTCCTGCCTCCACCTTACATTCTCTGAATATATATGTATATATATATATATATATATATATATATATATATATATATATATATATATATATATATATATATATATATACATATATATATATATACATATATCTATATGGCATTTTCGCTTCTATGTAATGATTCAAAGGTTTTAGTACGCACATTCTCAATCTTCTATGAATATCCGATTTTAAACAGTCTACTCTGTACCAAAAGTTCAGGTTAAAACAACAACAATTCCACTATCAATGTGCTTTCTAGCATACTTCATGATATTTACAATGGACCTGAGGTGAGCACGGGAACACGAATGGCATTTATTCATATATCTTTAGCTTTTGACTGAGTCTGGCAAACAGTCCTACTTTTCAAACTGGAGCAGTTGGGTTTTGACGACTGTGTGGTACCATTGTTCGAAAGCTATCTGTCAAATCGTCTCCAGCGCTTTGCTTTTGGAGGAGAGACCTCCTTGTGGCTCCCCCTTGAAGCCAGAATGCCTCGCGATTTGATCCTTGGTCCGATAATTCTTCTTATCTATATTAACGTCATTACAGGAGACATTAGCTGCGGCTTAAGAATATTCCATCATTCTTGGAATTGCTCCGCAGCCTGGTGCTACTGCGGATATCCTCAATATCAACCTCGCATGCATTTACTTTGGGGGGGGGGGATGTGTCATCAAATCTACCTGTTTAAACTTGTCTTGCAAACTTAAAAGGCCAGATCTTGGTATTACACTGGCAGGTAATCTTTCCTGGCACCAACATATAACAGGTATCACCAATAAAACCAGCTAATGCCCTGCCATGCTACTCAGACACAAGTACAAACTCCCCAGACTGTCCACGGATCGTATGCTTTGACGATACGTCCAATCCCCGAATATGGATGTTCTCTGTTTGACAAATATACCAAAGATATGTTACAATATATTGAAGCCGTGCAGTTGAAGCAGATATGATATTTCCGGAGTTACTTGTTTTACTCCGTGTGTCGTAATTTGTGAAGAACTTGGCCAACTCTGTTAAACTGGAGGGGAATACTTCAACCTTTTCCTTTTTTTACAGAATGTTCAATAAATTGACCCCCAAATATCAACATGACCTTGCTCCGCGTTACACTCAGAACTGGATGCACTTGAAGAAATTGCGTTGATGTACGCCAAAATTAAATTTATATCCAAGCGGTTATTTTAGCAATCATTACCACCCACTGCTCTACGCTTGTGTAACAATCTCCCCAGGACATTGGCAATTCTGATTCCCTTCTACAACTTAAGTTCAACGAAAATCTGCTACTCTTTTATGATGCAAAGAACTGTTTCTCTTGCGCAAAGTGTGTTATAATTTGCACCAGGCATAAATCCTACTTCGGTGGTTCAGAGCCCAAGTAACAGTTTGTTAAACGCGTTCTTGAAAGGCAGTAATGGCCTGTCACACCCCGAATATGCACGTGCCTTCAGGGCCGTTTAGTCCCTCGTGTTAGTAGTAAACCCTGTATTGCCCAAGTAGTAGTGGTTAATAATCTTTTATCTTATAATTCTGAAAACTGTAGTGGTATCAGTAGTATCTGCTTCTTTTGAAGACATTTTTTCATAAGCTGTCATTAAGTCATCAATGCTAGTCCAGTATATTTTGTATATAATGCCTTTGATCTTTGTACGGAACAGCCTCCAGATTAGTTATTGTAACAGGTGATCCAGAGAAAATAAACTTGTTTATGATAATTATAGTTATACCATACGTCTATTCCTTCTAAAGGGACGGGCCATACATCAGACCTGTTATGGTAAAGGCATACTAGACTTTCAGGTAGCGACAAAGTAATGATAACATGAACAGCAGTACGGAGATGTCCGTTACTCTGTGTTAAAAATCTCTCTCGATGATAGATCTTGCAGTTTATACAGGTAAATTTATGCCAAAAGTCTGTAATACTTCTTCATGCTGCTAATACTTTCTATATCAGCATTTATTAACATGATCTGTACCAATTATTTTGTAGTTATTGATGGTTTCTTTCAACCAAGAGCCAGCACATGCCTGGGTGCCATTAAACCTGAGTATACAACTGAGAAGATAGACGTGTATGGATGTTCCCAACATTGCCGTCGGAACGAAAAATGTCGATCGTTTTTGTTCCAAGATGGGAATAAATGTGTTATTTTAACATCAAATTGCTTAGATTATCGCATACCAGGTTCCTCTTACCTATATGCTAAAATAGGTAAGTGTTTTCAGCAACTGCCTTTGTGTGTGTTTAACATTCGAATGTTTATATCACTTGGGGATATATATACTGAACCCCAATGAAAAGTATCCACATAAAAAAATTAACACATTAATTTTGTAAGTTACTAAGTACTGTGTGTGCATATATGCATGGTTTGGAGCCTATATCAGGGTCATTCAGGACAACTTTTTAACTTTTGCTGGGTTGTTACATAATGCATGTGACTTTTGTGCACCATATATGGCTTCTGACCACCACTCCTATTGGATGGCTAAAATGACCTGATGTTTTCAGTGGCTTTAAAAAGGGATGTTCAGCCAAGAAAAAAGCCAGTGGTCTCAGGTGTGTTGAGGCGATCATGCCGCGTCTGAGCCAAGGTCAAAGACACCATGCTTTGGGGCTTGCAGAGGGTGGAGTCCCAATCACTCAAATCGCACAAAGAATGGGGTGTACTCGGCGCACCATCCAACGACTAATTGAACGGCAACAAGAAACTGGATCCGTAGATGATCGGCCTAGGCCTGGCCGAGAAAGAGTGACAACACCTGGCCAAGACCGTCACATCCGGCTGATGCACCTGCGAGACCGTTTCCGTACAGCAGCCCAAACAGCCCGTGAGACTCAAGGGGTGAATCACCGTCCTATCAGTAGTTCTACTGTGGAGAGGCGACTGAGGAGCAGTGGCCTAACAGCCAGAAGACCTTACAGGGGTAACCTGCTGACCCAACCCAGAAGAGAAAGACGACTGCAGTGGTGTAGAGCACACTCCAGGTGGACTCGCCAGCAGTGGAATACCGTCCTTTTTACTGACGAGTCCCGTTTTTGTGTCAGCAGAGCAGATGGCAGAGAACGTGTGTGGCGCCGGACTGGGGAGAGATATGCAGATGCCTGTGTCCGTCAGGCAGATCGATGGGGTGGACCCTCTGTCATGGTGTGGGCAGGCATCAGCAACCGCTACCGGACACCCCTAGTGGTCATTCAAGGGATCCTCAACGCTAGGCGGTACATTGATGAGGTGCTGGAGCCGCACATGGTCCCATTTATGGAGCAGCATCAAGATCTGGCGATCTTTCAGCAGGACAATGCACGTGCACACTCTGCAAGATTTACAATGAACTTTCTCAATGAGAACAACATCAATGTCATGGAATGGCCAGCGTTCTCACCCGATCTGAGCCCTATTGAACATTTGTGGGATCAGTTAGGCCAAGGTATTCAACGGAGGACACCTAGGCCTACTACCCGAAACCAGCTGATCCAAGCTCTGCAGGAAGAATGGAATAATGTTCCCCAACACAGAATTCAAACCCTGGTCAGCAGTATGCGCCGCAGATGTATAGCATGTGTTGATGCTCGAGGTGGCCACATCCCATATTGAACAGAAAAATTTGTGTGACTTTCAATTAGGGCAGTTAATGACATTTTTTGCCTGTAAGTGACGTTAATGTCGGTAGAGCGTGACATTATTTTTACGCCAGAAAAGTGAATGCTTTGTTAAGTTCTAAGCACGTCTAGGTATGAAATGTTTCAAGTATAAACAATAAAATACTTCAAAATTGGCATGTGGATACTTTTCATTGGGGTTCAGTATATATATAATTGTTACCTCAACATTACTCTTCAGACAAACGTGTTCAGTGGTATCTATTGGAAGTAGGCTGTGACGGATTATTCTCATATTTTCATTTTATCAGCCACTCATTTCTAATTAAGAACAGTATGGCTAGCTTTGTTGTGGAAAGCAGGTATGTACAACTCCTGATCCACGATTAGACCAATCAAACAAAGTAATATTCATTTCATTACAAATAACAACTGAGCAGGTTTCATACACAAGTATTTATAGAGGCACAAGAGTAAAATCTTTGCAAACATGCAGAAATACCGGGTGAAAAACAAGCTAATCAAAAACCAAACCCATGTGCTGAATACCCGCAATCCTAGGAGTGCATAAATCAATGGCGGGGGGGGGGGGGGGGCAAACCAGAACTTCATTGCCCCAAAATTCTGTTCCCCTTTTTTAAACATGCGTGCGTTATAGTGTCGTCAAAGAGACATTGCAACAAGTGTTATTTCCAATAGCATATATTTGTAGGTGATCGCGTTCTCTTTTGATAGATGTCGATTGTCTGTGTTGTATTTCAGGAAGTGAAACGGTTTTCTCCATGTATGTCTTTCTGTTACAATGCTTCGTTAAATTAAGTTTTATACCTTGTATTATGCAGGGAACCCTGGTGGTTTCCATTTGGTAAACATGATAAATCGGAGGAAAGTTTCTTGATGGCTATGACGTAAAAAATATACAAGTTTAAACACGTAGATCGTCAAATCGGATGAGAATGTGCCAGGACGGTTGTTTCATATTACTACAAATAAACTGTTAAGTGACTGGACCAATTATACTACGACAAATGATAATAAAACTTGAATGATAGCTCTCCAAAGAACTTCATATAAGTCGAAAACCGTCATTGCAATTTTTTCTCCGGCTTTCGTCCTACTTGGTTTTCAATAAAACACCCAACATGCCTTTATATCGTCATATTATTATTTATGCGTCTCTATATCATCACATCGGTAGATACTTAACCTGCAGATTAGTTGTGCATGTCTTCATCATCACATGGGCAGACATTTCAACCTATATATCGGTTTTTCATGTCTACATCTTCACATGCGCAGACTTTTTAACCTGCATATCGGTCACGCATGTCTGCTTCATCACATTGCCGGACATTTCAACCTGCACATTGTCTGTAAATGCCTGCATCTTCACAGTGGTAGACACTCTCCAATCTGCATGTCGGTCTTACGTGTCTATATCCTCACATTAGCACACTTTCCAACCTGAGATAAACATGATGACTGACAGTCCCACGTTAGACTGCCCTTAACCCCCATTAACCGGAATAATATAGGTGTTCATATATGCTATCTAGAGTCGCGTGTATTTCCATGAATTTGAATGAACGAAGTATAGGTCATCTGTTTGATTAATCAGGGCAATTTTTTTTAAGAATGAGGAAGAGCACTGCGAGCGCGATTAGAATCAGGAACCATAAAAAACAAATACAATCGACTTTGTTGTTCCTTTATTATTTTAAACACAGTAGCTGGTTAATGACGTTTGTGAGCGTGGTTTTTAGAGCAAACGCCCCAGTCTTCCATCAGATGGGTGTTAGGTGGAATGTTTTTCCTTTTTTCACGAGTATACAAAAAGTCGACGTTCACCGGAATCGTCGTCAATGCGTTTTTCTAAAACATTTGCTGATCGAAAACTTTTGGCAAATGACAGTCAACGGGTTGAAAAATTTAAGAGATGAACACTTCATGCCCACCGTGTCATACCCTAGAGTTTACTCCGGACTTATCGTTTCTATTTCAAACTCATGGCGAACGATTGAATTAAATATAAGTTAGCTCTCTCAGCACATCAATTATTTATCAATTTCCATGCGAGTTTTTTTTTTTTTTTCATTCACACTCGAATTTGTAAAATTATGTCCACATTTGCCAAACGTTTTCACAAATGAACACAAGATCAACTACCGCTTATTTGCAGCCTTTAAACTAAATGGAATTCAGACGTCAGTGTGACTAAAATGGTTAGTGAAGTTGCGGATATGATAATAGATAAAGTTACTTTTGACTTACTTTTGCGGTAATATATTCCTATCAAATTCTGTGGACAGATCTGATCTCAGCTGACCACGTTTGAAAGTTTGATGTCTCAAGCTTGGGAAGTTGGTGAATTTTCTTCCGTGTTTTACCACACACAGGTGTTGGCAAATTATACTGCCACATACTATGTACTCCGTGTAATCATTATTCGAACAGCTTGCTTCTTGATGATGATGAAGACGACGACGACGACGTTGACGATGACGATGACGATGACAATGATGATGACGACGACGACGACGACGACGACGACGACGACGATGATGATGATGATGATGATGATGATGATGATGATGATGATGATGATGATGATGATGATGATGATGATTTTTTGAATCTCCGAGACGGGGGGAAATAAAATAAGGGTTCATCTATATAAATAGAATATCACAGAAAATAGACCCGGCCGTAGTTACATTGTTCAAATTAGATAGGACAGAACAGGAAAACACCAAACACTGGCTTGAACACTGTCAAAATAGCAAGAGAGCGGGGAGCTGACGTTATCCTCAGGGCTGCTGTCCCGCGTCATGTGTAGAACATGGGAAACACATGTATGTATGTATGTATGTATGTATGTATGTATGTATGTATGTATGTATGTATGTATGTATGTGTGTATTTTCTCTTTCATCTTTTTTTCTGACGAGATACATATTAATATATGTACAGTACAAAACCTAATACACGTGACAAGACATGTTACAACAAAACAGGAAAGAGCGTAAATCATTAGTACGTTTAACGATTATATTGCACAAGCATTACAAACTTGAATTTTTGCTTTTTTTTTCTTTTTTCTTTCTTTTTCTCGCTATCTTTCTGTTTCACTGTATATATCATTGTGTACATGTTTTTTTTTTTTGGACAGATTACTGTATTATTGTGCAGCCTAGTCAATGAAGATTAAGCCATCCATGGCATTTCACATCATACTACTGTGAACACTATACCGATTGTGTTGCATGGCGCAAGCATAGCCTTGGACCGAAAGTCCACACTGATAGTCTGCCGCGGTCTGCGGCTCTGCTAGTGCCACACAGAAACGTCGACCATAGTACTTCACTCGACCGTGGTTTTATTTTTATCTCACACTGGCATATGAGTCAATTTAAACCGATCCATCTAAGTGTGCATTAAAGATACATCGTCAGTATTTGATTCTGTTGTTTCTAATACTTGGTATCATTATATGACAAATAGTTAGAACAAATGAATACAGCACTTTCATATATTCTAAATATGGTTGCACAGATTCAGCAACATTAATCTACGGATTGGTCGCCTTCGTGAGTGCAACGGCTGCCAAAAAACCTTTTGTTTCTAATCTGTAGAATGACCGACAAAAAGTTATGGTTTTACTGTGAACAAAAACCCAGGGTTTTGTGTTGCTGAGTTTTTATATAGGACAAACGAGGGATTTTGCAAATTTTGAAAGCAGCAGAATAAAAGCGAGAGTTTGTGATACTGCAAAACTCTTCACTTATATGACGCCACAAATCCCCGCTGAGTTCTCTACGAGTGCAATCCGAACGGTGTTGTAAAAAAGAAAAAAAAAAAAAAAAAACCAACAAAAAAACAATCATAACAGCTTTTATTTGGTAGGCTACTCAATTCCAAAGATAGGGTAAAACTACATGTTGTTCAATTCATATGATCATTAATGTAACTTTCGGGAACCTCATATAGAGATTAGTCTCACATTACTAAATGACACGATGAGGGTATATTTGTCTTCGGTTAAATTGTATATAAGTATCAGCAGCTGTATCACCGTGCTACAAAACAGACCTGGTGGCATGAGTACATTAAACGAAGCCCAGGGCGTTCAGCAGTTCTTGGTAAGATACCAAATAGGCCATTTTCGCGATTTTGTAGTTACTTAAACATAAAATCACATAATAAATCAGTGATATGAATTATTGCTGTATTCATGTGATCAATTCAGGAGGAAATGACAAAACCAGGGTTATATAAATCATCAACATAAATAAAGCAACTGCAATGCCCACACTTCTCACAACAATAAGGTGGTTGCAAGTTATTAAGATGCTTAAAAAAAGTTACGAACACAGAGTTTTTAACGCCCCGAAACCTCAGTCTTTGCTAAATGTTACACAAACAACTATGACGCGACCTGATTAACATGACAAAATTAATGGTTTTAAAATTAACCCCATACTTGTGCAATATTAATAAATAATGAGGCAAAATCTGGTTTTGTGCTTCCAAGCCCTGAGTTTTCTGTACAAATACACGGGCTTTGACCTTGAGTAATGTAGTCAAGACCCAAGCTTTGATGAACCAAACCCAAGATTTTGTGAAGAATATTGAATAATATAAATACCGTTTTATATATATATATATATATATATATATATATATATATATTTATATATACATACATACATACATACATACATACATATTGCTATCCTGGCCACTTTACCAAAACCAGGGTTTTGTGACAAAAACCTGGGATTCGCAAGCAATTTCTAAGATATTGCTAGGAAACCTATGATTTTATGCACGATACCCTTGGTTTTGTGAACAAAACCCCAGGTTTTATATACAATACCTTAGATTTTTATGAAAAAGTCTTAGTTTTGTTAGGAAAACACAGAGTTTTGGGAATTAGTGCACATTGCAGTTTCTACGTACGTCGATCGTTGAGTTCCAAAACAAAGAGTACTAGTATGAAAATTCAAATTGATCGATTTTCGTATATTCTATGAAAAGTGTGAAATATCTTATATTTATACCGAGTAGGGAATGGTGTTTTTCTAAACAGGGCAATCAAAACTGGCCCATTGTACAATCGGGCTGTGAAAAGGGCAATGGATATAAGGAAAGAAAAAACATACTGTAAAAGCCAATTGAGATGGTGCACCGTCCAATTACAGTGTCTGAACTGAAGAGACACCATGATCAGTTTTTCAGGACTTTTTCCGGTCTTCATGAAAAGTGCGGCCCCTCCGACTTGGAAATCCCGAACTTATATATTATATGGACATTGGTACTTACATATCTTTCGAATACTTTTAAGATTCATTCCTGTTATTACAATAAAGGTATCACAAAGAGACCCTTTTCCTACTCTGAACGCCTTATTCTTATTTTTTTAATCACAAAATATCAGGAAAAACCTGCAAAGGGACAACCTTAGGGCTTGAATATTTGGGTTACGACAATCGTACAAGAGGTGGAATATTATGTCAGAGGTAAGTTGTCCATGCAAACACAGCTACTTACCTGCATTGATGCGGAAGGGAACTAAAATTTAAAGCTTCAGCATGAAGAATATGATTATTTATTAACGCAATATATATTCGGTTTTAATTTTTTAATCTATGTCTCTAGAAAATAATATAAGAATAACGGCTATTTACAGGACATGCCTGTATGATGCGTCAATACCACAATGTGTTTTGATCTTTTAACCCCCTGTTTCGATGTGCATAAACCGTGTTTTTGAAGTAATGGCTCATGGCGTAACGCCCTTGATGAGGATTTCACCATCAGCTTACCTTTACCCACAAATTGTCCACATACAGCTTTACTTTTGCTGCCCAAAAAATAATACTCTTTCAGTGCCAAATTTTGGACTGGGTCAACAGCTTTTCCCGGCGTGCATTGGTCGCAATGCACCCAATGCGTGCCTAGAAAATCTGTTGACCTGGTATATTCTCTCTGGGACTATAGGCATACTGGTACCTGAATGAAAGGTCTTTTTACAAGGAACACGGGGTCATAGTGATAATTCAGGCTTGTCTGACCTAAGTAGATCGACTTTAGACGTGACCAGGAACTGAAAGAATTGAAAGTGAAATGTTTTTTGTAGATGGGACTCGCAGACCCCACACGGGCATGGTCAAAAGGCCAACACAGAAAATATGTACGGAATACATGGTTATGGAACTCTAGAATCCAACGAAAACTACTGCAGAAATATGGACATGGAATCTGGCGGCCCATGGTGTTACACGACAGCGCAGCATAAGAGATGGGATTATTGTTCCGTGCCATTCTGCTATGAGGAAAGTGAGTTACCCGGAACAACAACTACCTCATTGAATAAAGATGTGATTGTAATCTCTTGTTGAGAGGGCTATGCATATAATTATTCTTGACTCCCGCTGTTTCAAACGTGCAGCAGCAGCACTAATACATATTGGTAAAACATTTAATCGTACAATTAGAAATAAATTCACTTAAAAAACCTTCCCCGCTATTTTTTATGAACTTAAGTCCTATCTGAGGTATAAATGTATGAACTTTCTATTGTAAACAAAAAAATATATAAAATATGAAATTTTGGAAACAAAAGAACATTAAGACTGCTATTCGTCCAAGATAATTTTTCTGTTCCGTTGGAAGAATATAATTATTATATCAGTTGGTTAGTGGGTGCATATTGCTTGCGTTACATGTTTCATTTGTTAACGATCCACAAGCGTTCCATATATATGTAAGCGTATATATATATATATATATATACTCGCAGGGTGAAAAAATGATCTGTCAATATTTTTTTCACTGGCACTCAGACACCTATTTTTTTCGTATAAAACTAGTGGGGCTCTGCGCCTTTCAAGGTGGCACCTGTGTGGAGAGTCATTGTTGTCCCTACCGCCACTTTGCTGAAAAGCTCTGTTCCACAGGAAAGGTTTGTTGTTTGGAGAAGGCAAACTGTAATTGGAAAAAGGAAGACAAAGGTAAGTATATGGCTTAGATGTCAACGTTTAAACAAATTTCATTTGATCTTACGTAATCTGCGCGATTAAATTTCATTTTTCTGTATACTATTTGAATTAGATTCTTCAGACGAAATTATTTTTGATGGTGACCAAGTATCTCACTCCAATACGGTTTCAACTGACTGATATAATATATTTCATACATTTCTTAGCCCGTTTTGTTCCGTAGGCTATAAATTTAGTAGGGCACATGTAAGACATGTAAGTAGTACAAATGAAACCACATCGCAAGAATAAAGAGGGTGATTCAGTGTTATATTAATATGCGATTTATATATATATATATATATATATATATATATATATATATATATATATATATATATATATATATATATATATATATACATGTAGCCATGTGTCTGTAGACATATATTTTTATACATGTATATGTGTGTGTGTGTAGTTGTTCCTGTTCTGTGTGACTACAACAATCTTTGTTACTTCATATTCGACGACATGTCACCTGCTGTAAATGACCGCTTTTTGTGGCACGAAATTTACCCAAATACAGCAAGCACCAATGTATAAATTCTGTCAATCATATTTCCTTCATGACGTCACTGGAACATAATATTGTGTGTCATGTGTATGCCTTTTTTTTATATCAATGAAGAACTAAGTGAGGCAGGCTGGCCAGAAGGTAGCTACGGCATTCCCATGACTTTCTTTGGTTGCCCAATTTCTCCCATCACAACATGGCTGACCGGAAGTGTGGTCTTTCGATTACCTAAAAGTTATAACTTCAACAGATCAGTTGAATATCACCAAAAGGGACCAGAGTCCAAGAAGCGCATAGGTCTCAATTTCTGTATGAAGAAAAGTGAATTTTCTTACAAGAGTCCCGTATGGCCAAAGGGAACATTTTGCATCTATGGATTTGGAAATGAATGCCCACCAGGTAAGCTGGTGTACTTGATGAACTTATCTGATGTATAGTGAAATATATAAATATTATAATTCATTAAAGGAGGTTAAAAATTCACGAGATACTAAGGTGCATCTTTTGCGAGATTTACATTTATTGCCCGGGTAAAAATTCACAGTTGCAAGCTAGTGAGGAGGTTTTTGCAGATGAAGAAAACACACACACACACACCGACACACACACACACACACACACACACAGTGAACGCAGGCATTGTATATATTGATATGTGACTAGGGTTTACTGACTGTTGGCATCAGTTGATAATATTTCTCTTTGAAGATATTAGGAACAAACAAATACTATTTGCATGAGTAGATTTGGTCAACATGCAGCCATCTTGAATTAGAAAGCACTAACTATTAAATATTATCGGTGTCTTTTTAATCTAGGTTTCATGCCAGGAGAGATTAATATCACTCTGGCTAATGGACTACACGCTGATGTTTTGGGGTTTACACCTACAGCCGTATCAAAGACCGGCAAGAAAACGTTTCAAATTAAGTATTGCTGCAAGGACGGTGACAAACACATGAATGCGTTGAAGTTTCCAAATGTTGAAGCTCTTCTCTTGATTGAGGTCACTTCATGACTTTTCTATTTGAATGTATCAATATGTATATTTAGGTTACATATGCCTGTTTTAGTGCTTAACCAGCTAGGTTATGAAACTGCGTTTTGAGACATGTTATGCGCGTTTGTTACAGTGTAGAAAAGTATGCCCTTACAAAAGAGCCAAAAACGGAGGTCTTTTTGCTATATAATGCATCCACGCACCTTTACAAATATTGATTTCATTGATAGACACACAAATGATAATACCACTTCCAGTGATCCAATCCCAAATGTGTCAGGTGATTTTATCGCGTTTTATGACAGAAAGAACATTTACACATTCATTTGCACATCAAAGTATATAGGCTAGGGACCTGTTGGCCATTTAATATATGTATATAAAATGTGTTTAAACCAAAGCATAAGATTCCATACAAGCATACTCAGTCTCGTCAGAGGTGTCTATATTTGATAGACAAATATACTTACTGACGTACACTGAGGTGTCTTGTGGCCAAGAAAGCTCAAACAGTAAAACCATTAACGTCGCTGGCGCGTCAGCCAGCGTCTTATACAGTGCAATAACGTCATAGGTTAACAAAACTACCATGTGTTCTATGGTCACACTACGTCAAACATAAAGATTAAAGGTACGTGTTAACCAAACCATCTTACAGCTCCCCATGAAATATATATATTAAGGTTTTCCGAACCAAAACAAGACGAAGAGCACACAAATTAATGAAACTTTGGGAAGCATGAGGACAAAAATTATTGCAAGCAAAAATATGGTGAACAATTTAAGCAAGGATTGTGTGCGCTTCCAGTCATTAAATGGGTACATGGCACCATAGCACTTTTCTCTAACATTGTGTATGCACGCACCCGGCTAATAGATTTACTAGGCTGGTACCCGGCACGATGTAAGTAGTTTATATTCATATATACTTGCATTGATGCAGGTACCAGTTTAGAATTTTACCATCATACCACAAGTATAATTTCTTGAACAGTGCCTCATGCTACTAGGATATGCGGATCGGCCAGCTGTTGTTCAAATATGGTGACACACATTTAGAAATCTCACTCATGTATTTATATATTTTGTCCAAGTGGATTAAGCTCTTTGCATTATTGCATTAAATGGCTTTTCCTTACACTCGGCATTGTCAGCAATACCGTCATGACGAGTCACTGCCCCTCACAGCGGAGCTTTACAAAATAAAGTAGGCAGTGGTCGGCAAGGCGGACTGCAACACAATGCACCAGGTTAAGCGTCAGGTAAAGAAATGGCTTTCTTCTGTCATCCATGCTCCTGGTCCTTTTACAACAGATACATTATATATGTTATATGATTAGTACCCGATGGCATGTAGTATAAAGTAAATGCATCACCATAAGTTTGATTATTTATAATCAAGCATACACCAGTGTTAATGATGCAACTCGCCTGCTTGGAAAAATCAATATTTGGCGTGCATGTATATACACAGACTCAGATGCAGAATAACTGTGCATGAATGCTTCGTTAATCTTTGAACTTGAGTTATAGCTTCCTCCCCTATGTCGGTATTGGCTACAAAGAAAATAGAATGCCTCCATTGTCACGTTTCGGATCTGTGTTCCTTGTGATGATCATTGGACCAAATTTAAAATGTCCTGTTTTTCTTTCGCAATTCACCTGTTTTGGGGATGACTGAGTATGGAAGATTTAATTTTCCTTGAAGTTAGTGCATGTATTCAAGTTGCAAGTGGGTGGGATGTGAGGGGTATGACGAAAAGAACCTGTTAACAATGGAATGGAATGAGCCCATAGTTTTCTGATGTATATCATTTTGAATATTTGTCGGAGAGAGACTCAGCAAGTTCTCAAATTTCAGTTGGGTCACATTTATTATTGTTATTATTATTATTATTATTATTATTATTATTATTATTATTATTATTATTATTATTATTATTATTATTATTATTATTATTATTATGATTATGGTTATGGTTATGGTTATGGTTATGGTTATGATTATGATTATGATTATGATTATGATTATGATTATGATTATGATTATTATTATTATTATTATTATTATTATTATTATTATTATTATTATTATTATTATTATTATTATTATTTCGTCCATGATTTTTCTTTTTTTTTCAAATTTGGAGAACGGGAAAATGTTTATCATATGTATTAGTTTTCAGCGTGAAGAAAACATCATTTTAGGTCTCAAGTTACGTTATGACATCAGTTAAAAGATATCACCGTTGTTACCAGTTGTTGAAAAATGATGAATGTGTAAGTAAAGACTCCGAAAATATCATTATAAGAAATGGAATTTTACTTATGACACAAGACCTCCAAACTTAATTATTTTACAATATTCCTGCACACACAGCACCTTGTATATAGTCAATGGGTGGGTCAATAAAGAGTTAGCATGTAAAACAAAACCAAAAATGTAAAACACCCGCAACAAAAACTAACAAAAACAAACAAACAAAAACAAAACAAAAACAAACAAACAAAAACAAAACAAAACAAAAACAAAAAAAGCAAAAAGCAAAAAACAAAACAAAAAGGACAAAAAAAAAAAAAAACCAAAACAAAACAAAACAAAAACAAACAAAAAAAGAAACCACCGTGAAAGATCGAAAAGTACGAATTTCTCATAATGTAGGAGTTGCAGTTTCACGTTCTAAAAATGTGGCCAACATAAAGCTTCGCACAGATATATGGCGTATCAGTGACTCCAAAATGAAAATCAAAATACATCTATTTATGGTATAAAAAGCAAACCATTTTCTTCATGCGAAATTGAAACGCCAAAAGCGTACAAATGGACGTAAATTGAAAAGTGAATGAATGAGTGAACAAATGGATGAACAACAATACAACATTGTCAGTAAATAAGCGTCACGCGAGGTTCCTATGTGAAGTTCCTTTCGGTTCTATTGCAATTAGCCAAGAATTTGAGCTTTTTTTATATAATTTTTTAACGTTTGTTTTCAAATTATTGCACCCGCGGACATTTACAAAAGAAGAATGGTCACAAAGCACTGTGCTCAACATATGCTGCGCAGAGCTCCCAACGTGGATACAACCAAGTTAACATAAAGTCTAAGGCCGTATGCTTCTAAGAAAACTGCAGATGTTCACGTTTACATTGCCATTACAATTTGCCTAGTGTTCCTAACAATAGCTTTCTTAAAATTGAAATTCTATTTCAGTTGAAATAATAAATTGTAAGATAAATTAGATCCCCATATGTTTCACTTCCAAAGTAAGCATTTCAACCAGAATGTCAAACGTATCAGTAAAATGTAGTAAAGACAAATGAGTTGTTTTACATTGGTAATAGGAAAGCCAATATTCTACATGCAAAAATTAGGATGGGCTGCAGCCAGTTGAACCACGATATGCATAAGATTGGTATAGTAACTTCTCCTGCTTGTTCTTGTGGTGCCGAAATAGAAAATTCATTTCATTACTTTTTTGAGTGTACCAAATACACGACTGAGCGGAATTTATTGCACCAAAATATCATAGTATTGGCTCCTTTCACACTACAAACTCTTACGTTTGGAAATCCCAAATGTTCAAAGGCAGTAAACCAAATTATTTTTGACAGTACCCACACATATATCTTAAATTCTGGCAGATTCAACTGAGGCCCGTACGTTTTCCACCCAGGTTGACGAACAAGCTTTGCTTGTGACTCCTGGTGGTTCACGTGCGGGCCGGTACCTTCTTTTTTTTTCCGCGAGCATTATTCATGTGAACAGTGTTGGCTGGCCTCGACAGTATTGTATTCTAATAATGTATACTTCTGTCTGTCCTGTAATTGTGATGTCTGATCTTTTTGTATGTATGTCCATGTCGATGTTACGTCAATGTGGTGTCCTGTGGCCCGTCTTTATTTTGTACAGCATTTGTATTGTTCTTTTATTTCTTTTTTTTCACGAGAGGGATTTATATAGGCAGAGCCTGTTTCCCGATCGCTTTTTTGAATAAAATATGTTTAAACCAAATGTAGTAATGTTGATCAAAAATATCATAGGTAAAACAAGGTAAAAATTGTCAAGAGGCAGAAACTTTCCCTCATATGTTCTAGTAAGACACCAATGTTCAAAGTATCGGTATTACATTTTATTTTAAAACATATCTGCTGTCTTCTGATGGTAAAACAATCTTCACAACTAAGAAAAGTGTGGAGGAGGGAACTAATAGACATGTATTTATCCCAAATGCAGAGAGGCCATCAGTGTCCAGAAGTGTCTGGCATGCAACTGTACAGGGAGTTTATATCGATGCCAATTGGAACGAACGGTTCTGTCAGAACTAATGGAAGTCTTCCGCACGTATGGTTCGGTGGGGGAAATGTGACATTTTATTATTGTTACTATCAAAGTTAGACTGTTTGTTGAAATATAGTGCCACTGATGTAATTCTACAGGCTCTCATTTCGTCTCTGTGCACATGCGTATTTCAATTACAAAAATAAGAGGCGCAGATGTAGAGTGTTGTATGAAGATAATGTTCAGGTGTATAAGTAGATAATTGTTTTCACCTGTAAAAAAGGCATGGTTACTATCTCATCTAGAGTGTTTCTGAAGACAGTGGAAGCTTTTTAAATATCACATTATTTGCATAATACACTTATCTGCCAGGTTTAGGACACCCGAAAGAAAAAAGAATTAGATGTCACGAACAACAAGAGAGCGAAAGAAACGTACGGGCAGAGAAAGAGATAGAGAACATTCAGAACGCGGGGACAGTCCTTTCCTGCCGCTTCTGCCTTAAATTATCTATTGTTGTTGTTGTTGTTGTTGTTGTTGTTGTTGTTGATGATTTTTCTTGTTTTGTTTTGTTTGTTTGTTTTTTGTTTTGTTTTGTTTTGTTTTTTTTTTTTGTTTGTTTGTTTGTTTTTTGTTTTGTTTTGTTTTGTTTTTTTTTTTTTTTGTTTTTTTGTTTTTGTTTCTCTTTGTTTTGTTTTTGTTTTTGTTTTTGTTTTGTTTTTGTTTTGTTTTTTATTTTGTTTTGTTTTGGTTTTGTCATTACACGCCTGTCAGTCAGTTTAGCTCACGTGACGGGTGATCGTCTGTCGTCGATCTGTCCCTTTGCAAGCGCTTCTATAAATACGTCTAGGGGGTGAGGCCTCTCCTTCGAACGTGTAAAAGAAAAAAAATAAAGTAAATTCTTCTCAAGAATGCTGCGGACTTCTGCCAATGCTAATTCATTGCAGTGGAACGTTGCATTGTCCAGCCTCTCAGTGGCTTCATCTTCAGGTTTCTGTGTGAATACGTCAGCTTGCTTCAATATGGGTCGGATATCTAATCAGGATGAACATAGCTACACGTAGGCCGGGTAAATTATATTTCTATTCGGCCATCTGGGCTCCTTATTGATGTATAATATTAACTTAGATCATCAGATGAATTAAATTTCAACAAAATTTGAAGGCGAAGCGATAAGCTGTAGTACGCCTAGCCCAATGCCCAATTCCACATGTAAAACTTACATTGGTTAATTGAATTTTGCGGTGACTTACGGTGCTGCTGTCATAGCAACTATCTGTGGGTTGCTTGTGATACTAGCTTAAATATCAATGATCCCAACTTGTGCAACACGTGGTGCTGCAATTTGTATTATTATAATGTGTGTGTGTGTGTGTGTGTGTCTGTGTGTGTGTGTGTGTGTGTGTGTGTGTGTGTGTGATTGCGTGTTAGTATTTGCGTGTTTGTGTGACAATGACTTATCCATGGAAAATGACCGGTAAATACAATAAAGGTAAATGGAGACAGTTGTATATATTTACCTGCACATGTTTTAATGGAGATCAAAGTAGGTTGTACTGATACAGAGGAACTAAAATACTGTTTTGGTAGCAGCCTTTGGTATGCACGAAGGAAATGCTTGGAGAAAGTAGGAGCAGTTTACGTTATCCGAAATATTTTGATCAAATTATTGCTGATCGCAATGAACCGTTTGTCTGCAGAACAGCGTTCAAAATGATATATTGAGGAAAGGCATAACTATGTCGGAGTGAAAAAAAAATAGTCGTTATGAATTCTACGGCATTGATAAATTGGCGTTTGTATTCTTTAATTGTGAAATGCATGACAGAATGACCAATGAACGCCGAGTGCATGGACCTTTTTCATGACCAGTTGTGTTCTTTGTCAGGACCAAGTACCTGCTATTATCCAAGCGATATTGGCGCAAGTTATAGAGGATCAATTATGGTGACATCTGATGGAGCCTGCAGGTATAACGTAAAATAAATTTATCTGTTTCTGACGATGGTGCGATAAATAATGTAAATCTGTGTGTGTGTGTGTGTGTGTGTGTGTGTGTGTGTCTTAATTCATCCATTATTTCTTATATAACAATACATATATATATATATATATATATATATGTATATATATATATATATATATATATATATATATATATATATATATATATATATATATATATTACTATTTTTATTTGTTTATCTAGATAATCAGATCAATTTGCATGGGGACAAAAATCTTGAACTGCCAATTCTGATAATTTAAGACGCAGGCAAAAAAGTTGAAAAAAAAAAACGGAAACACGGTGTTTGTGTTGATTGAATGTTCAACTTTCTATACACTTGAATAAAGTTAGAATGACTGAAGTAATCACAATAGTAAGATTTACATTTGCAGAACTTTAATGCGCTGGCTACCTTGGCTAAATTTCAAATGCCCTATTGCCATTAACAAGAATCAATGTGGTTCTTCATGATATGTTGACTTACACCTTTATTCATTTTTAGTGATACGTTTCGCGTTAGTCCATTATACAACGGTATTATCGAGGGCCGTGAGATTTTGTATGCACAGGGTGGGCCAAAATTAACAGAATAATGGATTGATCATTCTGATCATTCTTGTAATTAGGTAACCTTGACCTTTTTGGAGTAAACGGGACCATGAGAAAAATGTGTTGTTTCAGTGAGTCCTTTTTATTAGTCAGTTGCGTCAGCCAAACTGTTCATAGATGTCGAGTGAGGTTAGGGATAAACCAGCTGTAAACTCTTTTCATTGGGGTCAAATATGTGTTTGTCATACTAGGTAAAATAGAGACAACAAAACGTATATTATGTGTTGAGTGCAAAATTAAACACATGTGCATAAAATCAGGGAGGGTGGATTATGTTGAGGTGCATCATCCCAGTAAAACTAAGCTTTCCGAAAGTATGTGAAAATAAAACTTAGCACGTTTATATCACCTTTACTGTGTGTGTAAGTTGATTTTTCATTCTCTTTATATTTTATTTCACAAGTGAAGTTTAAACGCCAGCCATGCTATCAAGAGAGATAAAGACCATGCCAATCCATCAATAACAGTTTTGCTAAAATTTTGGCGTGCCCAGCTTGTCATTTCCAATGTGTCTTTTTGCAGTAATGTTCAATTGACGTGTGGCGATAAGGACGAATGATTCGTTCCCAGCTATTTTGCCATTTGAACTTTTGCCGATTTGTCCTGATAGTGAAGCTCTGTTGAATTCTTTATCTCCAGGGAGAGTTGTTTTATTTATTGTGTACCACTAACCTTTCAGTTTCAGTGTTTATAGAATCTCTAACTTTTCGTAGCAGATAAATATTTTGACAAGAGAAAATCATATCGGACTGCTGCATGTACCACCATTTGGACTTCGGTTGTAGTCTATTAATTTCGTTTCGATTCTAGGCTTCGGCGGATCGATATAAAATAAATACCAATGGCATTTCCGCTACGCCTGACATTACTCAGGAAGGAATCGGATTTGTCTGCATAAAATGTCTAATTTTGACTTTTTTTCTGCCCGCTTGAACTATAGACTTGATGTATAAAAACTACAGGTACTTGTATATTGCCTCTTTTCTCGGAAAGTCAAGTTTTGGAACCAAAGTCTAATGTTCAGATCTGTGAATAGTGGTCATGCAAAAGACTGAAAATATATATAGCCAACACATATGTCATACATAACTCTTATGAGAGTGCACTACCGCCATTCTGTGATGTGTTGGGAAATCTCGCAGATTGCGAAATCCATCGCAAAGGATATTGTATAATTGAAGATAGGCAAAAGGTGTACTATACAAACAACTTTTGTTTTTTTCTGAAACTGAAGATTTGATGGACTCGACCTCCAAATTTTTCATCATTTAAAACTTAAAACTAAAAGGGGCATTTTCAAAATAATAAACTGCACATATTGCTGCCTCACCGGATTGGAGCGAGCTATACGAGGCAAAGTATTTTTGCAATAATGATGATGATGATTATATTGTAGGCCCTGGAGCGCTTCTGGTCGAAACTGGATGGGTGTTGGTGCAGAACAACTTCAATATGCTGGGTTCCAGTATGACAGTATGTGTCGCCAACAACGCCATTTTTTTCTGATGCCTTGGTGCAGAAACTTGGATGGCAGCCTTGTGGAATGTGACACCGTACCAGTGTGCAGTATGTAGTATAACTGATATGTAGCGGAACAGCTGTAATGTATTTAGAAAAGGAACTTTATTGATTACCCTTATGCACAAAAGAATAATTGTTTTGCCATGCAACAACCCCGTAATGTAACAATTATATATACAACATGATGCAAACCATACTGAATTGCAACCAAAAGAAATAATGCACTGAAGTGAAAGAACAGATCGTCCAAACAAGCAGCAAAATTACCCATCCGTATGAAATGTAACACAGAGAGCTTTTCGAATAATAAAGTCTATCGATAATGAACAGGCACACGTAACTACCAACTGTTTTGGGGAAAAATGAAGTTTATGGAAACTAGGAATCTTAACTATATGTAGCCAATGAGTATCACTCAGCAAAAAATGGCAAACTATCGTATGGTTTTATATTATGGAGCCGATTTCGCATTTCTGAGTTTTAAGCATAAGGTATTACTGGTACCCACGTACGCATCGCCTTTGTCAAGGCTAGGATCACCACACGACAATGCATTTAAAGTAGAAAGGGCCTTGCTCCTGTGTGGCGAATAGTGTGGTTTCAACTTGCAGAGAATGATGGTTCCTACTTAAATTGTTCATTTGCAGTGGCTACGATCACTCACAAGGACATTTTAGCTCAACTGACTTGTCAGATAGCTCAAGATTTTGGATGGTGATCCGTAGGTCAGCGTCGTACGTTGTCTGTCAGTTTTCCATCTGTAAATCACATTTTCGACTACTACTCCAAACCGTTTGGTCAGATCCACTTAACAGTTTGGAACGATTTACCGACGATTTACAGTGGGCGGGTTTCAATCAAATGTGTTCAAATGTTGATGCTCCACGGAGTTTTGATTTGGTTAAATGATTTTTAATTTTGTTTAATTATTTTTTAAAATAAAGCTTTACAGAAACATTTTATAAAAACTGACTTTTCAATTGCTTCAAAATTATATAGAAACACTTGTTTTGGGGAGCCCCAAACGTTGATTTATTCGACAAATAACGCTGCAGTTTTTTCGACATTTCAAAGATTTTGTGTCTTTTCGCTCTTTGAAACTTCTTCGGCAAAAGCCTTACTAAGATTGTTCCGACAGCTGATGGAATTTAACCTTACTGAACGGTTAAACAAAATTTTTTTCGCCAGACGGCGAAACTGTAGGTACCTAATGTTTCACAAATTCTTCAATTTTGCAAATTTAGTGGGGATACACATTAGGCTAGTCTCTACCAAGTTTGTTCAAATGATAACCTCGTTAATTTTTCGGTGTTTTGTTTGTTTGCTTGTTTGGGGTTTTGCGTTCATTTTTTTCTTGCTTTTCTTCATTTTCTGGAATAGTCTTTGAAAAAGTCTTCTACAAACTAGGTAATATCCTTTGAAATTGCATGGGAACACTTCTGTACCCCCCCCCCCCCTTTAATTTGTTCAACGGGTGGCAATGCTACATATTTATATTATTTAACATTTTTTGTGTATTTCCGCTTTTTTCGACTTCTTCTCCAAAGTTTCACTCAACCACCCAAATTGTTCTGGAAATATAGCTTGCAGGCGGTTTTAAACAATGTTTTAACTGGGCGGCGATACTCTCAATCAATAAAAATTGCTATTTTCATCCTCTTTAAAATTCTCGTACTTTACGTTATTGCATGTATTCCTGTCAATTACTTTGTAGTTAAATGGGGATTGCAATGAAAATTCACATTTTTTACCTTTAAAATGCGTCAAACAGATTCACTTCAAACTTGGCAGGGGTACCTAAGGCTACTTTGTATCAATTTGTCCAAATGACCATAGTCCAATGATTTCAGGATTTTCCGATTGCTTGGGGGGCTTTTGTTTGTTTGTTTGTTTGTTTGTTTGTTTTCAATTGTTCAGTTAAAGGTTAAAAAATCTCCTTCTCCGAAACTGCATCCCAATTCCTGTAATATTGCCAATAGGCATTTGTTCAACATCTGGCACTGTTATGTTTCTTGTTTTTTTAAAAGCAGCGTTTTTTTTTGGGGGGGGGGGGGGTTGTCCCAAAAGTAATTTTGATTTTATTCAGACTCATTGATAAAGAACATGAACCTGATCAAATTGGCGGCTTTGTGATCATGTTTTTTCCTCTGATTTTAAACAAATTATTGAAATTGACAAAAATCGGTAACGACATGTGTACATTAAAACATGAGCGATAGGTTTAAACGCAAGTGACCTTGACGCCAGTTTCAAGTTCACAAGTTCACTTCAGTTTTTGCGTTAATATAAAGTCAACTGAGCACAAGGATGTAACTGACCTTTTCTTAATGTTGTATACAACATTTTAAAATTGGAAAACTGAAAAAACCCGTGTGATATATAAACAGGCATGTACTCTGTGCCTAAATGTATAACTGCAAGCCATCTCTATTCAAAATTTTGACAATAATAATAACTACCAAAGAGACAATCAAGTAAATAAACAATAAGTTAAGTGACGAAAGAGACCCAGACAAAGCGAAACGAAATTAATTATTTTACTTAATCATAAGTTCGGTATTACAGGAATAACTAAAAAAACATGTTTTAGGAATCTAAGCCTGAAATTTATGATTTATCTGATGATGAACGATAATGAAATTGTTAAGATGGTGAAGCTGTTTATTATTATTATTAATAGTAGTAGTAGTAGTATTAGTAGTAGTAGTAGTAGTAGTAGTAGTAGTAGTAGTAGTAGTAGTAGTAGTAGTAGTAGTAGTAGTAGTAGTAGTAGTAGTAGTAGTAGTAGTAGTAGTAGTAGTAGTAGTAGTAGTAGTCTACCTAATCATGTTGCCCGCCTGGACATGTAATTGTCGGCTTATTTGCAGATGACATTGTCCTTGGTAGTTCAAATGCTAATTTAGAAAATATTTGGCACATTACTGTAGCTGGTTAAAACCCTTCTTATTTCATGGGTGGTTTTTACATAAATGTATCATCACGATATTCGTGCGTCCTGGACCTAATGTATCTAAACTTTTACTTGCGGTCCTCTTTCGGAACCCATATCTTTTAATAGACGAAATGTTGTGAGGGGGAATCGAGGTTTCCCCATACAGTTAGTTGGACCGGATGGGATTGCTATTGAGAGAGGGAGAGAGAGAGAGAGAGAGAGAGAGAGAGTGAGAGAGAGAGAGAGAGAGAGAGAGAGAGAGAGAGAGAGAAAGAGAGAGAGAGAGAGTAAAACAACCACGAGTAACAGTGTGACCCGATTTTGAGGAAATCTAGGTCACGGTAACCGACAAGTTCGTCATATATATATATATATATATATATA
>OZ026615.1:107473162-107573162 GCA_964020975.1 Hermodice carunculata | reverse complement strand
ACTCCTAAAGTAATTGTACTGACCTAGATGTAAGCTGCTGCCGTTCTATCTCTGGCCATCAGTGGACGAATCTAGAATAGTAACAAACTGCATTTTGTATTGCAGACACTTGTGCCCGGGAGCTGCATGTACATAGACCTTACGTCCAAATTGACATGCAGGAGCTATATGAAGTGGTGGCCATTTTTCTTTACTTTGAACTGCGTGAGTATATGGCGTGATGCCGTGGTTTATATGAGAGAGTAACATCTTTATGTCTTTGCACTATATGAGTTTGTGGCTTGCTAGAATGTGCATTTCTAAAGATTTTTCTCTAGGAATCAAAATAAAATGAGACACATATTAAAAATGTGTTACTTGCATATGAATCAATGCATAAAGGGGTTGACCACTAAGAATGAAATTAAGAAAAAGAACAATGGTTGCATTAGAACTTTTTTATTTGAATTTATGTGCCCACCAATAACAATTATAGTGTGCGTAAATTCCGAAAAGCAAAAAAACACAAAAATATAACGAGACATCAATATTGAGGTGTGTGTTTAATTATGTGAATATCATGAAATAATCGACACCGCACAAAAAGTATAAAAAGTTGCTAAATGTCAGCCTGGAAACCAACCATACTGAGTCACAAGTAACTTATGCTCCCCCCCCTCGCAGAAAAGCGCTCTTAGTCGCATCTTTAGGGGCCACATTAAATAGATTTCAGTCCTTAATATCCTTCATACAATTGCTTATGACTCATATATCTCATCCACATATATGTTGCCGCCCAGTCAGAAATGAAATGAAACATCCACATCGTATGGAAGAGTCTCTTTTCCACATCCACACCACACTGCATACACACACATACACACACGCCCACGAACGCGCGCGCACACACACACACTGAGGCATATATATATATATATATATATATATATATATATATATATATATATATATATATATATATATATATATAAGTATAGTTATATGTTCTTTAGTGAAACTTTCAAAAATCTTTTTGTAGTAGCAGTAGTAATAGAAGTAGTAGTAGTAGTAGTAGTAGTAGTAGTAGTAGTAGTAGGGAGGAGGAGGAGGAGGAGGAGGAGGAGGAGGAGGAGGAGGAGGAGGAGGAGGAGGAGGAGGAGGAAGAAGAGGAGGAGGAGCAGTAGTAGTAGTAGGTATGTTCTAGACAGGAACGTTTCAGGTTCGATAGTCGTTTTTCCAGCATGCATTGTATGCATTCTACCTTCGGGACCTTGTATAGGGCGATAAATGGTGAAATATAAGGCCCTATTCATTAAATATATATTGCACGAAGACTTCAGAAATGTCTTTCTTGTTTATTGATATTTTTGTTGTGTCGGTGTCCTGTACAGAGCACAAAGCTGCCAAATGTCTAACATAGCCATATGTGTGAAAGACTTTATCCATTAGAATATGAATATGAATATGCACTTGTTACATGACATGAGGCAAATACGTTCAACTTCAATACTTTGCCATTTTAAAAACACATAATAGCTTTAGGGTGACTAAGTGCATTTAATATATATATATATATATAATATATATATATATATATATTATATATATATATATATACGTACATGTCATGGGGATAAAGGATTCTCTCCCTCTCTCTCTCTCTCTCTCTCTCTCTCTCTCTCTCTCTTCTCTCTCTTTTGCAAATACCCTTAAAGGGAATGAGAAGTGCTGCTACCACCAGCTGGTAATTGTATGTTAATTATATGCCTGCTGCCGACATTTACACATAACCTCTTGTCACTTCAACCTGGCCGGCATGCTCGGCCCACAAACAGAGAGGAAAGAAAAGCTATTTATCAGTTGATAATTGTTAGATGACATCAGAGATAAAAGCGCACGCAGGAAGTAAAAGGGGAGCCACTTTTTCTGCCCACTTCCTATTGCCGGTAAGACAGTATTTCAAAACGGTCGACTATATGTATATACATATATATATGTATATATATAATATATTATGTGGATGTGTGTGTGTGTGTGTGTGTGTGTGTGTGTGCATCATAATTTGAGGTAGGAATTACAAGGTGGATGTTTTTCGCATACGCAAGTATAAGTGACAGCTCATTATGGCAACTATGCAAATGTATTTTTGCTTCATATAGTTGCATATATTTACATTAATACAGATTAATCAACCTTAAAAGCGCTGATATAAGATTGAGGCAACAGCTTTCCTCGGGGCAATTTGTGTGCTGTGTCCCAAGGGAAGTTGTTGACTAAGACTACTTTTTGCTTTAGACTAAGTTTGTTGATATGTGAATGAAAGGTATTTGAAGCTTTTAACTATTACATGTTTAACAGTGATAAGAAAATGACTATGGCTGTGATAAGCACTTTACGGGGTTAAGATAGAGTACTTATCGGAACGAATGCATTTGTCATCAGGTTAGGGATGCCTACCTTTGAGGAATTTTAAGTACTCAAACAGTCTTCAATTACGAAGTCACGAGGCTGCGCAATGACAATATGAAAAGAAAATAGTTCCTAATATGTATTAAATATTTTACTGCCAGGGCAAAGAATAGTAATACCTGGTGTGGTTGAACGTGTTATGGCTGATTCAATGAAGCATTTCAGCAAATGTAATTTTGATCAAGATGTCAACTTATTTCGCTGGTTTTATCATCCACGTTTTCTATAATTTTTACACGTTGTTTTTAGTAATTATCTGTAAATGCATTTATAATGCAATTCTGATTAAATGTGAGAGAAAAGGGCAAAGGTGTTGCATCATCTCATGAATTTACTATCTTTATGCAATACAAACACTTCCGAACTTTCATATTTGTTATCTTTTGGTTATTATGTTGTCCTATGTGCATTGGATGCAGCAATGTCTTTAAACACTTATCATACCAGGCCTGCTCTACTCTCAAAGGATGGACTAAGATACATGCTTTGCACAAGTTTGTGTCCCACCCATCTCGTCCCCTCCACAAATAGTCAAGTGAATAAGAGTCAGTGTAACAGGGTATACATGATTTGGTCAAAATATGATAAATATTGCTGTTGTAGAGCATTGCATTAACTGCTGATCTTTTAGCAATCCTACATGCATATTAAAGATATCAAATCTAAACGTCTGACGAAACTATTGCAATGGCTAGTGTTATGTATATGTAGTGGGCTTCTCATCTGATTTACAAAAAAAAAAAAGAAGAAGAAGAAGAAGAAGAAGAAGAAGAAGAAGAAGAAGAAGGAGAAGGAGAAGGAGAAGAAGAAGAAGAAGAAGAAGAAGAAGAAGAAGAAGCAGAAGCAGAAGAAGCAGAAGAAGAAGAAGAAGAAGAAGAAGAAGAAGAAGAAGAAGAAGAAGAAGAAGAAGAAGAAGAAGAAGAAGAAGAAGAAGAGAAATTTAACAGTAGTGGTGCAATTCACGGATACATGTTCTTACCTCCAAATATCAGGAAGTACTCTTATAAAAATTCTTATGTTGTTTGCAAAATGTTTAGCAGATTTGGTACAATTCTTAATGCTTCAGCACAATCATGTAAGCAAATCGCTAAACTGATGTTGGCGGATATTCATGTGGGTCTTTATCCAGATGACTTCTCTGACAGAAGCGCTTCTTTGTGCGCACGGAATGTGACAGGTGGCACGCAGTTAAAATTGATGGTCAGGTAACTAACTGTGCGATACAGGTCAGCTGATTATTGATTATACCCTGATTGTAATACATTCAATAACAATCCAAACTGCACACACACACACACACACACACACACACACACACACACACATATATATATATATATATATATATATATATATATATATATATATATATCCATGTAAATTAACCGCTGAAGTCATGTGTAGTTGATCATAATTTTTGATGTTCAATATGTCTACAGTGTGTGAAAAATATAGAGCCTTGCATATTTAATGTTCACGTGATGCATCTGGAAGCAACTGGGGTCTGTCACGCAGTAAAGACTCATGTAATTAATATCATAATTAAAACAAAAATATCAATGACCCATCTTTGTCAATTGATTTTCACAGTAAAGATGTCGAACATATGATAAGCAAATCGCGTGTTTACGAAATGCATCCAAACAAAGTTTCAGCGTGATAAACAGTAGGAAAACAGATCAGCACACATAAACATGCTTTCCGATTAATATTTTTGTAACGCTTTCAACATTTGCATCATACACCGATTAAAGTTTATCAGATATGGGTACAAGCGTCAGAGCCGTTGACTGAAAGCTTTGTTTTGAAATTAGTCACTCACAAATGATTTTCGTCACGAAATAACATTTGTGCTAAATTATGCTTTTTAAGTTCTTTGTGACAAAATTGATATTGAAATTGAAATACATGAGGGCATTACATGGATTCTTTGCTTGGAGCATAAGTCACATTCAGCTTGTTTATGGAGCCTATGATAGGGTAACTCCTGTCCTGGCAATTGCAGTTGTTGGGAGGCAGAGCATGCAATGTGGTCGAAGGTGATAGTATGGGAATATAAAAAATATTGTCGTATACAGGTGTACTCAGCCTGTGGTGGGACGGTATTTGACAGTGGAAAATCACGCACACATTGAGTATGATTACTATGGAACCATAACAGCAAGATGGACGGACTGCATTCGTTTCTGCGAGAATAAAGTGTATGTCAAACGTATGTATACAAACGCTTTGGGTCCGTAATGTAAAGCACTGGGTGGGATTGGGGAGAAAATGCGAACTACGTACATGAAAAATTCATTTAGCTACAATAAAATTAGGTTACCACTTGCACTGTCAATTAGCGATGATCCAGTTACTGTTGGGGTACATAAAATGAATCAAAGAATTTCTGCCTGAATATTTCAGTAAACAGTGCTGTGGTTTCCTAGCTCTATCCTGTTATACTTTAGCATGACAATGTTTAGGCAACACTTTTTTTAAAGAAAGTGGTCATCCAAGATGACTCTATATATATTTAAGCAATTGCTGCGGGCCATTATTTCAGCTTTTTCAATAATTATTAACAAATGGTATTCCGTTGCTTGTACATTTACACGGGAATCTACGGCAGGTGACTGTTTAAATAATAGCGTATTTTTATGTACTAGGACTCGCGTGCGGCCAAAGGTTGCAACTTGAATCCACAGTGATAACTGCATCAAGCCGCGACAATGAAAAATCAGACATCCAAGTGGCGCTTCTCGGAGATCAATCATGGTGCGCAAAGCACACAGATGTGCATCCATTCATTCAGGTGAGTAAGTTAGAGAAGAAGCGTTTATCCAGGCCCCTTTATATTTACACTTCACTGTTTTCTCTCACTGGTGTGTTGCATAGATATGACTAGACGTCATCTGATATTTGGGATGTTTTGATAGTAGTCTGTTTTTTTGACAAGTCATCGTTGGGTTGTTAAATATATAATGCTAAATAAACCCAATTTTATATAAGATGACAGGTCATAAATTGAATATATGTATAAGAGTGAAATGTATCAATTGTCATCAACCCACAAATTTTATAACTTTTAAATGAATATTGACGTTTTGTTGTTAACGATCGCACCCATATAAATAGATTAAAAGCGTGATGATATAGGCAAGGCCACATATTGTGTTTCTTAGGCTCAGCAAATTATGTAACTAAGTTCACGGAAGTACTTTTATATCATTAAAGTATATGCAAATCAGTGAAATATCGTATAAACTCAGTTTAGAAACAGCCTCCTGCTGCACTCAGTTTTTACAATTATCCTGTGTGAATATCGAAGCATTCTCCATTCACATACTGTTGTGACGTTATGTTCGTATCTTCAGGTGGATTTCCTGAGAAAATATAGACTTAATGGCGTGGTTACACAAGGCGATTTCAATGATCCGACTAAAGGAGTGCGTTCGTTCTCCCTATCATATGGTGTTTTAGAAGCGTACTTAGTGGATTACGGAGATGTCCCCAATGAAGTCAAAGTTAGTAACTGCTTATATATCTTATGATATATTTTGTCAAAGAGTGATTTATTTTATTTTAACAAATATTACAGTTCGAACCTCAGTAATTCTATCAGAAGGTAGTTATAGCAAAAGCAAAGATGTTCGTTTTATGAATTGTAATTCGAGAATAGAACCATTGTACAATTTCAAGAACTCCACATTTTATTTCTTTGGTTTTAGAGCGTAAAACTGTTATGTGAAGACGTCATACATACACAAAAATAACCGGCTGGTGTTCTTTAACACAACAGTAAACATCTCTTTTCTCGCTGATGTTGTAATTTAGAAATGCTTATTTAATCACAATATATATTTTCCACAGATAAAGTCCTAATAGACCTATATCTCAGGCAACTACGGGTCGTCTTTTCTATCAGTAAAATAAGTAGATGGATCCTGCCAGGTCAATAGGAAAATTCTGCGTAGAAATTGCAAAGTTTACTTACTTTCACCTGTAAGAACTTGCAATGCTCATTAATAATGGGTATTTCAAATTATATTGAAGCCATCTTCTGCGAATGTATTTAAACTTTTATGTCAGGATGTAAAGAACATTTAATTTTGGTATGTCTCGGGAAACACCGATGTCACTCTTCTGTACAGGTTCTCTTTGAAATCCCCTCTAGATGTACACTAATCAATAATTATGTTAATATGCCATGTTTTGTAGATATTTACAAAAGTGAAAGACAGCAACACCCCAGAGCTTCACTGGTTCATGTATGACATCGTGGCCCGAGTCCTGCGTATCAATGTTAAAAGTTTTGTTGAGGCACCGTGTCTTCGTTTTCAAGTACTTCATTGTCGTCCAAAATCACGTAATTGTCCAAACTTTGTTCATTTTGTTGTTTTCATTGGCATAATGTACAGAGGCTGAAACAAATGAAGGTGATATGTCAATAGCTAAGCAAAGGAATCTATCTATCTATCTATCTATCTATCTATCTATCTATCTATCTATCTATCTATCTATCTATCTATCTATCTATCTATCTATCTATCTATCTGTCTGTCTGTCTGTCTGTCTGTCTGTCTGTCTGTCTGTCTGTCTGTCTGTCTGTCTGTCTATCTATCTACCTATTTATCTATCTATCTGTCTGTCTATCCATCCATCCATCCATTCATCTATATATGTGTGTGTCTTAGCTTTAAGTATGCTAGTTAGATTGTATATGCTATTTCTCGCTTGGGTGAGAAAAATTATAAAATTATAATTTTCACCACGGTTAAGCGCGCAGTACATCCCTTTTTTGTATTTATTTTTGATTTTGTTGTTGTCGTTTGAGGCTTGATAGCTCCATGTGGCTTCCTGTTATCATTGTCAGGCAGTTGTGACCCCTTTTTTACAGAAACTATCTCACTGTGTATGAAAAAACTTTCAGAGCACTGGCTGTCTCTTTTTAAGGGACAGACTTTGATGTACTGGTGGATATCCACAGCTCTTTTCGCCTGGCATTGGTGAGGTACTGATTCACTAATAACTTGCCTGCCGTTTTGGTGGATCCAGCTTGCCACATCTGTTCTTGCCTGGTCTCCCTTTTCCCATTTTTGCCTTTGCAGTGGCACCTGAGTACAAATGTCTGACGTCTCTGGACTTGCAACCCATTTCCTGCACCTACTAATAGTCAAGACCATTATTTCATAACTTGGGGGGGGGGGGTTAATACATGTGACGTTTTTTATTTGACGCAATAAGTGCCGTTAGTGTAATCTAGTCTCGAAAATGGTTTCATCATTATTACTGAAAGACGATTTAAGCAAAATTAGGGATTACGTACAGAGGGAAGAGATAATCAGGCTTTTCAAATATTTTGGTTGCAAGTATGCAAAACATGCGCGCACGTTGGAAAAATACTGATCCTTAAATAATCATCCTGAAATTATGTTTTGTAAACTAACTCATTGATTAATTAATGAATTAATTACTTTTATTCATTTTTACAAAACACCATTAATTTAAATTTAATTAACTGATTAGTCAATTAATTAATTGATAAATAAGTGAATGAAACGAAGTATACTGCGCAATTGTTTATTTTCAATAGATGAAATTTCTAAGGATATCTCTGCTTCTAGCCTTGAAACTTGCACCGCACATATCCATGTTAGTAAAACGTCTGGGGGAACATACTGCTTGTGTGAATGTCTGACGGGCCTATACATGATGCTTTTATAACCGAGGTAGATGTATTCTTCTTCAGGAATGTGGCAATTAAATTTTTTTCACTTTCGCAAGTTCTCTGTGCATGGGAAACACTCTAAACACAAATATTGTCCTTTCATCATTTTGTACAATAAAAATGTAGAAACATTATTCATATGCTTTGCCTTTTTTTCCGGTTGAAGAAAAAGAAAAATGTATTTCATTTGCCACACGTTTCAGCAGGTAATAAGGGTATTGAAATAATGATTGTTGTAAATATACATTGGTTTTTATACTTTATCTTGCGAAATATCTTATTATCTTATCAATTTTAAATAGTTTTCCAGGAGAATGTCACAGTTAGCATATGACTTGTTTCTCATTCCACGAACTGATAACAACTAGAAATGTAAGGTGCTCCCTAGGTGGTGGCCTTATCATGTCCCAATATGACACAAATGAGACTTGTGCTTCATATTTGATATTATTGAGACGAATGTGCTAATACAGAAAAAACTTGTATTCCTGAGAAAAAATATGTACCTAAAAAAGGAGATGCCGTGGGATATGAAATTAGGGACATATGCATATAAACTAGTGGCCCAAAAGCTGTCATATTGACATGTACTGACCATTATTAAATCTCAAATATTCCTGACAAAATCAGCAAATGACCGTATGCTCACCTAGTGAAACACCTTGCTAAAGAATCTATCAAAGTACGTCTTTACCATGTTTGAAGAGAATGAAGCTTGTGTTTTTAGGACATTTTTCTCACAAGTACAAAAAAAAAAAAATCTGTAAAGAAGGTTTAAAAATGCAGGCACACCTTTTGCATACATTGATGTCTTTGGAATTTAGAATGTGTCCCTACGTAAGTTCGATGCATTGGACGGAGTGATTATGCGAAAACTTTCATTCAATTTGCTTTTAACAAAAACGTTACAAAACACAAAATCTTCAAGTTTAAAAGGAACCTGGAGGGGAATTTTAGACACGGAATTGGAACTCTGAATTCGCATTGCAATCAGCAATGGTTTACCTTATAACCAATAGGAGTCGCTGCATTCCACGACAAGTGGCCCACTTGGAAAAATTATAATGTTAAAATTTGAGCAAGGGTGCCCTTGTTTAGACCTTTTTTGGGTCTGTGAGTGTATGTAACTTATATCCCGTTCCTCTGACCTCTCAATGTTTTGCCCGATGCCAGGTACATTACCTTAAGAAACAAACTAAAAACAAAGAAACAAGCAAACAAAAAATAATAATCTATAAAAAAAACCCCTCTTTTTCGGGGTTCTGTGTAAATATCCAGCGTATAAATGTCTAGACAATCATTATAATTTTTATTGCAACAAATCGGAAATGCACTGTGCAACACACAAAGGCAGGCCTAAGTAAAAGCTGTCTGAACGCTTGCGTTGGGGGTGGGGGTGATATGAGTAAAAGGAACTTATTTACCTTGCATCAGTGATACTGTAGAAACATGTGACTTCTTTATTATGTCGCCAGTTATCAAATTAGCATTTTACACAAATACCCATGACAGTTGCATGGATACAAGCTTGCTATTAGCACTGTGTATGAACACACATTCTACCACTGGATAATTGCCCAACATTGGTTGTTTTGTTGATCTCAAATACAGTAAAATGTGTTTTGATCCTTATGAATCAAATTTCCTCCACATAAGTGCAAGGCTTCGTTGACTGTGTTAAATTTTCTTGTGCAGAACAAAACGCCGCTATGCATGCATCAGTGCACCTGAGTAGTTCTTATCCACCAGGAGTCCCAGCCCACGCAGCGGATGGAAACATACTTACATGCACACGAACTCTTCTTGAACAAGATCCGTGGGTAATACTTGACCTGAAAAAAGTTGTGTACATCACCTCGTTGCGTTGGTTACGTGGTTTTCAAGGTCGCCAAGGTAAGCTCTAGTTTTATAATTTTGCCTTATCGGATGTACGACCAATATTTATTCAAAGCTTCGCCAAGGGCCAAATCAAACCATTCCACAACTTGCAACTGGTACCCCAAAATACGGTTCTCTGATACTTATGAATAGTCGAATGAATGACAAATGCATTTGGCAGGTATGTTATCCCTCTGTTTTGCTATTTGGTAATTTCCGGGTTTATAACCCTTTGAGGTATAAAGGCACTGCAATGACATTTGTGATCAATATAACGGTATTTTTGTCTTGTCCTGTAAATGTGTGTCATTTTATGACATCATTTTGTTCATGAATAATGATACACCGTTAGTCAAAAACTTTCCTCTGTTCACTACTGACGCATTGCAAGGGACCAGCAAAGAGATCTGTTGACTCTGCTCCCAAAGAGTTCATATAATTTTACTGCCCATGCTTCAAAAGCGATGCATTAATAAAATGATATTTATCTGTCACGTTAAAGCAGGTTCCATATAGAAATAAATTTTGCCACTGAAATTTAAACATCCGAAATATATGAGCAAAGGCATACTGTATGGAACCATGAGCCCAAGGGGCGTTTAGTTTTATGTGAACAATGTTGAAATGAGGTGCGACTAAGGCTTATTTCAAACTCTTTTTGCACTATCCAGTTAGTATGTGCGTCTCTACAAATGCAGCAAGGAATTACAGAGGATCAGTTAATGTGACAAGTCAAGGCAGGCGTTGTCTTCCTTGGACTTCCAAACAAAAAATAACCATGGAGGAGGAAAACATTACCTTGGCGGGTAACTACTGCCGACTGACTGGAAAAAGGCTACAGTGTTATGTGGACGAGCGAAAGGGAACTCTGCAGCCCTGCAATGTTCCAACTTGTGGTACGATTCACATTGAGGTCAAATTAAACTAAAAAAAAGAAAAGTCTACCATGAAAAATCGAATAAAACTTGTCTGTTGACGAGTCATTCATGACAAAATTAAAATTGTTGTTGAAACACTATTGCCACATGCCCACATATGAAAAACTGAGCAGACATATAATTGCTACACAGTAATGCTTGTCTTCCCGGTCTTTTTGTGTAGATTTGCAAAACCGTACGTATCAAAATTAAGATTCTGGCGACATGGTTTAGGATCATTGTTGTCATTGGGAATGTCAGGCACTGATTTTCTTCAATCATGAACCAGTGAATACAGCCAGTGCATGTAGCGCCGTATTTGCTGCGGTGGAGGTACAAACATCATATTACCTTAAGAAAAAATGCAAAACGTTTTGGTTTATTGACACACAGTCCGTGATATGTGTGTGTGTGTGTGTGTATGTGTCTGTCTGTCTGTGTGTGTGTGTGTACTGAATTTAGCCTGCCACTTTTTATACAGTGTTGTAAAGGCAGACATCCTGTTTAAAATTACTGATTTTTTCAACAATAGCAATACATGACTTGCTTTTGGGAACTTAAATTCCATTCTTTGAATTGTACCTCCAGAAAGGTTGTTTTTCGATGGCACAATTGCAGTTTGATATCAGTCTAACTACTTACTTGATGTGATAAGATATTTTCCCCGAACAGCAAGATACATCAATTGTGTCTCTTTATATTCACTTCTCGTAGCATGGCCGAATGAATAGTATTTCCATGCAGGTCTTGTCACAATACTTTACAGGCAGTTCAGTTGGGTTCATACAATGGAAACAGCGAAATTTTGTGGTCTTGCTATGACCATGAGTTTTTGAAGACTAATTTCCTGATGTGGTTTTCCTTATATATATATATATATATATATATATATATATATATATATATATATATATATATATATATATATATATATATATATATATATATATATATATATATTTCATCCCTTTAAACATCACATCAGTTTCAAAATCAACAAGAGCGTTGACTGTGAAATTCACACATGCTAAATTTTTAAGGAATATCACCCAGAGCACGGATTACCCTTATCCGACATGAAAAAAACTGTTGTTTTAGGCAAATTCCGAAGCAACATGTCATTGCAAAAAATATCCCTGTTTGCATTGATTCCAATGTGTCATTACGTAAACCGTACAGATTAATTGTACTTAACTTTTAAAATACGTTTTTATTTGCAAAAACATTTTTTATTGAATTATGCTAGCTTTTTTAGGCCGACTTAATATATACAAATGTTCAATGTGTGGACACTGAAATTAGTTAATTTGTTTGCAACGACTCGAAAGACCCCTTTTATTCTAGGCCAATTTTCTTGCTGGAGACCCTGAAAATCTATGAGCATTGAAAATTTCCCTTTGGCCCCCACTACCTCGTTCTTCTGTGTTTTGGGCTCTTTTGTGTATGTGTTTTCTGTTTTTTTTTTTTTTTTGTTTTTTTTTGTTTTTTTTTTGTTTTGTTTTGTTTTGTTTTTTTTTTTTGATTTATTTTTTATGTTTGATTTTGTTTTGTTTGTTCTTTTTTTTATTTCTTTTTTTTTCGGGGGGGGGGGGGGTTCACAAAATAACAGCAGTTGAATGTAAACAACAATCAATGAATATGCTCGAAACGTTTTTTCTAGACACATACAAGAGTGTTGTTGAGGTATACATTTCAACCACAACGTCGAATACTCATGATTCCTCAGCCTGGGATTTGTGCACGCGATTAACATATGTAGGTTATCATAAGGAAATGGTGTTTGATTGCAACTACATGAAAAGGGGTCGATATGTAATGCTTCGACGGCCAGGACTCACATTTCTGGATGCCTGTGAAATTAACGTGTTCACTGGAACGTCTGGTGAGTAAATTTACAACCCACTCATCATTTTGTGGGCCTAATTTATTTGAAATGCAACAAAGTGAGATATTTGCAGTAAAGTTCAGCGGTTGGTTGGTTTCTTTTTACTTAATGTTTTTGCTTCGCTGGCAGTTTTAACGCGTGTTGCAACTCATGTTCATTCCTTTTTGCGTGTACATCATTATGAAAGTTATTGTATCTTTTATGGAGCAACTTTAGTTCCTGCTCACTTAACGGTACTACACAGGTTTTTACTGAAAGAATTGTGCACCGAGGGCCTTGTCCTGGTTGGGAACACTGGTTTACCAAAACAAATTATTTGTGCGTTGATCAGTCACTCATGTGTGATTAATAATCAGGATTGCCTTGATGAACACTCTAATGTGGTTTCTTTGTCATGATTTTTTAGACTGTCAAGCCAATCATGTGACATCCTTTATAGGAGGGGTGTTTACCTCCCTGCTCAAACAACTGTCTCCACGTACAGACTTTTATTTGTATGGCTGTACTGTGCGTTAAAATATTATCACATATTTAAAAATGGTCTATGAATATTCTTACTAAATATCTGCGTGCATGTGTGTGTGTGTGTGTGTGTGTGTGTGTGTGTGTTTGTGTGTGTGTGTGTACTGAATTTAGCCTGCCACTTTTTATACAGTGTTGCAAAACCTCACAAATAAACATCTATACCACTTGAACAATTTTGTCTCTTGTTGCTTAATTACAGCAAGAATAACCTCTGTGAAAAAGGAAAATGTGAACATGATACATCTCAAATGCCCTGAAGGAAATCTTGCTCTTGCTTGGACTCGTCGAGAAGTGAAAAAGAGTACCGGGGAATTTGAGCTGGCGGTCTTGGCAAAAGATTTACCAATGCTGGTAATTCAGTGCATGGAAAAAAAGCAATGCTATACCCCTCGAGCAACAACAGACAGCAGTCATGTGTACAATTGGACCGTCACATTTGCATGTATAACCCACCATTTTACTAGTAGGTTCACATTGTATCAGCTGGGGGTATTATGAGCAATGTGTTATATCACTAAAGTTGCGACATACTGCTTTGTTGATCATTGTAAAGCATAACCAAACTAAAACAAAGATGCTGAATGATTTGATGAAAACATGCACACATACTGTATGCTAAGCTTCTAAAAATAAACATGTCATGTAAGAAGACACAGAAATTGGAGAGTTGTCTTGACCTTATACCAAAATCATACATACTTGCAATATGTTCAATTTTGTTTCACATATGAACCATTTTGTTAATTGTGTGTAGGTAAAATATGACTCGATATTTATTACGTTGGCTAAAACGAAGCAAATTTACAAAGATGCTTGAATATGAGCATATGGACGAATCAGTCACAATGTAATACATAATTATGGAAAATGGGTATATATAATTTATGAAAAAATGTCTATTATGTCCTTGTGAGTACATGTTTCCAATTTCTCAGCTTGTGGAAATACGACCACAGAAGAAGGCGTGCTTCTCAGAACCCGAGATTACCTGAACAATAGGGACACATTGCGCAGCTGTGAGTGGAAGGTAGTAGCTCCCTTTGATAAATATGTACGCCTGAACGTTTCTCAATTCAAACTTGCCCCAATGGAAACTGGGTGGTTGGTAAGTTTTGCCCTATAATTTGGTACCTTTTTAATTTGATTCGACAAAATGTGCATCGGTACTAGACAGTACTTTTAATGGTTTATAACTTTTTGTCACTTTTGTGTTGGGACAAGCTGAAACTAGTTTAGCTATGTATGCAGGTACGAACAGTTTCATGTACACGCAAGTATACCCGCTAAATAGCAGTAAGTATAGCATTTTAACACATAACATAATACATAACAATGAAATAAATCTAATATTAATTGTACATCATTGTTGTATTCTGAATGTTGTGTTCTATGCTGCATACACAGGAAGGAAATTACTACATTGACCCAGGGACATGTGAAGATCAGGTCAGAATTTCCTATGATGTCGACCGAGGCTCAAAGAACGACATACGTGTTAGCAATACCCAGCTTTTTATTTCGCCACGAAACATTTTGACCGTTACACTGCGAACATGTTATATATATAACCCAAAAGTCAACCTAACAGCATTTGGTTTGGAAGCTAGTGTGAACTTTACAGGTAATTATTCCTTTTTATAAAGTATTTAAGATAGTTCTCAATAAATAATCATACAGCTACGTGCAAGTAAGCTCAACAGTCAACATAGGTTGACATATTTATTGAACTGAAGCAATGTTACCACTAGCTCATTTATGTTATGTATATGTGTATGGATGGTTCTGTGTTTTACAGACTGTGGTGGCTGCAATGTACAAGGTGTTTGTGAAGGGGTCAATCAGTGTGTTCATGCCTGTGGCTATATTATGTCTCCAGGATTTCCTGTGTCTTACTTTCCAAACCAACGTTGTGTTTGGGCCATAAAAGCAGAGGCCACGAAGTATATCAGATTAACATTCTACAGTTTTGATATATTTGAAGAAGAAGAACCAATTTGCAACAGAGATTATGTGCAAGTAACCGACTACAGTCAAAAAGGAGCCAGTACAAACGTGCAAAGATATTGCAATACGAACAAACCACGAAAGCAGGTGTTCTCCAGTTGGAATCAAATGAGAGTTGAGTTTTTTTCTGATTTTAAACATGCCCGTGTCGGATTCCACGCTCTGTATGAATCACAAGTCTACTCCCTTCCAGACAACTTCCCCTTCTATGGTACTTATACAGGTAGGACAATTTCTGCAACGGTGACACACAAGCTACATATGTCCGTCCTTTTATTCCTTTTCTATGATTAATTTTTCATTATTGTTTAAATATCTACGAAAGGTACCACTTAAAGGGCTAGGAGACTTAGACAAATATATACTGTCAAATCCTGATAATGATGAGGCATACAAATCGCCATGGATTTCATATCACTGGCAAAGAATATGCCACGTTGGACTTTATACTGTATATCAGAAAGATATACGCTGCCTGGAGAAAATGGATTCGTCGAGAGCTTGGTATTCCAAGTAATTCTCATTGTAATCTACACAATGTATTATGTGAAGAACTTCTGAATAATTCGTATAAGGTTTTACTTCATATTGGGTTTTAGTAATATGTCGTCATTGCTAAAATAGCAACAATTTATGTACAAATGTATGCAATAAACTTGCTCTCAATGGAAGTCGATCCAGAGCATATCATAGTTTAAATTTTATGTGTGAACAGTACCATTTCCCTAAATTGAAGCTTGCGTTTCTTGAAACATATGAGCTCGCCATGATCAACTCACACACTCCCAAATCGATTCGTAGTCAAAGTCAAAACAGAAAAATGTACTTCAATTGTGTCCGCTGCGTGGATAAAAGGTATATTACCAGGATTTTTCTTTAGGTAAGACATTTTTCCGAAATGAATATAGCAACACTCCAGATTTTCATTTCCAAATAGTTGACTTATTTATGGAACGGGGTCTTACTGTATTCATTCACAGGAATGCTTTAAGTTACTGTGAAAATAATAGGCGGACGATACCTATTTGAATTGGTTCTTTCCATGTTCGGAATTAAAATTATAAATACGGATTACAAATGTCTAAAGTAGCTGTGTTGAAAATTTTATTTCCGGAAATTATTATAAAATTGGTAATGCATATAATCGCCTTTATTGTCGTCTCTTTATCTCATTTCAAACTGTGGCACAATGTTGAAAATATATGCTTCATAATATATCTACGTTTTCGGAATGTTTTCTTCCTGCGTAAAAAAGCACATGCCTGTGGAATACAAGATGTCAGACACGAGTTTTGTACCGATTGTGGACAGATTTAACATGAAAACGACTAAACTTTATATTACAGAGAAATGCTCAAACGGTTGGGTATATTTCCAAAACAATTGTTACCAGTCTTTTCGAAGCAATGTGACGCTAATGTGGACAGTCGCTGAAGATATGTGCAAATCACACCAGGCTCATCTGCTAAGTATATTGTCGGAAGACGAAAGTAAACTTTTGCACCGTTTGCTTACCACAGTATGGCTTCCAGAAGAAGGAATGGTGTTTATAGGTACCGGTATGGTTTTAAACGTTATTAACCTTGCACAGATATTAATTTTGTTACATTTTAATGAAGAATGTGGGGACTGAAATCAAAAGCTGGGGTAGATAATATGGTCATATTTCGCAATATGAATGCCGGTTTGATACATTTGGCCCAGAGACAGCTGCAGAATGAAAATGTCGGCTTATCTAATAATTGCATTAAATATTTATTCCTCTAATGGGACAAATTCTTAGCTTAGCGTATAATATACACAGTGCCCCAACACGTACTGGGGATATTAGACGCTCGTCTCTCTCTGTTTCTCTTTCTCTGTCTCCTTCTCTCTCTCTCTCTCTCTCTCTCTCTCTCTCTTTCTCTCCCTCTCTCTTTCTCTCTCTCTCTCTCTCTCTCTCTCTCTCTCTCTCTCTCTCTCTCTAAAACACACACACACACACACACACACTCTCTCTCTATCGTTCTATTTATCTGCTATCCGCCCGTCGATCCCACTGTCTCTATAAGTGTATATAGCCCGTTTGTGGTAAAAATATCTTAGCGTCTGATCGGTTGAGAGCTATTCACTACACACTGCATTCCATGGCCCTAGTTGAGGATAACAGCTAAAGTTATTGACTACTCCCATGTTGCATAGTGCCCCCCCCCCCCCCACCGAAAGCAAGAAAATGGCGAATTTATTAGCCGCCAGAACGCATCTTGGGAAACAGTCTACAACACGTAGGTTGGGCCACCTACCGTCAACAGAAATTTACGCTAAAAAGCACTTGGTACCAAAGAGTACACAGGAGGGAACTGATTTAGCAGCCAGAATGCAGAGACACTATGTAAGGGAACTTTTTTCTGTTGGAAATCATTCTGACTGTATGGAAGGCGTTTCTGTTAGGCCTAGTGACGACGCATGGTGCCTGAGTCGTGCAAACGAATCTCTTTGTCTGCTTAAAGATAAACCGAAAATAGGGATAAAATTACCAGTCTAACTTTGGAGCAAATAGCAGCATATAGCTCGAACTCAGGAAGCTCTATTTGACTTGGTTACTGCCTGCTGGAAAACAGCTTCCTTCGTGTTAGATATATGATGTAGTTCACTCTAAGCCATTGAACAATTGATTATATATATATATATATATATATATATATATATATATATATATATATATATATATATATATATATATATTTACATTTAATCTAGCTTTGAACATTGCAAGTATAGGAGAGAGCCTAGTGTGTTATCAGACCATAACACAGTAACCATGTGTGTTAAGGGACCATAACACAAGTGTCCCGCCCACATTCCAATAAGCAACGCCCACTTGGGTTTCCGGAACTCTGCACTTGAATATGTTGGGTAAATCAGTTTCTGGACGTTTCTCTTAATTTTATGTATAACATTTCTAAATTCCGTGTAATTGAGCAGGAAAATTAAGAGGGAAATGTAAATATAAGCAATGAGGGTCACTTTTGTGTGTGTTAACACACACAAAATCGACCCTCATTTCAAAATCGACCCTCATTTCTTATATATATATATATATACTTTTCTGTAGTAACATCGAATAGGGCGTGCAGGTATGATAGGCAATATAGTTTGGAGGCATTCAAACCAATGGCCAGAAAAGATGTTACTTCAATTTCTTTCTAACTAGCACATCTTTTTTTCAATTTAGGTTTGTATTATAGCCTTTCATTCTGTTTTCCTTTTAAGGACTTAATGATCGCAAGAAGGAAGGAGACTGGGTCTGGACAGATGGAACTCCACTTACCTACACTAACTGGTGACCTATAACAATGTTTTGTTTTTCATTTGGTTTAAACGTATTTTATTTTCAATTGGGAAGTAGGACAAGTCCTATATAAATCCCTCTTGAGAAGAATGGACAGTATCACATGACAGAACGAAACAAGACGCATTCTGTGTGGCGGACGCTGTCATTCAGAATCTTCAGTCAGTGGTAGGCTGCTGCCCAGACAAACCAATAATGCAGACAGCGAACACCACACTGAGGAACAATAGCAAGAAGAGACATAACAAGGACAAGACGGATAGTGGGGCAACCAACAAAAAGAAAAACAAACAAAAAAAAACAAAAAAAAAAGCAAGTTGCATTGCCGATTATATATGAATTTTCCTTGTCAAAATTACGTTAATCGTGTTCTAGATTTATGTGATGGCATCAAATTGAAATCTACGCGTGTCCTCAATATAGTCGTGTACACAGAGGAATATTGATTTATTATTTTCAACATTGCAAACAGCAGAACCCAAAAGTAGGGTTTCAAGTGTAAATGGAGCAAGATTTATGATAGAAGCATGTAATTTATTACGAGGCACAATATATCGGGGACACGAGAGGAAAAAATGCCAGACGTCCTCTATACCAGTTCCACAGATACAGTCAGGTGAATCTTTTACACCAATCTGAAATAAGTGTTGGTTCAGTTGGCTGCGACCCATCCTCAGACGAGCATGTAGAACAGCGAGTTTTCTTTTACCTACATAATAAAGTGAGGGATGTTTGACTGGGCGGACAGTTTGATGCTCTAGTTTACTTTTAAATTGTGATAAGGAAGGAGAATTTCGAGTTGCAAGAGGAAGGAGGTTCCAGAGCCGTGTAGCGGAAGGGAAAAAGGACTTATTGAAAAGATCTGTACGGGCTCTAAAGTGTGGTAGGTCAGACCGTCTGCGAGTAAAATAATTGAACGTCATATCAGGAGTTGGAAAGTGTTGAAAAGTATTTCGTAAATAATTTGGTACTAAATTATGAACAATTTTATACATCTGAATCAAGTTAGATTTCTGACGCCTTTTAGAAAGTAGCTCCCAGCCAGTCTCTTCATAAAGTTTTACTGTAGGAGTAGTTTTCATTGCCCCGGTGACAACCCGAGCTGCAGCCAACTGAACATTTTCCAAACCATTTTCGTCGCCTTGTGTACAGCCGTCCCACACGACACTAGCATACTCAAGTATGGGTCGCACATAAGATATATATATAACCTCGAGTGTCTTTCGGTCCAAGGTATATTGAAGAGATTTCATAATATTGAACTGCTTAGTTGCTTTTATTACAATATTATTTATATGTTCGTTCCATTTGAGATCAGATTTTAATGTTAGGCCCAAATGTTTATGACTTTTGACATCATTCAACTGCTGTCCTAGGAATAAAAGTGGTGGATAGTTTGTTGACTGTTGCTTCCGAGAAATAATCATGGCGTCGGTCTTGGATGCATTAAAAGCCACTAGCCAATCTTCAGACCATCTAGCGATAGAAGAGAGATCATGATTTAAAGAGGCAGCCGCTGTAATAGGGTGGTCAACAGTAGAAATAGAGAAGTGTCATCAGCAAAAAGCTTGATTTCTGATTGGACTATATCAACAATATCATTAATGAATATCAAGAAAAGAAGGGGTCCAAGAACTGAACCTTGGGGGACTCCAGCATTGACTGTCCCCCATTTCGAACTTTGACCGTTAACAACTACACGTTGTTTACGATTAGAAAGGTAATTTTTGAACCACAAGAGAATATTTCCACTGACACCACTTTTTTCTAATTTATGAAGTAAACCTTGGTGCCAAACTTTGTCGAACGCCTTGCTTATATCTAAAAAAATTATTCTGACTTCTTTCTGTAAATCAACGGCTAAGCACAGTTCATGGTACAGTGATAATAACTGATTTACAGTAGAATCACCAGGCATGAAACCAGACTGATTTGCACTAATAACTAAATTATCCCTGAAGAAATTAAAAACATGTTTAAATATAATTTTTTCCATGACTTTACTTGCACAGCTTAGCAGAGATATAGGCCTGTAATTGTTACACAAATTTGCTTCGCCTTTCTTGAATAAAGGAGAAACATTTGCCTTTTTCCATTCAGAAGGAAAAGTTTTTTTCCGCAGTGATAAATTAAACAATTTTGTGAGAGGCTTATAAACAGAAGGTGCTGCTTCGCGTAATAATTTGGGACCAATATTGTCCGGACCAGTGGCCTTCGTGACATCCAGAGATCTAAGAATATCAAGTACTTCTTTTTCTTCTACTACTATATCATTTAAAGTATTATTAGGTAACTCAGGCTGCTGAAGAATAGGTGCAGTCGAGGAGTCAATGTTACATTGGCTCAAGAAAAATTCATTGAAGGCCTCCGCTTTTGACTGGCTATCAGTAATGTGATTGTCATTAATCAATAATGAGGGAATTGCAGAAGATTGATTACGTTTCATAAAATGTTTGACTGTCCGCCACCATGCTTTTTTGCCCGTGGGACCACTAGATAAAGATTCACGAAGATTATTATTATATTCCCTCTCAGCGAGCTTTAGGTTTTCTTGATACGCATTTCTGAGTTGATTGTACACTGCCCAGGCTGCAGCACTTTCTCGGGTTGGCGAATGAGGTTGCTCGCGGGATATCAATTTGGCCTTGGTATGTGCTCTCATGACCTTACGTTTGAAACAACGAAGAGTGGTATTATACCAAGGGAGATCATGAGGCCTAATAGTTACAACTTTATTTGGAATGCACTCTCTTGCCGCTTCTAAAAAACGCTCTGACCAGGCTGTACAACTTATGTCCACATCATTAGATTCAAAACAGTTGTCCCAATTAATTTGATCTAAATAATTTCTAAAGTGGCTAAAATTCGCCTTCCCGAATTCCCAGATATGTCTATAGTATACAGGATCTATTTTACACTGAAATCTTACATTAAGTGATACGATACAATGGTCACAGTTTGCCAATGGAGGAGTAACCCGGGGTTCAGATACAAAGTGGGGAATATTCGAAATAATTTGATCCAAACATGTAGCTGTATTTTCAGTAATTCGAGTTGGCTCATCAATGTGAAAAAAGTACTTAAGTCGGAATTGAGATCACCGGTTATAAGGATATTGCGAATATTACAGTTTTTTGCCAAATCAATACTATCCTGGAGATATTCCCAGAAGGAAGTATTTGCATTTGGGGGTCTGTACACCACACCGAGAAGAAATTTATTATTATGCACCCTTATTTCAGCCCAAAGTAATTCTATTTGAGGAATTTCTAAGTCGTGACGCCTTGATACAGTAAAGGCTTGAGAACAATATAAAGCTACTCCACCACCAAGCCCTTGCGGGCGATCCCTACGTATAATATCATGAAAGCCTGGCAAATTGAGATTGTCACCAGGCGTAGAGTCAGTGAGAAATGTTTCCGATAGTGCTATAATATCAAATTCATCGGCTATGTCTGCACGGATATGCCTTAATTTATCATGGGATAGACTTCGTATGTTTAAATGACATAACTTGATGTCACGAAGGCCACCTACCGGACCAGGGTTTACATGAATGTCTCCTGCAAGCAAAATTAGGAGTGGACAGACGACGAGCAAGTAGAAGTCCATACGGGTAAGTTTCCTACTAACTAAGGAATAATGAACATAAATTACCAACAGAGTCTTCCGATACTTGGCAGTATAGCAGGTAACAAAAAAGTTAGCCAACCATATATAAAACAGTAAATACAGTAAAATAATAATAGTAGGGTCGGATATGAAATAGAGATATGCATTGTCAGGGACGACTGTACACAAGGTTGGTAAGTACCAAGTATTACGTATCAATTGCAATGTAGTAACATAGTATAATTTGTACATATAACAGATAAGAAATTTCATAAAGAAAACTTGACGCAGCCATGTAGCATCAACACATAAAAAATATGCAAGAACGCATCGTATAAATATAGTATATCTCTCAAAAATAGGAACGTATAACATGTCAGAAATAGCTAGTAGCCCGTGTGCTTTAGGATAAAAGAAATAGGCGAGAGCACAAAGTACCATTGGTGTATACATCAACACAGCCCCTTCACTAATGCTAATCAGACACGAATACCAAATATGACTTGAAGTTATCAGGATACTTGTAGCATACGTACTCGCTATACTTGAAGCATGATATATTATACACAATATTTTACGACACAAAGCGTATATATAAGTTCTCATCCTATTTAGTAAGTACGAAGAAAATAGAACAAATGTGCATTCTATGAAATAGAGAAAAAATAGATTATACATGTGGAAAATTCACTGATGCAATAGATACTGGCATTATGCAAATTAACATACAAACGTGATGCAGATGCCCCAACATAAAATAGAAGTGAAATACATGTATACACAAAACACTCAACATGTAAAATTAGTACAAATTGAATAGTAATGGCCGAGAGGTACGACAAAGAAAAATCTAGAATGGATACGCACACACCGGTGCATTCCGATTCACATGAGCATAGATTACGGAAAAAAATGATATAATATTCTAGGCATGTCGTCACGGTGGTCAGGTACAGATGTATTTGAACCACGATATAAAGAAATGAAACTAACATACCAAGAAAGAATACGGTGACCCTGGATAAATATTTACGGCATCAATGACGCAACAATAGATCGCTACGACCCGCCAAGATCGACCACATACCCTGAAACTCCCCGAAGTTGGTTAAAGTGCTTGAGGCAATTTTCCTAATATATGCATGTTCAAAACTCGGGAATACACAATATTAGAACTCCACAGTAAGGATGTACCGATAAGTATCATATGCTTGTACACGTGTTGGAAAAAAAAATGGAGTTCCGATAATTGGATATTTTTTCTCAAAGTTAACGTGTAAGACAGATATAGCTCTTCCCATTCGTATGAGCATTTAGCGCACTGGGGAGTGATGTAATAGTCAATGCTGTTAGATGTGCAATCAGCAGATTCAAAGACTCGTCAAATGTAAGAGCCACGTAACTACGATTTACACAGATTAACCACACACATTTTCAAGTTGTTTTTGTGTTTGGATGTTGTGTTTTGAGCCAGTTTTATCCTTGATAAAAATCTTTCCGTCGATGGTCCACGAGTCGGATATCTTCCCGGCTTTCACCATTACCCTCGCGGACTTTGCCAGCTGGGCTCTGCGTTTCGTCAAGTGTTCATTTACATACAAATTGCGCCCTTTCAATTTTTTCTTCACACTGAACACGGATCGCCTCGCATTGTATGTAGTAAACTTTACAATTAGTGGTCGTGGTTCGGTGCCCCCAGTCTTAGGACCAACTCTGTGGGATCTATCGAGGTCTCGGGGTTCAAGGGATACATTAAGCTCTTTTTTTGCAAAGTCTATTATAACCTGATCAGTATTTTCTTGATCATGTTCGGTAATTCCATGCACCCGCAATGAATTCCTTCTTGTGTACTGCTCGAGTTCGTCCACTTTAAGACACAACTGCTCGATTTCTGCATCTTTTTTTTCTCAATTCGTCCCTTAGATATTTAGCCTCCGTTTCCTCATTACATTGCGTAAAGCATCGACCACGTCTGGCTCACATAGCATTTTGGCAAAGTTTTTAATCAGTAAAGACATATCGACGTCTTGACTTTCTTGTGGTGCCTCTGATGCAGAATTTTCAGATCGACTTTGAGTCTCACTTACACTATGAGACCTATTGCCTGGTCTACCTGGCTTCTGTTTTTGACCGTCTTGGCCCGACATGGCTTACACAACGTGAGTCAAACACGAGGAGAGGTCCAAGCGAAAATGAAAAAGATTCGCAACTCACAAAATTCAGTCTCTGTTGTGTCACTTCTTGGTCCAGGTGGACACCAAACGTTAATGTATCATATGCCGAGACTTCAACTACTGCATGGAACTTGCACAGGGTAAAAAACCGTAAAAAAGAAAGCCTAGTTGTAAAGGCTTATCTGCCCATGACAGCGCCCTCTGTGGATTCTGGTTTTTCATTTAATCCGTAACCAATTATTTTTTTCATTACACTATAATTTATATTGTTTTAATTTCGAAAACATACTTACCCAAACGATTTATTTGTTTCTTGCGGCAAACACAAATTAGTATGTTTTCGATGTGTTAGCACGCATAATATATGTTATGTAAATGTAGCTTTGCATTTTGGATATTTGGTAATGGATCCTTCTTCCATCTGTGGTTTGAATATGCATGGCATATAAATAAATATATATGTATGTATACTTTCGCTGACTTTTTAATCAGCTGAACTTTTATAAGATTATGTCATCCAAGAACCATTTTTTTGTAGAACAGTCGGTCTGGGCCAACGTTTGCATGTTCGATACATGCCATGGATTAATCTATGCCACCCTCGATCAAATTGTGACACTCCAGTGACCTTTTGACCCGACTGGAGGTGGGACAGAGGGATAAGCGTATTTTTACACCTAAATAACTTGACCTATTGCTTTAAAATTGCACTTTAACATTTTCGGTACCCCGCGACCTTTCATTGTCAAATAGGTGGCGCTGCGATTTTGACATCAGCGGACTTATCAGCTATGCTTAGAGGAAGGGTCTACATCCATAGTCCTTCGGCCGTCCGTCCATCCACATATTGTCTGCTGACCATTGCTTTTTATCCGTTATCTTTCCACTATTACACATTTGACTTCATCAAATTGTTGGTCATAGTCTCTTGAAACTTGCTGGGGACATAACTTGGGGGTACGCCACATTTGTTGAAGTATTTTACTTCAATGATTTCTGCATTTCTTCCCTTCAATTTTTTACTTTAACTTAATTATTTACTTTGTACATATCCGAGTATTGCATTTCAGTCGGGGTTAAAATTATTTTCTTTCAAAAAAGAGGGCAAAGCCCTATATGAATCCCTTTTGCAAAACAAAGAGCAGGACAGATGGAGACAGAAAACAAAACAGAGGTGCACAGATGAAGGAAAAAACGATGGACTGTATACATTAGGTCGTTCCCGAATTAAAGACAAATAGAACCAGGATCTTACATTATACCTGTTCCGTTACCTAACGGAAGGTGGCAATAAATTTATCAAATATTGGGGAGCAGAACCCTTGAGAATAGTGTAAAATAATTAGTTTACTTTTGCTTCTCCTGTCTGACAATTTTTTCGAAACCAGATTCCTGATAAATTACATCCGGACTCGTTCCAACTGACACCCTATTACGACTCTTGCAGCTGCTAATTCTGGTAGTTACAATATTATTTTTGTTTGCTTCTTTACACCTCCTTTCCTTTTTTCCTTACTTTTTGTTTGTTTTCTTTGTGATCATTGTTTTGCAGAGTCTTTTCTTTTAATATATTCGAGGCTGATTTTCAAGTTTTTACTTCAAAGTCAAATAAAGTTTTCCAATAGATGAAATGCTTTGGATCCCTGATACAAACATTTTTTGGTTAAGTGTGAAAACTGATCAGTTTCTGCGTACATTTGTACCATTTACGATGAAAGTTATCTGCTATGGTAATGGTGGCAAGATTTACTTCGAGCTTTAAGAAATGAACTCTGTGTGAGTCTGAAAAATTCGTTCAAGTGGTAATACTACAGTGGGTATTTATCTTTTAATATATACATGTATATCTTATCATCATCATCATCATCATCATCATCATCATCATCATCATCATCATCATTATTATTATTATTATTATTATTATTATTATTATTGTTATTATTTTGCAAAATTTTAAAACATTTACGTCTCTAAAACATCGTGGCAAAATTGCTTTGGCAACGAATAGGTTTATGAATCCAATAATGTGGGGTAAAGACTTTAATATTTCACACAAAGATTATGAAATTACTCAGTCCTTTTTTCGACACATATTGTATGCCAGAAGGTATTGAACATTTTGTTATTATTAGCAAGGCATATATGTCGTCCCACTAAAGCAAAAAAGGGCCTGAGTAAACATTGGGCACTTTTGAGTTCTATATGGCAAGGGATAGGGAAGACTTCAACTCTTCATATTTACGGTGTTCCATCTGAAACCTGCAAAAATTAACTGCAAAATGGCCTAGGTCACATAACTCTTTTGTTTAATGTTTCTAAAAAAAACTGATCCTTCATTTATTTCAAAGGAACAAGTATATGACAGATCATAAAACGGTGTATTTGATATGATTAAATTGAGTACAAAAGGTTGCTATAGGTAAGTAGTGATCAATATGAACGTTGGCCTAAGTCCATTCATTGTGGCCTATGTCACGCCTATGTCACATTTGTATATATTTTGGCTAACGTGAACCAAATTGTTCCCAAAAATTAATATTTTTCTGGCTACATTAGGTGCAGTAAAACAAAACTGTTTTTGGTCGAGAAACATGCTGAAGCACTTCATTTCGTAAAAAAAGTGGGAACAGTTGGTAAATAACATGGATCTGGGACAGTTTTTTTATTTTTTTTTTATATTTTTTTTTAAAGTTTTCTCAAAAGCTCTGAAAATGACTCAGCCCATTTTGTATTAGTGGAGCGATATATCTTGAAGAAGACATGGACCCTTCTCTGATGATGTGATGATGTGATGATGTGAAAAACTGCTTCATTCCTATTCTCGGTAATAAATCGGTCTTAGTTGTAGCAGGAACATTTCCATCTGACAAATTTCTATATCCACAACGTAACTGATAATGATACGATTACCATGTTGTATACATGTAACTACAACTTTTATACATGACAGTTCCTGTTTCGACATTTTTTTTTATTATCGATGTAGGTACCAGGGACAAGATTCTCCTCAGCCTGACGGATCTGTCATTGAAGACTGCACTATGATACAACTCCATAGTCTGAAATCCTACATGAACTGGCGTGATATTCCATGTTCCTACACTTTTATAAAACAGTATGTGTGCAAAATGTCAGCAGTAAAAGGTAAAGAAAACAATGTAACAGATTTCTAGGTAAAATCTTTGCTGTCAAACCCATATCAGTAGCGCAAACAACAGTATCATTTCGCTATAAATTCTTTTGTATTTCAGTGCCGTATTTTTAATTGTTTAACTGTATGCTCCACGAAGGACAGCAGCATTGATGCAGGTCCACAACATTGCAATTTGACATATTTAAGATACAGGTTTACAATTTGTGAGGGAGCCGGTCCAAAGCACACTAAGTCCAATTAGACACCGGTTCATGCACATGTTGTGAGCCAATGGTGTTTTTTCTTGTCAAATGTCCAACTCACTGTAAAATAAAAGTGTTAAAATGTGTTTTTAAGTCAATATATTGCTCAAGCAGATCTAAATATCCAAAACTTTCAACTGCTAATAGTTCAAAAAAACCCTGGCATAAGTATCTACAGTTTTGCCACATATATATATATATATATGCAGTCAATTACCACTTTAACCTAGAAATATGCCAATAAAACGAACGAACACAACCTTCCTAAGGGACACATGTAAAATGAGGAATTTCAATCAAACCTGAAAAAAAGATGCGAAGATTGGAGCAGAAGAAATTGCATGTAACTCTTAATAGCTGGCCTGAAATGCTGCTTTGAATGATGTTTTTGCCAAACCATATGTGTATATATATACTTTAAGCGTGATCCATTTTTCCACACACACAAAAAATCATTCCAGTGCCCATTATAAGTGCTATGCCTGAGCTATGTCTAAGAATTTGTCCTGGTTTAATTACTTCAATTCAAGTAAATTGAATATAATAATGTTAGTCTTGCTTTGTTACCTTTGCTTCAGTTTCATCCATAGATATTCCTCCTTACAGAGCATTTTTCCGTGTTATATTTTTATTTACTAAATTCACCAAACTCGTATAAGTGGCTCCCGTCTCAGTGATACAACCTATCATCTTCCGCCTACATTTTGCATAATTTTTGTGTGAATTTTAGTTTGACTTGCAGTGAAAAGGTATTGATTGAAATTACATGCATACAAACATGCATGCATATTTACATACATACGTACATGCATACATTCAGACATAGAAAGAGAGAAAATGTAGTTTTGCGTGTTGAATATATTTATTATGTCATATAGAGATGCTTAATATTAATTGCCCAAAGCTATTTAAGTTTGCCGGCAGAATGTATATTATAATAACTATGGCTACTGCAGCACCAATCAGCAAACTAATGTTCTGTCCTAGAAGATGCAATCCAAATGAAAATCCTAATTTCCGGTATTATTTTGCAATAATATTTTTGAATCGAAATGTAAATGCGCATTACTGAAGATTAATATTGGATTGACGTTAATGTGTTGAATCATCTGTCATTATTTATAAGTACGTATTTGTTATTTTCAGAAAAATCCGAAGCTCATATATTAGCACAAGCAGTTGGAAATAGCGTAGCAAAACCTGCTGGATTGGCAGTGTGTGACAATGGTGAATTTATTCATGAGATGCACGTGTGTGACGACATAAGAGATTGTCGGTCCGGTTCCGACGAGAGCAATTGCGGTATGTACTCCTAATGCAGTTCACACATACTATGTTAGACTTATTGTGTGTTTTTTGGTGCCCGCATTATTTTAACGATTAAATATACATTTGAAAAAGAAAAGTTTATATATAAGTTTGGGCTACCGATGATCATTTTTTTGGCCGGGGGGGGGGTGAGTGGAATATTAATGAAGAGTTTAGTACTGTGATTAATAGTAATGCATTTATTTGCCGAAGTAGGTTTTCATTTTGCAAACCACCTAGCTTTGGCAGAAAGCTGTGTTACAGGGTAACACCAGTAAGTACGGTGGTCCATCAGCAATATTGACAACTTGTGCGTGAATTAAGACAACAAATCAATATAAGGAGTTCGTAATTGTTTTTTGCAACCTGTTACAGGTAGAGTGCAGCTGAAGGGCTTCAGATGTAAAAACAAAAAGATTATTTCATTATCTCTGTATTGCAACTTTAGGGATGACTGTGGAGATGGGTCAGATGAATTGGGATGTGGTAAGCTGCTATTGAACTCAACTTGTGCCGTGCAACTACACACGGTATTCTCTTCAACATACAGTTAGCTGATCGAAAATTGATTTCTCTGTCTTTTTCTGTCTCACCCACTGTCTCTCTCTCTCTTCTGTCTGTCTGTCTGTCTGTCTGTCTCTCTCTCTCTCTCTCTCTCTCTCTCTCTCTCTCTCTCTTTCTCTCTCTCTCTCTCTCTCTCTATATATATATATATGTATATATATATTGTCCGTGTGTGTGTGTGTGTGTATGAGGGCGGTGTTCAAGAGAGAATTAGAAGTATAAGGTTTGTGAGTTTGTGTCAAATAAGTGCTAATTTATCCAGCCCATCCGTAGTTAGTCCAGTTTATTTTGTTATAGTTATTACCATCTTTCAAGAATCAATCTCAATTAGATTAATACGTTTGCATATGGTGAATTAATTTTGCAGCTGTCGACACTGTTTATAATACGTTAGAAAATGTAAACAGAAAGAAAAGATATGACAGAAATCATTTCGATGCGTCACCACATTATGAAAAGAAGAAAAAAAGTTATTGGCAGGGCACGATTAACGAAGTTTGCATATTAGACACATCTACTAAAACACCAGGGTGCCTAATATGGCGCATGCTTTTAGCAATGTGTGTATACTCGTGGTACTCTGTGACGTTTATTCAGATATAACTCTACTGCAAGCAGGTTTCGTTCTTCATGCAAGCATATGTTTCGGGCTTCCCAATCACAAGAAATCTCACTATTTACATAACCTGGACAGGGATGTATCTTTATGTGATTACCTACGAAAGGAGTCGCAGTAAACAAATGATCAATCAGAAATCAGTCTCTGGTACTCTGTTGCTGACTGGAGACCAGATATACTGTGTGACCGATTAGGAAGTTTTCAAGTAAAAAATACCAAGCATTTGTCAAAAAATAATCTCTTTATCTTAAAAACTCCACAAAACTAGCTGCTTTAGGCGCGTCAGTGATACGTTGCGGGCCACCCTGGCTCAAATGGACACAAGGTAAATAGACTACACCCAGAACTCAAGTAAAGTTGAATGACATATAAACTATCGCCATATTCGCGAATTACAGAAATTCCTGCAAAAACATATTTGGGGGACTATGGAAGCAACAAATGTGTGATCGTTGTGTCCGACAATATGGTACCTAGCAATAAAACAGTAGATATATGCGGCACTGCACCAAACCATATGCAAAATATTTCAAATTAACAACTGAATTATGATTTTGAAAAAAATCACCACGGCAAAAATCATTTTTTTAAAAATGAGCCTGTCATTTATCATGCTGTAATATCAAGGAAAAAAATACGCAGATATTGCTTAACAACATACGTCAAGCCAAACCCTACCAGTCGTATCTATTATTGAATTGTCTTTGTAGAAAAATGTCTGAAGCCTGACAAAATGTTTGCGAACTTTGAAACTGTGACACATTTGCTTTTGCATTAGCATTGCTTGTACACCTGTCTATGACACAACCACGTGCCAAAACAAGTCAATAACAACACAGTTGCAAAGTTGTTGGCATGAGTAAGATAACCAGAACAATTTTTCTGCTTTTTCTAAAAATAAGAATGATGTTATTGTTATAAGAAAGAAAAACATAGGTATTTGTTCTCTATATTTTTGTTTGAAGAGAACCAATTTTGCCTCCTGTCAAACATTTTCCATATTTTATTTCAAGTAAAAGTTTAAATCTTCTTTTCTTCTTCAAAAAAAAAAAAAAAGAAAAAAGAAAAAAAAAAGAAAAAAAAATGATTTTGAAGTTGGATTTATAGAAATTCAAGCACTCGGCTACCTCAGAGTGATTGTTATTTCTGGATGGTTGAGTTATATAACTGACCAGTTAAGGTGCCGTCGTCATGGCAGAGGCATTGTCCCATTGCCTAGCTACTTAAAACGCCCAGAGCGGCTCTGCTGTTTATGCAGTTGAATGCTAATACCTCCTATTCAACCAACTTTGATATTTATGCTTATCCACATTTTGATGGTAGCTTTTGTCCTTTCTGTTTCCTAAGTTCCCATTCGATGCTAATTTTTAAAAAAAAGGTTGCGAAGTCTTTATTCAAACACAACACAAAATATAATAGTATCCACAAACTGATGATTCTGTGATAAAATTGAGCAATAATATAACTAAAACGATCTAAGAATGCACAAAAACGCCGGTAAAAAACTGACAATATGTTTTAATGAAAGGAAAATGGCGTGACAGTGTATGAATATCCAATCAAAAACAAACAAAGAAACAAACACCCCCACCCCCACCCCCCAAAAAAGACCAAACCTGGCATTAAAAATACAGATAGATGGTATATATATACCAATATCGTCCCAACTTTATGCCCGTTTAGGGGGTATATTTATTTCCCTGTCAATTGGAATTGATAACTATAGTATACGGTTTATGTGTGGATACAAGTGTCTTTTTACGTTTCCTTCGCATATATTTCCAATCACATTCTGCTCCGACATTTTTTATAGAAAGACGACCATGTGGGCCTGGGGAAAGAGCATGCACAAATGGTCAATGCACTGAAAAGGGCAAGTGGTGCAATCTTGTGAAAGATTGCGTGGATGGGTCAGATGAAGAAGCATGCAGTAAGTGAATATTTAAACTTTTGCCTCTAAAAGATGTCAAGTGTAGACTATATCAATAATTATATCTGAATGTCTTGTTAACAGTCACCTGGAAATAAGTTGAGTTTGAATTTTAGATGCAACTTGTCGGGACACCATGCTCGTGGCATACCCCCTGACAAGAAAAATTCCTCCTCAATCTCACTTGATAGTTGAAAATTAGCTTCTTTAAAAAGGCAAACAATTGAATGTTTGGTCTTAGTTGTTGTTGTTGTCATTGCACATAATCATATATTTTATGTGGTGAAGATGTCGGGACAATAATGGCTCAATTTTGACTGTGGAGACAGAACTTCTGTGCTGGGGATACTTTGATCCCTAAAACTGGAGGAAGAAAAACATACAAGGGATGCCCAAACACCTATCAGAATAATAATGTGTTAAACAGATCACTATATGGCTTTCTAACAAAATATTAGATTTTTTACAAAATCATATACTTTACAAAGGTTAAATGTCGAATTCAGTACAAAGGTTCAGTACATTTAATGGACTTAATCATTTTCCTTAAAACGAATGCAGGGAATCATCATATAATTTTTAATGTAGCAGCTAGAGCTAGGTGGGGGTGAAGAAGTATTAAGCAAGTACAAAGCAAAATACACGTATATACTAGACCTATAAGTAATATCAGTATTAGTAAGTATACTTACCTCTCGACAACCATTTGCCTAGACCTCTGTGTCTTGGTCGACCAGCCATGAAATCAAGCTGAGTTCACTTACTTGATTCCTGATAATCTGGCCATCCTGTGGCGCCATCTGTCGGTTTCTATGGAAATGGTGGTGCTCCCAGTGTGCATGTTGCCCATATCGTACTTCCTCTTTTGGAGATTGGTCAGTTGACATCCGCTGTAAGAGAAACTATTGTTCCAGAGCGCGACTCTCCGGTAGGCAAGAGGTCAATTTACTTACATGTACTGATATGACTGAAAATATATAGTATTGGTTACTCCACGTTTACCTCTCGACCACCATTTGCCGATATACAAGCGTAAATGTGGAGGGTGTAACATTACTGACATACTTACCCATACGAGCACTGGGACCAGTAGCTTCTGAGAAGCCATTGGTCTGAGTAAGGAGTCAATGTCTGAAGGGAAACCTCAGAACTACATGGAGCCGAGGCTGCCAGCAGCATAAACCAGCCAAAACTGGACACCATCTTTATCAACCCGAATGGGACCACACTAAACCTCTCAGTGCTCGCCCACCCACATGGCAGCTGTTCACCTAATGGGTAGACACTATCAATTTCAGCTCCTTTGGTCCTGGATACCTTAAACAGGACCTAATTGCGAAACTGGCAGGTGCCAGGGGATGGTATATGGTTACTTCGGGCCGTGGACTCCATTGTCAGACTAGCAATAGGCTGCGACAACAGGATAAATTGCTTGATACTGTTCCAGATTGGGTCAACTAAGCACAAAGCACTACAAGGCCCACTAAGAAATGCGCCAACCTGTATGGATGCATCGAATCTTAACCACAAGGGCACCATAAATTGAAGCATGGTGGCTGCTCTGATGGGATCTGGAAGGCTTAATGAATGGGTATCAGCACCTGAGCAAAGGAGCCTGTCATACCCGCAAAGATGTACATGTCATCCTCTTGCACAATCATGTATCCCAGATAGTGCTTGGCGAAGGTCATAGATGATGACCAGCGACAGGCCTGAAGAACATAGACAACCACGACATTCCACTCTCAATATCAACAGGTCTCCCAAGCAAACACTACGAGGAGCCAAGGATCAGATTGAAATCATGGGACTGAGCCTTATGCAGTACCTTAAGGATCTGCAGAGGTAGAAAGGCTCATAGGTTGCTCCAGTCAATGGCTACAGTTTCCTTCACTGGGGTCTGGGGTCCAGACAGGTGAGACAAAAACTGGCAGTTTTCCATTCTCGCAAGTTGTGGGCAAGTCCACATGTGGAGATCCCCATGTGGCCCACATGGCCTGAATGACCTTTCACTGGAGCGACTGCTTCCTCCCTGCTGTTTGACCCCTTCTCTAGAAACAGAAGGGGTCAGGACATTTTGGTGTCTCAGGATGTGCCTCACGTGCATGTAGAGCTTGTATTCTGAGCATCATACTGTGATGAGCCTGGCTAACTTTGTCAGCATCTTGGATTGCATCCTGCCTTACCTGTTGAAGAAGGCCTCTGTGATCCAGTTGACACACAACATGAGGAGATGTTTGTGCTCTACTAGGTCCTGGAAGTGGAGAGCCACTATGCGTATTGCCTCCAATTTCAACCAGTTGAGGGACGTGAAGGACATGGGAGAAGGGCCCACCACAGTCAGGCTTTCCACATGGGCTCCCCACCAAGACTGAGAAGAGTGTGTGAATGGTGAGCTCAGCCGGAATTGAGTCAGCATTTGTCCTTTCATTTGTCCCTTCCTCCACAGAAAATATGGCGGATTCTCTTTTAGAATTGGAAACAAGGCCCTACTGCAATGGGCAATGGTGAAGGCAATGAGTGTGGCCTTGGAGACCAACATCGACAGGGAGTCCAGCTGGGCAAGTCATTGATGCACTGAGCTGACCTTGCCAATCTGAGAGGCTCTGTGCAGTGATTAAAGTCCCCCCCCTTCCTGTCTTCTGTAGGGCATCAGATGTAGACAACCAGGATCAACTGGATGTAGGGAAGGACTAAAGTCTGCCAATGACTGGACTTGATAGGTTCACCATCAGGCCCAAACGTTGGCAAAGTTCCAGAAGGGTCTGTGTATGACAGTGCGAATCCACCAAGGCACTTGGATAAGCCAATCTTATAAATAAATATGAATGCAAACAGGTGACCTGTAAAGGTAAGCAACAACTGTCTGCCCAAACTTGGTCAACACCAGTGGTCGACTTCCAGGAAGGATGTTGAGGGCAAACAAATCATCCATGTTTGACTCCCATTGCACGCAATATGCCAAGAGGCAGCTGACGATGGGGTGCTATGTGGAGTCCAACTGTGTGGTGGTGGGCACCCCTGAGGTGGTGCATTCCAATGTGCAAATGTCAGGAGCAACAAGGCTTCCCAGACTCCCTCTCCAGAGAGGCAAGTAGAAGTGATCTGGGTCTTAACATGCTATCAGGCTGCACAGAGCCTCAATGCCCTCAACAAGGGTAGGAATCCAAGAGGACATCCATTGGCATCCTTTTCTAGCTGCCTAAATGCCTCTGCAGTTGCCGCGATGGTTTTTGGCTTCAAGCATCAAACACTTCCCAGTGCCAAGGAGCGAATCTGACAGAAAGATATGCTCAAACACAGAACTATCGTCTCTTCTGGACTTAGGGAGGAGCTCCATTGTTGCTTCAGATACCCAGATGTCAGCTGAAACCTGCTCCACAAGTCTTGGCTGTGAGCTGGTAAAAGAACTCAGCCAGAATAGGCAAAGAAGATATCACCAAGAGGCAAGCCCCTGCACGACAGAGCAACAGCTGCATGCCTCTCCACCTCTGATGAGGTCACAGCTTTGTCACGAGTGAGTCTATAAATAAGTATTTGACTTGGTCAAAGACCACCAGCAGAGCAGGAGTCATGTCAATGGGTGCAGAGATTTCTAAAGGTTGTTTTGTGGCCCCTACAGTCATGGAAATGCTGAGGCCATTCAGAGAGTAAACAGCATAGTGGTTCAGTCCCCAACATAAGCCGGGTTCTGCTAGCAGATGCATCTGAGAAAAAAGCTGAACATGCACCTTGGTGTCAAGGTCGGAAGACTCAGGTGTCACAAGGGGGAGTGGTGATAGACAAAGTGTCATCAAACGATGAATTGTTCAACAATCATAGGGCAGCCACCTTGGATCTGGCACTATGCCCAGATAGAGAGGAAATGTTCCAGTAGACTATGAGCAGAGGTCTCAGTGGCTGCAGACTAATATGTCGGCTGGATGGAGAGATCCTGCTTTGTGAAAGCAGCAAACTGCTCTGCTGATATAGTCTGCTTTGACTCGGTGCTGTGATGGTGGGACTGGAAGAAGAAAAAGTCCCCAACCACAAAGGCCAACAATGCTTGTACAGGAACTAAAAATGTCATCTGGGCCGTCATAGGTGTCAACACTACCTGGGCCAAAAGCCCACTAATGCCAGACGGCACCCCTAAAGACCTGGGTGTCTTTATTCCATCTCCTGCTGCTTATAATTCTTATCTGAGCCCTGGGAACCAGGAACTCCAGACCTCTTCTGTTCCTCTTAGCCCAAGGGGACGGAGGATTGTACAGCTTTAGTCAACACTTTGCTGACTTCTTTGAAGGGAAGAAACAGCCTGGAAAACAGTTGATTGATCAGGTTCAAAGCATCAGCTGGGTCGAAGCCAAAGTCCCCAAGACTGGCAAGAGTCACGGATCAGCAAGCAAGGAGCCTTGGTCGCCATCTAGGTACTGCCAAATGTTCTAGATCCTCATGAGGTGAAACAATTGAGGCAGAACAGAAGACAAGTCAGTGTCATCTTCCAACCTAACACAAAACCAATGTGTATTTTGAGAGTATGCATGTGGTCAAAGTATAAGTCAGAACCAAATCCATGAACATAACCCCAGGCTGCCATGACGTGGCTATGTGAGTCCTACTTCTGCCAATTTGCCCAACAAAGGGACAGCCAAGTGGTCTCTAAACTACACCACATCATCTTGACCATCTTCCCTCTGTCTGTCATATGACATCCCAAGACACTGCTTTGGAAAAGAAACGAAATAAGCTAGCACCTACCAACTCTGCTTCCACTTTTCTGATTGGCATCAATATGTCAAAATAAGTGATCAGTAACTCAGAGAAGTCCAATAAGGTTTAGAAATTAAATATCACAGAGCCTGCCAAGCAACAATTGCCTGGTAGGAACTGTCTGTGGCCTCTCTGCGATCTTAACGTTGAGACACCACCTTTAAAACTTAGATTTCAAGTCAAATGACCAGCTATACTCCCATTTATTTAAGAGGTATCTGCAGTTCAGAAATCAGCTATCTAGGTCTCCAAAGAGTCCTGGACTGATGAGAAAGCATTTTCTGCAGAAGGGAAAGCATGTAAAGCACTAGAACAGAGAAGGGGAACAAAAGTTTACAGAGTCCCAGCTCAATCGAGCAAGCCAGTAATGGTGCTAGAAATAAGATGGATGATATGGGGAGCATGCACAACAGGAGTCACCACCAGTTTCATAGGAGTCAAGAGATCGGGCCACGGTACCATCAGGTTTTCAGGAATTAAGTTAGTCAACTCAACAGGATTTCACGGGCATTGGACCCAGAGACATAGGTCCGGGAAAATGGCGGTCGAGATGTAATGTTACGTATCTAATAGTGAGTTTTTATTAATATTACCAAATTGTGAATACACATGTTTTTTGAAAAATATTTGACAAGGACACAAATACTTGAGCATTTTATTTGCAGGTCATTTTTTTATTTATGAAGATGCGAGTTTTGCTGCATATATTATTGATGTTACATGCTCCTATTTTGTTCAACAAATAATCTAATTGTCGCCCAAAGAATTGACATAGATTACTTGCATTTTTAATTTGATTTCAATATTCCCTTGTATTGTGTCTTTAAATATTTAGGATAGGTGGCCAAAATGCCTGCCCACTAGGTATTTTTAAATTATCTGAAAATGTGAGGCTCTGAGCGAATCTAAGTATAAAAGGTATAATTTCATGGTTGAAACTTCTCCCAAAAGCAAAGCTTCACAAATAGGTTTAAAAATATATTATAATTCGACATAAATCATTAAATTCTCCACGTCAATCCATTTGCTGCAATTCTGAGAGAATGTGCATGCATCTTGAGGTTTTGTTTGCACTGCTTCAAATTACTATCTGTTTGTAGATAAAAAAAAATAGTTCTTAAAGGTGCAGCTTTGGGGCACTTCCTGATGATGCACTTTCAAGCAGCAAGGCAAATCTGTGAATTGGAATTGTCAATCACGATCAAAGTGACAATTAACAGAACCACAAATAACCAGCAGTTTTCTTTCAAATGCTTGTTATCGTGAATATGTTCATAAAGGTATTTCTATTACTTCAAGCAACATTTGGAATAAGTAGGCGTGAACTTCACATATACTGTTAGTTATATCGAGATAGCATATTACACGCATATTTATATTTGAATAGCTACGTGCGCAGCAGATGTAGCATTCCAGTGTTTTGATGGAACCTGCATACCAAACAATCGTAAATGTGACAGCAATGTAGACTGCTCAGGCTTCTACAAAGAGGATGAGGCGGAGATGTGTGTGCAGGATAGTGCAGAATCATGTCTGACTTGGAGATTACGAGGTTTTACATCAGGGAAATACTACATAAACCCAGGGAAGAAGGGTAGGTATTTTTTGTTCCAAATTGGACTTTAGTCGTATACAATTGTCGCAAGAATGAGAGCAAAATCTTATCTGGGCCCTAATGAGCGAGACTTTCTAACAACAAGGTACCATAATAGTCATGAAGCTTGAGGTGTACTCACCAGTGCCATGTGGAAATGAAAAGTGACACAGTGATGGTTCAGTTCCAAACCATATTGAAAGCAAAGACACATTAGAAGTCTGGTCATGATCATCGTTATAAAGTGTATTAAGTATGCGCATTGCATATAATGTGTAAGTTATATTCTTCCAAAAATTGCATTCAAACCAGAAGAAGGTGTCCAACTTATGTAAACTGTATGGGATGAAAGTAATAATACACTATAATGTGCACATGTGGAGGTTGATACATGTAACTGTAGTGGTTTTAGCAAATATATTACAGGGGACACTGTTCAACAAAGGGTATTTCATTTATAGGCCGAATGCAAGTTGAATGTGACATGATGTCATTTTCGGATGAAGTTGTGACAATCATACATCATAACTCTGAAGAGGTGTATTATGTACAAGGCTTTGAAGAAGTTGCGTCTTATAAACGACATGTGAAATATTTCCTGACCAAAGATCAGCTGGCAGCGGTAAAAAGGGTGTCAGATAGGTGTGTACCGTACTCGTTTGTGGAGGATGTAGATTGCTAGTCGAGTGGACAACGTGCATCCGTATGTGGTACTGCCAACTTTCATAGAAACGTAACGGTTAACGTTCCTCTGTGTACAATGCTCCATTTGAGTATATCAGTTTTGGAAAAAAACACACAAATTGCATGTGTAAATACACATACATGCACTTGTGATCATATGAGACTCACAGAAATATTAAAGACAATAGTACCCTATAATCAGATCAGGCTATTGTTTTGATCATTTTCCATGGGACTTTCTACAGATAAGGGAATTACTCTAATGTATAAAACATTTGTAATGTAAATGTCTTAAAATGGTAAAACCCATTCTGCGCACACATCACAAACCCATATAGGTGTATGCATCTGTATATATATATACAGACAAATATGTACAGATAACGCGAGGCAAGAGCACCTTCCAAATGCACGTGACAGTATATAACAGTAATGTCAGCTGTAAAAGAGCAAGGAAGCCACGGAGAAATAATTCAATTTCGTGTGAATGAAGTTAAGAATGTTATCTTTATTTCAGATGTGAACAGTTCCTGAGGGTAGATTGCCACGATGCAACAACTGCTGGATATGGAGAATACTGGGTTGATTTTCAAGGACACAGAAATACATATACACAAAATAATCCAAATAAGTGCAGATGCTTTTTAGATGAAGTATGCAAAAAGAAAAAATCAAATTCATCTGAGTAAGCAAAAATACTGAATATGGCCCTTACAAATACCTTAAAGCACGAAGTATCCTTTTTAATTTTTTTAGCATGTAGCTATGTCATATTAGGGTCTGTCGTCAAAAGGCAATACCTGTGCTTTGCTGTCTAAGTTACATTAGCCTACAATTTTTATGACACCCAAAAAGCACATGTTATTTATTGCTGCATGACAAAGATAGATATCCCGTTGATCGTTTTTCTTTTTTCTTTTACAGAAAACCCGACTGCTTAAGCCACAAGTAGTTAAACTATGATAGCATATTTTTAATACAGTATTCTAATTGTGAAGGGAAGACAAATTTCAATACATCTCTAGTACACATTCTGTTGAATTAAAAATTTCGTCTCGACGTGCCAACACCAATTTTTGGTTTTAAACCAGACATATTTGCTTTTGATAAACACGTGGATTAAAATTTACCACAGGGATCGATTGATTTTAAAATGGTCCAGATACGCCCTTTTCTTCAGGGTGTAAGGTTTTCGCATTCCTGTGGATTTATGTCCACCAACGAAAAATAGAGCTTACCACGAAATAAAATTGAAGTGCAAAGAAGATTGAATCTGAGCTCAGGACTTTTACTCCACAGTTGCTTTTGCAAATCGGGTACCGGAAGAGATGAGGGTTTTCTTCGGAACACCACGCAACTGCCTCTCATGACGTTGACATTCAGTGACACGGGGTACTATCATGAATATATTTACTATGTACTCAGTCCCCTGAGATGCTACAAAAGTATGTATTCTTTGATACTCGAATGCCAATTTCCCAGGTTTTACTTTAATGCTCAAATCGTATTCGCCGGTTTCATTGTCTCATTTCCTGATCTGCTATCAATTAGTTCCAACGTAATATCTTTTCTTGGATTTGTTATATACAACACAATGTTGCTTTACGTTATAACTTTAATAACCTTTATTTTTCGATGTAATTAACCTGGATCTGTACAAGGAGCTTGCTTTATATTCTGCTTCTAGAATATAACAGGACCGAAGCAAAGCTGCGGTGTACGAATGGACAGTCTTATTTTCCTCAGCAACACTGTCTATATGATCGGGATCAATATGGAATATTAAAGGGATGTCGTGATGCAACACATCTCCAAGATTGCGGTCAGTTACTGTTGCTTTGGAAGTTAAGGCCATGTAAAATGCGAAAAATGGAAATTGGCGGCACTAATGTATTCCCTCGTTATCCTCTTATAATTGGCTTCCAATATGCTTCAAATATGGTTGAATGGAATTTAATCCTCGATTAAGCATTTCAAACGAGCAGAATTTAACTGTACCTTTCTGGATCACACTAATGTAAAAAATATAGACTTGTAGGTAGAAAACGTGCATCGAAAACAAAAAATTGTGATTTAATTTGGTCAAGTAACGAACAAGAGCAATAATTGCAGACACCTTAAATACTGTACGTTCAAGTGGAACATAAAACAAAATCGAGGTTTTAAGTGCACGTGACGTATCACGTGGCATATATACTTTTCTTTTCAACTTCAAGTCACAAAGTTTGATAATGAGCCCAATTTTGGTAGCTAACACAAATCAGAATACCTGCAGTTTTTGCTGTTGTGCCGATTGTTCTTTGTCAATGCCTTGGCCTTTTATTAAACATACAGAATTTTTTATTCTTGTGGTCCCTTTGTAACCTGTTGTTGCACTAACCTGTTCCTAGGTAAATTGGGGTATGAGGAGGGAATATAATTTGCATTTTATCTTATCAATCAGTACCAAGGTACATGCCTTGTTTTGGGATATTTTTGTAATTAATTCAATGAAGGAACAAATTGTTTGATTTGAACACATACATCAAGCAGCACTAGCATAGGTATATACTAACCGATGTACTTAGCGTTAGTGTGGGCGTACTAGTATTTTTTGTGTATGTGCTGTAAAGTATCCATAGTCATCATAAAGAGATGCATATGTCATATGTTTTATTTTAAACAGAGAATGTGACCTGTCCTGAATTCTTCTCCAAGTGTTCAGGAAGTTACTGTATTCCAAACCGAATGATATGTGATGGGACGACTGATTGTCCACAAGGGGATGATGAAATAACATGTGGTAACTATGATACTGACACACACACACACACATAGACACACACACACTCTCTCACACACACACACACACACACGCACACACACACACACACACACATGTAATAATCATCACTCAAATAGAATATGGAAGAAACCTGCAATGAGTGATACAATTTATTTTAGTGTTGAGAGTACTATAATGAGAGAGGAAAATGTACTTGATCACCTTATCCTGAGAAGCATTAGGCCAACATACATACGTGACGTTTTTCTTGTTAGAAAACAAGGTTAGTAAAGACGTCCATTTTGCAATCCGCCCGCTGCAGAACAATGTTTACTTTAGTTATCTACCTGTGCTGTAAAATATAAGATATTTCCCTATTAGGTATGCCATCATCAATTTTCCTCATCTATATCCTTTATTCACCAGGGCATTTTCATATATATATATATATATATATATATATATACATATATATATATATATATATATATATATATATATATATATGGGACAAATTTGACTTGTGGAGAAATGATCAAGTGTCTCTGTAAACTTGTCAGTTTTCAAACATTTTACAAGGGTTTTCTGTTTTCTCAGAATTATATCCCTCACTCCTTTCATAAATCCGCAAAATCAGCAAGAAAATAATAAAACAGTGTACGCATTTGTGCATAAATATGAAACATTTAGCAGCCAAAAATATCATAGACCCCAGATTACAGATCCTACATATATAATTAATTCTAGCTTTTTGTTATTTACTCCTATTTCGCCAGTTTGCGAAAAGTTATGGTACAGACGATCGTATATTTTTTTATCTTTCCTATTACGTTTACCTCACTTCCTTATTGTATGATCTTTGGCGAACTTGAAGTTACATACTCAGCTAAATGTATATATTATAATAAACTTTTAATAGAATCTTTAATAAATATTTCGTCTTAGAAACATAAATATTATATATTTGCTATGCCCAATTTTTGTATTTTCAAAGTTTTATATTGTCTAATAGAACATAAATATGAATAGCCTATCTCGGTTGTTATTCACCTAAATTACACGATTCACATTGTAACTGAGAGAGATCATAACGCCCTTACCCCATGGCTATTGCAGAAAGGCGTGATCATTACCAAGTAGCCTTAATTTTGAAACAATTATTTACTTTTGTAGGATCTTTTTCATGTCCAGGCATGTACAAGTGCCGTGCAAGGAACAATTGCATCCCACTTGGTCAGCGATGTGATGGGGAGGTTCACTGTCCTGAAAAGGACGATGAGTGGTTCTGTGACACAAATTGCCCCGAAAATTGTGCATGTCTAGGCCACGAGTATCATTGTACTGCGGCAAACCTAAGTCTTATACCCATTGACGTTTCTTCAGAAGCTCGTAGGCTGAACCTATCACATAATAAAATTTTTCTAAATGGTAAAACGTTTACAAGGTTTGCCCTTTTAGCTGAATTAAACCTGGCATTCAACAATATTTCATATGTTCCACCAATGGTATTTTCTAGGCTACCGAATTTATATGCACTAGATCTTTCATACAACACGTTTGTGGTGTTGTTCAATGGAACATTTAATGGACTAAAAAATCTTATTTATCTTAATTTAAACGGGAATACAAAGCTTGAACACATAGAACCAGGTGCCTTTCATGGTTTGTCAAAGCTACCTGTTCTCCTATTGAAAGATCTGTCCCTGAATAGATTAGCTTCGAATACTTTTGATGGTTTGTCTGCTCTCAAACAGCTTAACATATCCAATAATAGGCTTACTTCAATATCGAAAAGAGCATTCAAGGGCCTCGTAAATTTGATGCAACTTGATATATCGGGTAACGTGCTTGAGGAATTCTCTAAACAAATGTTTATAGATGTCCCTAAACTTGCCTTTTTGCTTTCTGATGACTTTAAGTTTTGTTGTTTTGCTGACTGGGTGAAGGAGGAAAACTGTTTACCTAAACGGGATGAGTTGTCTTCCTGCGATGATCTCCTGAGGAATAATGTACTTAGAATAGCACTTTGGATTTTAGGAACTATAGCTGTTCTAGGCAATGGCTTTGTGTTTGTGTGGCGCATGTACATAAAAGAGAAGAAAAGAGTCCCGGGTTTCTTGGTAGCCAATTTGGCATTTGCAGATTTTTTGATGGGGATATATTTGCTATCTATAGGTTGCGTAGATGCAATGTACAGAGGTATTTACATAGAAAATGCAACTAAATGGAAATATAGCGCTTGGTGTCAGTTCCTTGGTTTTATTTCCACCGTTTCGAGTGAGGCGTCAGTGCTGAGTCTTTGTGTAATAACTGGTGATCGTTTCAAAAACATCGTACTGCCATTCAGAGGAAAGGCCCTTGATTTAAAAAAGGCTATGGTCACAATGGCTGGAATTTGGGCCTTAGTAATTGTTCTTGCTGCGACTCCACTCCTGCCTTTGGATTATTTCTCCGGTCAGTTTTATTCCCGATCAGGTGTATGTGTGTCACTCCACATTACGAAGGAAACTACGCCTGGATGGGAATACTCTGTAGCAATTTTCCACGGGCTGAACTTTTTCACTTTTGTGTTTATATTTCTGGCCTATGGCTATATGTACCAGGTTATTAAGGCAGCTGGCTATGCAGCTAGAAGTGATGACAGAAAATCAGACCTAGCTGCAGCTAGAAAAATGACACTTATTGTTTTGACTGACTTCTGTTGTTGGATACCAATAAATCTTATGGGTAAGTATAACTGAAATGTCAATGTCACTTGTTCCGTATAACAGTAATTTTGTTGCTGTTGTTGATCTTATTATGGTTGTCTTCTCTGTCTGGGTTTTGGTGTTGCTTTTGGGTCATTTATATTTTAATGATAAAAGTCCACGCTGCGTTTATAATCAAATATAACCTTACAATTTGCAATAACTGACAGTATGTCACACAATAGTATAACAGCACCTATAAACCTTTTGAATGCAAGCAGAGTAAAAGTAAACGCCTTAGTCGATACATTAGATATAACAGCTACAACAAAAAACCACCCTGGCCGCCAGAGCTATTTCTGGAAGGATTGTAGCAGTAAACATTCAAAGAACGGACCTGACGTTTTATTAACATGATTGTTCTGTCATCTCGATCATACCCTTTCAATAATAGTGTTAAGGTTTGTGACCCCAGCTGATCGAATTGTCGAGGAACCAAATGCAATAATGATAATTGATTATTTTGATTTGGCCAATGTTACTGTTCTTTAAACTTCAAAAGAGTGACATTATGAAAAAGGTCTGTAACACTAGCGCATCTGGGTCGGCACACGTTGATGCAATTAAGTGACTGGCTGTTTAATAAGGTCAAGGACCTTATCCCAAGGTGTACTTTTTATTAAAACATAAATGCTTTTTATCAGGTGTTTTAGCAATGAGTGGCACCGCTATACCGGGAGAGGTTTATGCGTGGTCTGTTGTATTCCTTTTACCTGTCAATTCGGCCGTTAACCCTATATTATACACCATCTCATCGATACAATTGCTGCAAGTAAGCATAACTTACCCAGATATTATATCTTCATGATTTTTCTGGTTTTGGTTCATCTGAGGTATATTGTATTTTGGGTAAATGTTCACACTTATATTAGATATTGTATATTTCAGTACTGCCGGAAGAAAAATGACGAAGGAGAATCATCTTCCGGTGCGACAAAGCGTTCAAGAAGTAAGTGTTCGCTGTAAGGATGATGATGATGATGATGATGATGATGATGATGATGATGATGATGATGATGATGATGATGATGATGATGATGATGATGATGATGACGACGACCACGACCACGACGACCACGACGACCACGACGACAATGGTGATAATTGAGTCGCAGCATTAACTTGTTTAACATAGAATCATACATCATAACTGATCAGTGACTGTTTCACTGTTTCGTGTAGTTTTGATTTAGCACATTAAACAAATGTAGGCAAGGAAGCTTACATTTGTGCATCTCTTACTGCCATTTGAGTAAGTTACGCCCGACAGTAACCTGCCGTTGCTGCTCGGTAAACGTTTTGGGGATAGGGCCTTATAAACATGTCGTCTGAGACTGAAGTCAATGGCTTGCTATGCATCACACTTTCTGCCTGGCGTAGCAAGATCAAAAGTTGTCGTCATCCCACGACCTAGGACTCCCCTCGGTCCATTCATCTGCCCCTCCTAAACTCAACAACACACTATTTAGACGAACTACATTCCTGGCTGATACAAAATGCCCGTGAGTCACATTGCACTGTTTAATAATGTTAGGGCACGAGCCAAACATCTTTGTTCTCAGTTTGTACCAACTCTTTTGTTTCTCTCTTTATCAAATATCCATGACATTATGTACTGTGGAAGCAATGTACATTTAAAATTTTGTGTCGAATGGATAATCAGGGAATGGGTGGACAACTTGCATTTAGATCCACTGGTAACTTTTCATCAAGTAGCCACAGAATTTCTAGACTTGTAAACAGTGTGGCACATTTCAGAAGTTGAAGTGTATCACACTACTCGTTATTTGGTTTAAAATCTTGGGGAGGGGGGGGGGTAACTGGTCTTCATTGGCAAGAGTCAGAATCTCGTCTGATTCCCCTCTCTAATTGCTAACTAGGCATCACCACTTGCTAAATAGACGCCTATCTAGATTTGACAACAGGTTGTACAAGTTACATATCTTTATTTCAAGTCGGTACGCTGAACATTACAGAAGGTTAGCCAGAGGCTCTTACAACCAACTATAAAAAAATAGTCCACGCTAAAATTAATGTACACACGAAATAAAACAGATAGTATATAAAATATATTATCACAGAATAAGCAACAAAATTATTCAGAATAGTTAATTTCCAGCCATCCAGATGTTTAGATCGCAGTGAAGCTATTGACAGATAGAACAATTACAAGTGTTATCAAATCCCAAGTTAATATCAGTTTTCTTTTTTTAGAGGGTGACAGCATATTTATTTCGTTCTGTTTTCTGTTCCAAATTTTGACGCTGAATATATCTCAGATTTTTTCCAAAAAGTGACCTTATTGAAAGCAGGGAGATCCAAATATTTAGATGACTAGAAATTCTAATTAGACTGAAGTTGTAAAAACAGATTGTGAGTGTAGTCTGGACCGCCGCTGCCTAGGGCCTTATACACTTCGGTGGCCAAGGAGCATAGTCTCCCTATGAATAAAGCTTGCAGTCCTGCCCTGTTAAGAAGTGTGCAGTAGTCACTAAAAGATCATTAAAAACAAAACTAAGACCTCGTCCCCTTAAATTCTCCAACTTTTTGGAGAAAAGTGCCAGACTAGAGGACAATAATTAAAATTTGAAAGAATAAAAGGCCTAAAATTCAAAAGTTTGGAGGACTCGTCAAAATATGGGCTGATGCGTCCGAGAAAATGAATTTGTCTGGCTGCCTTTTTTACAGAGGGAGGTAACATATGAATTTGAGCTTGATGTCTATTTCAACACCGAGCAGTCTTACATGATCTTCTGACTCTGCTAGGGGGCATAGGACAATAGCCGTCATGAAAGCTATTAGCTACCTGTCCTTTTTTCATAAAACACTACAAATACAACTACAAGCCTTTTCAGACACAAAGGTATATTAACAGTTCCTTTTGCATGGCCCTGTTTACCTATTTTGGACAAAAATGTGGTGCTTACATTAGCTACATCAATTTACCACTCTTGAGAATGACTTTGAGAATTTGAATACTTGACACTTCTTGGTGAAGCTGTATCATTGTTAATTCTAAGAAAGGTTTGACTTACCTACCATGTAGAAGGATTTTTGCCAAAAAGTCGTATACTGTACAGAAAACGCTTCAGTCAGTTAGCCTGATGTGTCTTGCAACACATTCCAAAATATCATGCACAGTTCAAATGAATGCTAATGCATCATAATTTTGAGCTCTCATCAAAGCTGCTTTTCCAATGGCATAGTTTGCCATCGATGACAGTCGCCTATCTCTGAACACATATATAGCCAGTATAGACGCCCCGGGGGGTTGAAATGTCTGAATAAGGGTGATGTTTTCTAAAACGTTTGAGTTTTTGTACTAAGTTTCCATTTGACCCCGATGGAAGACTTAGTTTGTCCGTGCTATTTGATAAGGCCTATACGTGGTGAAATATGGTCACAATTTCAAATACCAGAATCCTGTGTCATCTCTGCCTATATAGCTCCTTAATACCTTCTCTGCGTGCTTTTTGGCAAAGGTTGTCTTACTTCTTTAAAAGATATACAGTGCTTGTTCCTCCCTTTTCTTTTCCTTTAGGGTAAAAGGTAATCGTTAATGTTCCCTTGATATTCTGATAACATTTTTAGTTTGAAGCTTAAATAAGAATTGACAACTGAAAATGGTTGTTTACCTTCTTGTCTGTTTGATCCTATGTACACCTAAGTTAGAACCACGCTTTACTCTCACAAAATATATCCTGGGCATTTTGTATCTTTCAAAATTTCTTTTGCTAGCCAGCTAGGCAATTACACATGCAAAGTTCACTGATGTGTAACGAAGTTATATTTTAGAATTTGTTTTTCGTGAGCTTTTCCCGACTATCGCTGCTTGCAGAGACCAACGGCGACACAGGTGCGATATAGTTAATATCTTTATTAAATTCGTTGACATTTGCAATGCCGACATTCCATGATAATGATATATGTTCTACACAATTGCCCGCACATCATACACGACTGGCATTCGTGCCCCTAGCCCCATAAAGTGCTGGCGTTGTACTAAGTGACACAGGTTTGCATGAACAAGGCGCAAAATACTTTAGCGTTAACCCAGCAGAAAAGCCCTACAACCAAAAAAAATATTTTTAGCTACAAATTTAAATTCTGCGTATACATGCTTACTAACTTTCCTAAGTGTAACAACCTACTTGATAATGTTCTTATTACCTGCGTTCACACTGAATGTCGACTTTTAATTGCTTATGTAGAGATGCCTTTACACATACGAAATAAATGCATTACGAAGTCGCTAGTCTATAACTTGGTCATAATGTAATATCCAATCACGGACTAATATAATTATTTTTCTGAAGAAAATATTTCCGTAAGAAAATATAATTTATACTGAAAACTTAAACTTACCCACTACTGGTACAAGAGCGCTATATATTTGAACGTCTGTATCGCTGGTCAAGCTGGCACAGAGTGGCTGGCCACGTGTGAACAACCCTAAAATTTTGCGTGACGCTACTCATGCATATTAATTAGAGACTTGTCAGAAGTGAAGGGCAGAAGTTAAGGGTGAAGCCATAATAATAGACATTGGACCCAAGTATGCGAGTCATAAAAATTAATGAAAATGTACTTATGTTTTTATAATAATGCTTTAAAACTAGATACAACTTCTGAAGCTTGGTTATAGATGTATCTAGCTTCCCTTCACGCACCCAGCCAAGGAGTGTCCTTATTTTACCCTATGAAATGCATCTATACAATGCACTCTCCCAGTGCTTGGCTTCTATTACCCCAGTGCGTGAATCCAAGCCGCTTCGTTTTGTGCACAGGGTACCACGTTTGTGGTAACAAACGCTACAAACATTACAGTATCTGATCACTAGTGTCACATAGAAAATGACATTCTACTTTTGAGCGAGGTCCGACAGCAGGGAACGCCATATACCTATTGGTCATACAAACTAATAAATCCAGATATTGACCGCGAAAAAAGTAATTCTGGCGTACGCCAATGACTATTTGAACCGAAGACAGGATACTAACAAAATGATGTGCATACGTTTCAATGTTTATATTCATAATGATAAGTAGAAAAATGATAAAATTGCGAACGAAAGTGAAAAATATATATTGTGAGAGAATTTTAAAATACCATTGTGATGGTTTGCGATTTTTTTCTCTCTGGCTGCCCAACAGTTCATAGTAGGGTGTTTCACAACACAAGACAGGTTGAATTATCTGATTGATTTGATTGTGTGAACAGTGTTAGGCAGGCACACATCCTGTCACAGATCGTATTTGTGCTTTTACAAACAAACTCTTTTCTATATCATTAATTTATCAAAAAATTGAAATACTGTTTAAGTTTGAATGCAATGCTACTTGAACCTACATAGAGATGTGGTGATGAAGAACTAAGTTTTATGCTAGAAATGTATCTCAATATTTTGCACATGTCAGTGAACTCTATTAATGACCGCTAAACAAAATACAAACTAACGTATGCACATACCTGTTTATACCTGAATATACAACATTTTACGTGGTTTATCAAACTCATATGGTATGTGCATTAAGTTATTTTTTATTGTATTTGACATGTGGCAGCCTTGTAAAAATACACATAAATACATGCAATGTACAATATTGAGAGAACGAAATATTTCATCAGTAATTTAGCCGAGCAATGGTTCAGCTTACCTTATGTGTAGTTGCGTTACGACAAACAAGATCCAAGACTACATTTGCCCCGCAGTTTTCACACCACATTGCATGATTATTGAAAGTATAAGAAACAGGGACGAAAGTTATTGTATTTTTGTTATTTATTGTGTTGAATGTTACTTCCTTTGACGAGCAAAAGTACCTATCGATTTGAAAATGAAATTGCTGTTATTGGCGTAGCATGTTACTGTTTGAAATTTTATATTTGAATATGGGAACAGTCCAGGTTTGCAACATTTGTTTCAATTGCACTTTTCAGTCGATATCTGCCCAGATTACGGATTTGGAGACACAACACTCATCGAGTTTCTACAACAAAACAAAATCACGGATATAAAAATTCATTACAAGATAATGAAGGCGTTAGTTAGTACAGTGTCAAGTTTGCATCTTGCTGGGCTTTGTATGGCGGGAATCGACGTCGATGACGTGATACTTCGACAGGAAGAGGCATGTATATTAATGTTGATATATTTTAATCTGTATAAACCCACCAAAATGGTCTATGATAAGTACTATCTGCTGTATTTACCTTTCATTGCTTGTGAATGGAAAGGCGCGTTTTTCTTTGCAAGAAAGCAAGGTAGTAGATTTACATTTCTGCTCAGTACAAAATGTTCCGTAACACGTTATGGACAAAGGATGTAGAAAAATGGCCACCCCTATCATGAAAAGCATATCTTTTTGTGTCTTTTTTTTCCGGGGGGGGGGGGAGGGGCGAAGATAATACATTGCATCAATATGTACATCAAGGAATTTTGAGCGAAGTTGTTTGCAATTAATTTTAAGGAGAATGTAATTTTTTTTTTTTTGTTTAGTATGTTTTTTTTACTTTTTTTTACTTTCCGTTCAACATAAAATATAATATAAACTTATAAAAGCAAGAATATGCCACACCTTTTATTTCAAGGTAGGAATACGTGGGTATGTAAACTCACAACCACAGTTTTATACGTTAATGCTTTTGTTCAATGCGGAGCATTGGTTTTTCAACAAGTAAAAGGCTATTCAATGGGTAGCAATTGCTCCCCGTTACTGGCAGATTTATATTTTACCTGGCTTGAAGTTAGGTATATGGATAAATTGATGAAAAAGGACTTTCAAATGGCTAAATTATCAAACAGCGCAAGACATGTTGATGACATTGCTTGTGTAAATGTACTAAGTTTCAGTGAAATTGGCGAAGAAATTTGTTCAAAAGATATCCCTTTGGAGGATAGCAATTCAGATGGTTTCAAAGATGTGTTTCTGGACTTGGATATTCAGGTCCCTAATGACAGGTTTTGCTCTAATGTCTATCACAAAGTAGATGAATACAACTTTGAAGTAGTTAACTATCCTTTCCCAGACAGTAATATTTCGGAAACTATTGGATATAATACTTATTTGTTACAAATTTTGAGATTTGGTCGTATTCCTTATACCACAAACTTGAATCACCAGGATTGAAAGATGTACTTTTGAGGAAATATTTCCACACATTATGCAGTAAATGTCCAGAGATGGTTAGAAAGTTTGGTTCCAATAATTTTACAGATCAAAGACTTGCCTGTTTTGCTACTTAATTTCATATTTTGACATCATTCTGTTTAATAATCACCTTTCAGACATTTTAGGCTGGCTTGTTTTCTGTTAGATCACAACCCAAGGGGCTATAGGTTGCAAACAGCTACCCTCGACAGTTACAAGCGTGCTTAATTGTACTTGTTATTTGGTAATTGAATCTTGTTAAGAAATATTATATTTTGATTGCATTCTCTTGACTTAAATATTAATGACTTTCATTCTTTTCTGACTTGCCCTACAAATTTTGCTGTTACTATCCAAAGATTAATAGAAAGATTGGCCACAATAATTTTACAGTTTTTAGACTTGCCTGTTTTGCTACTGACATGTTATCTTTTGGCATCAATCTGTTTTAGTATACACTTTCAGACATTTTAGTCTCACATGGTTTCTGTCAGGTTGAAGGGGCTATCGGTAGCAAGCAGCAGCTGACGACAGTTTATAGTTTGCCTAGTTGTGTTAGGAAAAATTGTCCAATTATGTTATTAGATAGTACAGAAACACATGATCCATATTCATTAATTCCAAACCCAACAATGACAGCAAAGAGATTTCAGACTTGCCAAAGCATCAACATATCTTTTCCAATACCAATGTGAAGAAACAAATTTCACTCCTGACTTGAGACAGGCAGTCACCCAAAAAAGGCAACTGGTGGTTTTAAACCGGTCCTCTCAACCTTAGAAATATTCATCATTAACTGCAGACACTAGTTCTTTTTCCAAAATGTATAGGCCTAATCACCCAAAACACAAATTTTTTCATTTCTTCTGCCAAAAATGAAAAGACACCTGTTAGGCCTATCCCCTTTTAGTTCTCCCGACTTGTCAGTCAGCTAAGTTAAAAGTAAAAGAGTCAAGTAGGCCTTTATCGTTTTTGTGATATTTATGAATCTGGAACATTATAAACACACCTTACCTCCACTATAACTATGAGTCGGAGAACAAGGCCCACAGCACAACATAGTCAATGAAGTAACTTTCAAATAGTACAGAAACACATGATCCATATTCATTAATTCCAAACCCAACAATGACAGCAAAGAGATTTCAGACTTGCCAAAGCATCAACATATCTTTTCCAATACCAATGTGAAGAAACAAATTTCACTCCTGACTTGAGACAGGCAGTCACCCATAAAAGGCAACTGGTGGTTTTAAACCGGTCCTCTCAACCTTAGAAATACTCATCATTAACTGCAGACACTAGTTCTTTTTCCAAAATGTATAGGCCTAACCACCCAAAACACAAATTTCATTTCTTCTGCCAAAAATAAAAAACACCTGTTAGGCCTATCCCCTTTTAGTTCTCCCGACTTGTCAGTCAGCTAAGTTAAAAGTAAAAGAGTAAAGTAGGCCTACATCGTTTTTGTGATATTTATGAATCTGGAACATGTTTTATTACATAAACGCTAATACCTTTCATTCTTCCTTGACATGCCTAAAGGCACCTTTACTCAATATTAAAGAATCAACCAAAATTGAGAGGAATTACTCAAATGGCACAATCCTGACACATTACGTTGAAATACTGACTCAGTGTTGATGGTGAAATAGAGCTTAATTGTTTGGAGACTTTAAAAGTGAGGAGAAGGTGTCATCATGGGGTTTGTTTTACATTCCTGGTGCAGGATGTCCATTATTGGAGTACTTGTTAGGATGTTCCCTTGGTTTGGACAGGTGGCCCAGCTGCAACTGTTTATTTTACAATCACTTGGACTGAATATAAGGCCCCAGTTTGTTTCTATCTTCAGTTATACACTGGCACGTGGTTTAACTAGGTTAAGCTATCTAGCTAGAAAGTGTACATACTGGGATATTTGACAGGTTTTCTTTTTTTCATAATAAAGCTTCGCATTTATAAGCAAGACTCCACGTTATTAGCTAATTCATCATTTGCCACGTTCATATTTATTTATTATCATGTGGGTTGTCTTTGCTGAATATTTAGCTTAGACAAGGAGCCGCTACTTAGAGGGACATGTACGGGTATGGGCTCCGAAACATGTTCTAAGTAGTAACCCCCAAAAGACTCTTAACCTTATTTTGGCTATAACAGCCTATGTCAAAATGCTACAGAAGAACGTGTACAATAAGGACAATAGTACTTCCATATCTATATACAGGTTAGACAGTGACAGGTTAGCTTATTGGAAGTAAAGAGTTCGGACTTCGGAATAAGGTAATGACTACCGGGAAGTGGTTCTCGACAAAAAGACACAAATACAATAAAACATTACAATTATACATAAGGCAGATGTCTTTAAAGCTGTTTTGATTTACCATGCAAACTTTGTTAACAAATCTATAGGTATATTAAGGAAACGCGTCATAAGTTTTCGTATATTCGGTGAAATGTTGGGCTTTTCAACACTTACAAAGTTTATCTCAAAAGTCAATGGTATTTGTAAATTATGGTAAGTGCTCAAACTATTAATTTTGCGGGAACTCTTTTTCTTTAACGCGCTGTGCATGATTCAGGACCAAACTGTTTCTTCTCACGGTTTGTATGTGTAATCATTGCAGGACACATATATGGTAGCCTTACGTGGAGTTCCTAATGTTGTGAACCGATTTGTAAATGAGCAGCCTCTTGACATTGAAGATGTCGGCAAAGTGTGCAGCAAAATACTTCGCCGCCGCACAACCACAGGGATTGCTCCGCGCGAGTAAAGGTTGACCAGTGACTGTTTCACTGAGATAGTATGTGATTTGTTGCTGATCCAAGAAAAACGAAAAGAGTTACCTACAATATATTATGAAAAAAATATATATATAGCGAATGCAGAATATCAGTAAACATAAAATTCAATAAACAGAACGTGTAGACTACCGTGTCGATGTTGTAGGGATAATGCACCCATTCAAGGTCGCATATTTATCATCTCTTTACTTAAATTCAACGCAACAACTCTAAAGGATCTAACTTACAACTATTGATCTAAATGTCCAATTCCCGTTCAGTATATTGTAATGGGGTGTATGATGTTAGCAAAGTATAATTCAATGATTATCTGCAGAAGTCAAACTGATATTGTGTCCCCCTTTCAAAGACACATTCTGAATAATTTTGTATCGGTTATCGTTATTCCAATGGAATAAAACAATTGAATGTGTTCTTTTGGCATTGTGAATTTGATAGAGCTACCAGAAATGAGGGTTTCATTCTGATAGCACTATCCACTTTTATACCTTACGGCAGGTAAAAACAATCTGCATCATGCCATTGTATTCGGCACATGTCTATTTTAATGCGGACGCAGATTTCTCACCAACAAGTCACATTTATATATATATTAAGCCTTTTTCCCAACCAGACAAAAAGAACCACATTTTAGTTCTGAGGGCCACTGATTTATGCGACATTCAGCAGTTTGCAGCATTGTCAGGTCGCCAATTTCTTCTTAACCATCGCATTATTCCAATGAAAATACTCTTCTTTTAAGCGATTGACTGGGAGGATTTGGACAATCATTCCCAGCCATAGAAACTTCTTTCAACTAGTAAAGCTTGTTCTAACACAAGTAAAACATGAATAAGTAAAACAATTTGTGCTATCGATGGTTTCTCGAAAACGTGTATGCCTTTAGCCTTTGATATGGAGTAGTTAAGTTCTTTTAGCATATATATATATATATATATATATATATATATATATATATATATATATATATATATATATATATATATATATATGTATGTATGTATAATGCGGCTGGATCTTTCTGTTTTCTGTGTTTGTCATGCCGCGAGTTTGGTACATTGGTTGGTATGGTTAAAAATGGAAAAAAAAAAAAAAAACATTAGTTGTAAAGCATCGCAGTGTGCTATACCTTTAGTTCATCACAGGCAAGTGGACATAAATGGCGATCATTCCCTTGTTTCATATAAACAGTCCTGGGTCGTTATTTTGCACAGTTAATATGTTAGAATGTCTTATAAATCTTGAAAATGGCAACGGTTAAGGGATAAACAATATTTATGATGAGCACAAGGAATTCAAATTGCATCAAATATGCATAGGTACATCGTCTGTGAATGTGATGGGTCCATGCAGGTGTTTTTGGAGGGAATGAAGTAACAAATTCGAGGGCTGTGAAGTGTAACAGGATGGACCCAAGGAAGATATGTCATAAGGTTTAAGGTTTTACAAAGTGCTGTGGACACACACGTACAAAAGAAAAGAGGAATATGCAGTTTGTGCCAGATAATGCAGCTGGGTATCTCCGAGTGATAAAACGAGAAATTGACGATAGACTCGACGACTGTTCATATTCATCCATTTTCATAAGGTACTGAAGAATGCCAGCTTTTTAGAGATATAACTGGCCAAATTTATGACAAAATGGACAACGTGAAGGCGACGACAGGAAATGGGTCTGCAGTCCCCAAAGGCTTGCCATATTTCAGTGACCAGCGAGCAAAACCCAAACCCCAAGTTACGTTTGTGCCCTACGGGTCAGTCGGTCATAGAGTTTGGAGAGGATTCTACCGTTAAATTTGACTCTGATGATTCTGGTAATCCTTTTCTTCCTTGCCTGCAAATGACACCAATGCCCTTAAAATCTATGCAATAGTAAGCATAAGTCAGCCTATCATAAAATGGGACCAGGAAGCCTTCTAATGCTTATGGGCGACCCTCCATACTTATTGGTCTTCCTAACAATATGCTGTAGCTTATTGCAGATTCGACAGTTTTAGAAGCATAACCACACTCCTTTGTTAACAAAGAAAAGACTCGCAACAAAGTGAGGGAGACGAAGGTAACAAGACCTATCAGTTTCAAGCTTTCTGTTAAACATGGTTTCTCTAAGAATATAGAACAATTCAAATTTTGAGTACATGCTCTACTAACCGGCACGTGTGCACCCATCGAGTGAACCAGTATTTACTTTTTGAATAATTTGTTCAGAGGTCAAACCCGTTTGCCGGAAGGTGACAGCACAGCAAAATAAAATACAAAATGATGATGATGATGATGATGATGATGATGATGATGATGATGATGATGATGATGATGATGATGATGATGATAAAATCGCTGTTAATCAGTGGGTTGCTTTAAGTTTATTCAGTTAAAAAGGTAAGACGAGAAAATAAAACTGACATGTTAAAGATTTTAAACTAAGAAGAAGAAGAAGAAGAAGAAGAAGATGAAGAAGAAGAAGAAGAAGAAGAAGAAGAAGAAGAAGAAGAAGAAGAAGAAGAAGAAGAAGAAGAAGAAGAAGAAGAAGAAGAAGAAGAAGAAGAAGAAGAAGAAGAAGAAGAAGCACAAATTATGTTTTGACCATGTTTATTGTTTATTTATTGGTATTTATTATCTATTTATCTACTTAATTACATTTCATCTGTACAAATACCTATGAAAAAGATAAAATCATTATGGAAAATGAGAAAGATGCATTGCACAAAAGTTAGAGGCTAGACACGGGAAATGACTTAGCGCGTATAAATCTATTTTCGTGCCATGTACCAGAATGGTCGGTCAAAGTAAAATGTATTTTGGTACGCAAAACCAAGAATTATGACGCTGCTTTCCCCTGCAGGAGAGTCTGATCTGTTGGTCAAGTCAAGTGTGTGAGGTCACTGAGTTTTGAATACTCCTGAGTGGAATTCGGATATTCAAAGCATGGCATTGACCAAGATTCCGTGCATGACATTAACACTGGGACAAATTTCCGTGTTGTTAGAAATAAAATTCGGATTGTTTTCGCAAAAGTTTGCCTATCCTAAGCACAATTCTAACACGTGCTCTTCAAACGACAATGCAAAGTCAAAAACCTCATATCTACTTAAATGTCTTTCAGTGGAAAAAGGCAAATAAGATTGTTCTCCTTTTGTTTTGTCACACACATGAGCCATATTTTCCAACCATGAGATAATGTCCTTTTGGGGCCACCTAAAAGGTTAAATAATCATGAATGCCAGGGATATTTGAGGTAGAATGTGAGTGCGCTCATTTCAAAATACCACATGTGTAAACTGATTCATTAACTGTACTGCTAAATGATGTCTCCGCTTACCTTGACTGTGGCTTTTCGATGGTGCAATAGTTAACCCTGCTGTGTTAACACCAGGTAGAGGCGTCAGCCTGTGCTGCTCGTATCAAAGCTTTTTGGGCCCATTGCTATTCCAGCTGCTCTCTCACTGGCTATAAGGACTTTCAGTCAATCAGATAACAGCTGGGATGCATGTCTGTGTCCGGTCAAAAGTATGGCCGCAAAAAAAAGCTTTGGTGGATATGAGAAGCGCTGGCGAAATCAATTTTGGTCAAATTTCATGATTTGTGGAAATGTATACAGGATTAAAACGCAAGCGGTTCAAATCATACGGTCAGATTGACAATTGGGAACAGTTATCATACAGCTAATGCCATGAACGAGTTTGGTTCAGGATGGGAAACCCCTTTGAATTTGGGCTCGAATATTGGACTTTTTGTCCCCCCCCAAAAATTGGGGGACAATTCCAGTCGTGTTGCCGTGAATATGTGTAGATTCCAATGGATTATCATTGTGATATGCCTGTGCAAAATAGTTTTGGAATATACTGGTGATTTGCAGGTCGTTGGTATGTACAGAAATGGAAAAAAATTATGTCAAACGTGAAGTGGGATGGTGGTCCGGAAATGAGCTTCGCTTCAAACCTTGCTGTGTAGTAGCTCCGTCCGACGCCGTGGTGGTTCTAAGTCGCTCTGTCCCAACTATTAGCACTAATGATTGACTGCACGCATGAATACACAATACTTTATTGCAGATAAGGTGATATGTGGGCCATTGCACACACAGATGTTCCAGGTTCACCCTCTGTCACCCCCTCCCCTCACCCCCATACATTATAATATCGGCACGAATGCTGGAATGACTGAACGTTAGGAGCGCCTGTGCTGTAAAAGGCTTGTATGGAATGACTCATCATGTTTTATGAAATATTGCACAAACAAAATGTAAAATTTTACTTCTCCATGATACACAGGCCGTATTTAACATGTATATATGGTCATATATTAAAACTGAAGACCATACGGGTACATCCTTAATTTTACGAATGGAACTGTATGGCCTGAAAGTAAAGTTGTGTTTATTTACCTTGTGTATCAATAATTATCAACGATCAAATGAATGGGCGTAGAACTGGTGAGGCCTGAAGGTCTAGTAAATTTCAATGTGACCTAACTGTACGTTTCTCGCTTATCTTTTAATTTATTTTCGACTTCTATTGTAGGAAAGTGATAAATATTACCAGTGAGGGCTTTGTGCCTTTACCTCACCCGGCTGCTCGTAAATAACGCACACAGAAGGCAAGGATGTCGTTGCAGCATCCCGGTCAGAGTACAAACACAAACCACTTGCTGATGGCATATATATATTAAACATCATAAACATTTATAACATACAGCAAATATAACAGTCCCAAAATTGATACGTATTGTCTTTCCCCGCTAGGATAATCTGGAGAATACCTTCAAGTGATAAAACGATACTTGTGCACACAGTTTATAGTTTGTTAAGTATTTCTTTATGTTAGGTAACAAATCTTGTTCATATTTAAATAAAGCTGCTATAAAGGGAATGGCAAAACGGGGTGGTATGATTGCACAAGTCAACAATCAGACAAAAAGACTTCAGTACGACCAAAACGCGTGCGCAGGTATTTTGAACTTTTTTTTCATTTTTTTTTTTTCATTTTTTTCTGTTTGTAAATATGTGTGTGGCATAAATCTGAAGTCTTTGATGCCATGTATAAATTATTGCCACGTTGCTTTTAACGATATCTTTACTCGTCAATTTACCTCCTTAATGTCACTATCATGTGCAAACATTCCCAACTCAAAAAGAAAGTGTTTTATAATACTGAGAACCTCAAAGGACAAGTGGATGTTCTGCTTTCTATCTTGGTAATGTCTGGTATGCTCTTGCCAAATCATCGTTCAAAGCTGACAAGATGTATATCATATAGACTGTGTAGTGATCGACGTAGTATCAGTAGTGTTCAACATGTAGTCACGTAATCCATATCGCTTATAGTGCTCCTTTCACACACCACAACCAGAGATGTTTACAAGTACAAACTACGAAACATTTTTCCCACTATCCCCCTGTCCGTAAAAGCTCCTCTTTTAATATGATTCTTCATGCATCCCAGTATATGGACTGCCTCCATACAATCTTCATGATCACAGGATATTTAAGCATGTATTCATGAAGGGATATCCCACTTAGAACTGCTATTCCACACACAAATATTTATTTATACACGACATATGCAAAGTAAATCTTACATTACCTGCTTTTAGTGTTTTGCAAGCCCCGAACTAGTGACCAGCAATTAAGTCGTAATTACTCTCTTTGAAATCTTGTTTCCCCCAAAAATATGAAAAGTCATCACTTCCAGTAATTCTTGCAAAGTTCTTGGAAGCCTCAACATTCACTGGATGGCACTGTTTGTAAGTACCACTGAATAGGATATAGACCATGTCATCAGGGATGTTCTAGGGGCTGGAACGAAGCCCCAGACAAAACAAACACAAGACAAACAAATCCAGTCTCAATGAGATATATCAGTCATTTTATTGGACGTCTAAACCAGTATGATTACTATTTGTGAATCATCCGCGCCCATAACACTTCCAGCCACATTCTACCTACCTGTCCATTAACAGCACTTGCGGTAGGTATTGGCGAGCCGAAAAATATATGTACAAGATATTGTTTATAATAAGCAGATAAGTGTCACGTGGTACTAGATCAAAGCAAAGACTGCTTAATTCACTTCTGACTGCAACAAAACCCGTTGTTCTCTGCAACCATGTCATATGTTATGTGGCGAATGTTCCCTCATAAAACTGCTTCCCGGTTGGTCAAAGGTCCTTGTCATTGGGCAAGTACAACATAATTCAAAAGGTTAAAAAAAGGAAAGTTTTAATCCATGTCGAACACTTTCCCTGTACAATCTCACGCCCTTGTATGTATGTCATATGCAAATTCGTAATGAAAACTGCATTAATATTTTTTAAACTTTAAATGTACATGTTCATGTGGTATATGTGAACATATTATGAGTCAAAAATACAGTAGCTATCATAACCGTTTAAAAAAAGTCACCTTTACTGATTACGCAACTCCTAAGAGTGTAATTTTTGTGCGTTTACAGCAACCAACATGCCGATAACTGATTTTTTTAATTGGCAAGAGTCAAATCTAATTTTATCTGCAGTTGAAAATATGCCATGGGTGTTGCATTTTTCAAGATGCATCGAATAGTGAAACACTGGTGTCATGGCACGAATGTCTTTATAGTAGACCAGCAAACAATTACCAGACTCAAATTCATTCAATTTTAAATACCAACATGCTCATATTTTCAGAAAAAACTAATGGTCCGGATCAACAGCTTTCCTCGAGACGCTTTGGACACCGTGCATCTAAGAGAGTCGAGAAGAAGCTGTTCATCCAGTCCACATTAAAAAAAAAAAAAAAACAAAAGAAAAACAAAAACAAAAATGCTCCTAATTTAAAGTTGAAGAGTTGCCAATTTCGTGTACGTGAGTAAAGTATAAGCGCGAGAAAGAGTCCCCGAAATTCATTCATCGAAAACTGAGCAAGTGACGACAGGATTCTATTCATTTCGCATAGCGTCATGGGTCATTGGTGGCCAGAGGCGTGGTGACTGCGAAGGCCGGCATAATTCAGGCATTCAGGTTGTGTTTGAGAATTGTCCTACACATTGCGATTGAGGGCTGCTGTACTGATGCCCCTTTCTTGAACTTCTATGTATAATTCGTAAAATTTTCAAAATTTATGCCATGGTAAGTGCAATTACTCAATTTGAATAGCAAGTTACTATATTTCTATAGTTATTGGATGATTAAAATCTTGTTTGGACAGCCTTCTTTGTCTGCTGAATATATTGCTGGAGGGACGCCGGGTTGCTCGCGTACCACTGGATCTTACTCTCAATGTGACCATAGTCAGCACAAAATAATTACGTGAAACATTCATATGATACTCGTAAGTAGGACATTCGCGTAAGATAAATCTAAAACTCTCTTATATCACAAGCACATGTGTATAATACAAATATTAAGAAACTTTTCAAAACAATATATGGTATAACTATTGGATCTTAGGTAGATTGCGGGAAACACAAATTTATGTGTGCGAGATGACGCTGTGTCCAAAATAGATTAAAACTGAAATTAACGTTACTATAATATAACTATAACTTGTTTCATACTTAGAACACCCCCCCCCCACACACACACACAAACAAAAGGGAAAGGGTGTGTTTGATATACATTTCAAAGCTTAGATTAATTGCAGAGTATTGTTTAAGATTAACGCAATACATTTCCCAAAATATTTTCAGTATAACTCACCTACACATTAGAAAATTTAAGTTCTATAGCCCCTTGAAATGTATGAAGATAATATTTCATAGAAATACAGTAAAACACATCAATTAATTAGAAGATTGTCCTCGATTTATACTTTGATGTCCGATACGCCATGGAAGGTCTTTAAAAGACGATATGATATATTTTGGAACGCCAGCAGATTCCATAAATGCAAATTGCAGTCAATGACACTTGCAAACAATATGGTGCAGGTAGACCTATTTACGGTTTCTCTGTTAGTTGCACATATATGAAGGCATATAAATACGATGCCGAACCAAATGCGCCTTTTGTATTTATGTTGAGGTTACATCATCCAGTTAGTTTTAGGTATAAATATATATATATATATATATATATATATATATATATATATATATATATATATATATATATATATATATATATATATATATATATATATATATATATATATACATACATATATATACATATACATATACATATATATATAAATATACATATATATATATAAATACATATATATATATACATATACATATACATATATATATATATAAATATACATATATATAAATACATATATATATATACATATACATATATATATAAATATACATATATATATATATATATAAATACATATATATATATATATATATATATATATATATATATATATATATATATATATATATATACATGTATAAACTCGATGTCGAACTAAAGATGCCTTCATTATTCATTCTTTTTTGGCCCCAGAAAACATAACCAGCCTGGCAGCAAAATTCCCATGATATTTTGCAATTAAATCGTCGACTAACAATCAACTGGTTTAAACTTCGTAAGGCACAGGTGATGCAGGCATTACAGTCTGTTGAGAGAAAACATCAAGTAACGGTATAGATATTGTAGACAATGAGGACTATGATATGAAATCGTCACTTGTGGAATACACTGTCCGACTGGCTTAAAAGTCCAAGCACAGTTAAGAAAGTTTACCACAGAAGCAGCAAAATTGTCAGCAACTTTACTTCACAGGCATATATTATGTATATATACACGGTTAGGGTATATATATCTATTAACCTGTTTACGACATATCCATCTCCTATACAAACAGGAGCAACAGTACAACATGTCTCTGTACTTATGAAAAATCACAATCCAACTTTTATACACTTCATGGTCAACCAAGGCATTTTGTCTTGCTAAACTTGCCATTGTGTCAGATTATTAATATTTACAATACAAAATGTAAAGAAAAAAAAAAAAGAAATCAAAACATGAGCAGAACAATGCATTCATAAACGAATAATCAACGGCAAAACATGGAGCGTATTTATGGCAGAGGCCACTGAGTCTGTTTTACATATAAAAAGTTCCTGTGCTCAGCCAGGTAAAATAATAGACTGACGGCAAACAAAGTTATGCGTAAAAGGGGGAAGAATATTTATTTTAAACATGTTTGGACATATGTCCAAGATACATAAGGCCTAACAAAAATATGTGTTCTTGAAAAGGTCCAGTCGTTTTAAATTTATTGACAAACTAAAAAGACGATTCAGACCGCCTTTTCCTAACCAAAATTAATTCTCCCTGAAGGCCTTTATAGAGAAAGTGTCCGTCATATGACGTTGTTTTGCAGTTAGGTGACCTCAAACACATCATTTTATTTCAATTTAGTCAGAAGGGTTCACTCATGCTGGGGGAACAGCACAGCTGCGTGTGCACGATCATTCTGTGAAAAATCATAGCTGCATAGCCATGAACCGCTTGTGCGGTGATTGTTACAGAAATATTTTGCTACGTTCCAAGTGTCCGTTCTCTGAGTTATTAGGATAGCACTTTTCAACGATATCATACTTCAAAGAAACACTTGTATCTTGTATCTTGTAAAGGGTTCCAGAGATCATAAAAGCTAGTCATAATACCAATATAGTTCAAACAGAAATATACCTGTTTTAAATTGCATAGCTTAACAAAGAACGGGATTTTTGCCCACGGTTAATGTTTGGGGAAATTTGAAACATCATTCAAAACCTGTGCATGACTTGCAATGCCAGTAAGACGCCAAGACACAGGTGGTGTAAAGGTTCCACATCATTTCTATGGTGGATCAAGCATTTAGGTAAAGTATTAAATGTCACTCACAACTAAATTAATAAAATTTCCGTGTTCTCGATCAGTTTGAAATATGAGTATTAACAGTGTACATATCAATAGCAAACAGCTGTGAAATATATGAGGATTTCGTGATCAAACCCCTTCTCTCAAATCGATAGGCATTTCAATTGTGACGAAAGGGTCTTAAATACGCAGTAACAACCTTATGATAAACCTAACCTTATAAATGCATAACACGCACAATCATTCTACAACTGCGAAAAAGATAAAAGAGAAGCATTTCCTACATTAAATATAAGTCCGTTTCAATTTTCGTGATATTACAAGAAAAATGATATGTCAGGTTCCGGAATTTTTTATCAAGAAAGTGACTTTTTAAGTTCATTTTATGTATCCATTATTTATAATTTACATTGTATAAGGCTATCAGAACCAGCAAGCTGATGCATTGTTGTTTTCTACCAGGTAGAAGAAAACACATCAACCCTAATGCTGTTCAAACTTTAGGCTTTTACTGGCTTGATAAAGGTGCATTGGCTTTATGCTGGTCTCTTAGGCCCAAACAATTGCATACACTAGATACATAATTATTATTACACATATGTATATTTTATTTAGTTTAATGTTTTTCTAATATACATGTATACATCATGTAAAGGTTATTATTCTTCGCCTCCTGTTTAGCCACAGAAATCAGTTTTAAGCAGCCAACAGAGCCAAGCATTTACATTTAAAAGCAAAAATGGATCATGTTCATATGAAAATCTATCGGGTTAAATTATGTATTATTTAACCATTTTTGAAAGCCTTTATGTTTTCTGAATTAAGAATCCCCCTTAATTCAGTTCGTGATATTAGAGCTCACATGGTGTTCAACAAGGAAATCAGGAAATTCCAGTTTATATATAAATATTATCCTAACTGGTTTATTATGTGATAAAAATAGAAAAAATGTGTAAGAGAACAACATAAGGCAAAACTATATTACTTCGTATAAAATTTAGCTTGGCTAATAATGAGAGTTCAGTTAATCTAACTATTGGCTTCAATTACAGGAACAGACATTAATTATAATTTTGGTAATTAAGTCATACTTTGAAGAAAAGACAACCGTAAACGTTTCCCCTGAGAATACCTGCCAATAACCTTCATGAGATACATTCTGTGCCAAAATCAGTTGATTTAAACATATTTCATGCAGCATAAAAGCATCAGATTTTATCATTCTTACATTGATAATAAATGAAAGAGAAACTGGGCTTGGCCCTGTGTGAATATATGAAAAACACCGGATGAAACTGGGTGCATAGAGTCAAATAAAAGATAAAAGAATAAAAATTTAAAAAAAAAATGCAAACAGAACACAGACGGGGCAGCAATAGTACATGTACAAGGTGGGCTAACCAAGATGCTGAATACCTATGGGCCAAGCTTGGAAGTTCATGTCGAATACACCTCGTAACCAAAGCGTGTAAATAATTATGATTAAAAACAACTTGTATACGAGATTCGGAAATCGATTTTTTTCTAATGTAGACTAAACCTGAACCAACAACTGGGGGTGCAGCGTCCACTGTCAACAATAAGATAACTCATTTCAAGTTTTCATATAAAGAACAGTTCGTAGAACCTTATAATACAGTTTGTAGTCGAACAAGTCATCTCAAACATTTTTCGTTTATGAATTTGAACACAAGAATTAAAGAAATGGAGAAGGAAAAATTATAAAGCCATGTCAATTAAAGAGTTAAGCCAACGGAGCAGGGCATGATGTTGCGTTCGTCACACCAATTTTTTATTAAAGAAAAATTAACTGGCTTGCACCTAAACGTAAACGACTGTCTTAAATAGCAAAAACAGTATTACGGAATTCTACAATTCATGACATTTTATAGGTCGTACAACTGGTTGTTGTAGATTAAAAGACTGAATTTTAAATGGAGTTCCGAATATCAAAAGTTATTCCATTCCACAGATTGATGTAGCAGGAAAACAGAGTTTATCGTAATTCTGTGCGAGCTTTAAAATCATAGGCTATATGTCGCTTCAGCACAAATATCTTTAATAATACGGACAACTTTGACATATTTACTTTATGGCACTGGTGGTGTAAAGTTGAAAAGGCTGACTAGTAAATGACACGCACAACAAGTTTAATTTCAAAGACCTATCATTAGTAAATAATCGAGCTGCATATTACTGCATCAGGTACATTATTATGCGAGGTGTGGTTCAGATGAATGATAATATTATCTGTATCACCCATCACTTTATTTCAGAAAACGACAGTTTGTCTATTTTATATTTATGCCAAACATTTTGTTTTGCAGAATACCAGAAATTACTATATGTCTCACGAAACAAATCTTTAGGGTTTGGAGTTTTCGAAATGATATGATGACATGTTTTCATATTAGGTTTTTACACAAGAAGCTATTTGCAACATTGAAGCCAATACAGGATAGCACTTTTCAACGATATCTATAAAATTTTAATGTCTGTCCAATAATTTGGTCTAGAACACTGTTGTATTCATATCAGTATTCATGCCAAACATTTTATTTGAGTATGAGAATGATTATTAGGTATATACTAGAAGGTTGCACTGCTTTACCTTTCAATATTTGTAAAATGCAAGTCACTTTGATTCCAGGTGCCCTTTGTACACATGCAAAGAATATCACCATATAGGGGAAACTTTGAAACCATTGTGACTCGGGTTTATGGAATATGGTAGATCCATATCACCTACTTTCAAGTTTTGGGATGACTTTTTGTAGTTCTATGCCCAATAAAGGTATTTGTCAGTTCCACCATTCATGCATCTTGGAGTGTATGTGAAGTGTCAAAAGCACAACTTCTCCCACTTTTGTTTGTTACCAATCGAGCAAACTTTTCGAAGTGTATGACAGTCCTGTTACTACAAAAACAGCGACTACCAACCGAGTTATTGAACTCATTCAGAGATGGGCAGTTTGTTGCTTAGCTGCCACAGGGAAAAATCAACTCTGTATTTATGGATTATAGTATTGAAGAAAATAAAAAACACAGCACTGAAAGGATGTGCAATAATTGGACTGACTCTGAAATGCTCAGCTCTGCTCAGATGGTTTCATAGTAGGCCAATCACAGCACAATTTTCACAAAAAGTTCTAGATTTCTTGTTGTTAAGAGCAAAGACAAAGACCTTGATTACTACATTGGTCCCAAATCGGCTGGAGCAAACTGTTGGTCTTTTGATGTCCAAATGCTAAGTATAATGTTTCATGAGTCCTATATTGACCCATTTGATGTATCAGACGCACTGGTGCAGTTAGTAAATGTTGCCACAGGAGCAGCTGCGACCCCTGAAGCAGCAAGTAGTCTTGTGAATGCTGTGGAAAAGGGCTCTGCCATGGCAGAGAAGTTTGTAGATGAATGTCCAGTTGGCCAGACTGGGGACAAGAAGAAAAGCTGCTATGACCCTCTTCCCAGATCAACACTCAAAACCATGGCAAATATGAAACAAAGTGGTCAAGTCAAAAGCAAAGAGGTTAGCCTAGATGGTGAAACAATGTATTTGCGACTTCTTGCAGTTAGTTCTAGGAAGAAGGTACCCAACAAACGTGTGTTTCCTATGAAAATGCACCTGTGCCATTGAGTCTGTTCACCGCAAATGGGATCATGCACTCTTGTGTCAAATTAGATTTCATGCACAAATTTGAAGAAAGGGTACAAGGCAACAGGGTCCACAATGTAGGTCTTTGTGATACCCTTATCTTTTATGGCTTTGATCAAAAGACTTGTCCCCTCAACCAGCCAATCAAAGATAGTTGTCCATGAAATGGCTGCTGGGTTTCTATGATATATAATCTGTTCAGTTAGGGGATGAACCCAGCAGATACAATTGGAATCCATGTCCCATTTGACAGGTACTTTGACACAAGAATCAAAAGACAGACCAGACTTAAATGAGGACATTGTGATGAAGGCATAGTCTATCACATTCAGCCAGAAGTTGCCATTCCTGCAAATTGGAGACACTTCTTGGCAAATGGATAAACCAAAGCAAATCCGTCTTCGTTTTATACATGGCATGATAACCAAGGTAGGTACTTTGTTGTGTGATGGACAGTTACTGTATGTTAGTGGTGGAAATGGGGACACGAAAATTCAGATTAGTAAGGCCAGCAATGAAAGTGTAGAAGCTTTGAAGTCAAACCCCGAGGAAGCGGATACGTGAAGTATTGCACATGCCAAAGCTGCAGTACAAGGTGGGGCAAATCACATTGGTATAAGCAGCCCTGACACAGACGTGCTTGAATTGCTTTGGTGTTATAGCTCTGCGATTGGTGCTTAGGCAATATTCCCGCTTATGGGGAAGGAAGGCAAACAGTCAGAGCTTACTTGCTATATTCCTGTCATACAATTTTTGATAAACTTGAGAAGAAACAGGTAAACATACGCCTATCTGTCTATTGCTTAAGAGGCTGTGACATTGTCAGTTCATTCTTGGAAGAAAAGCAGCATTTAGTGTGATGATGCAGAAAGCAGAAAAGTTGCAAGAACTGGCAGACCTTGGCAAACACCATACCTTGCAAAAGGCAGAAAAGGTGGCAGCTACAAAATCTGTGGGTTATCTGTATCCCAAATGGAGTATCAGTCTCTTAATGCACTCAGATGTGAAAAAGCAGGGAGCAAAAGTATACCTGCAATGAAGCTCCTACCGGCAGAGAATAGCTTTGAGATATACCTGCTTCGCTGTACATACCAAATGAAGACATGGCATGAAGCCATCATACCAATGTCGGAATGCTTGGAGCCCACAGATTTTGGGTTAAGAAGATCAAAGATGAAACACATGTGTCCCAAAAACGTATGAGCCAGTCACCTGCACCACCAGAACTGCTAAATGATTTGGTGTGCAATTGTGAACCAGATCTGTGTGGCTCAGAGTGCAGTTGTCTTGCAAATGAACAGCCATGTACAGCAACATGCTTTTGTAAATCAGCGGGCAATAGTTATTCGTGCGAATCTGTCAATACCAATCCATTCACACTTGAATCGCAGTCCATTAGTGACTCTGACGATGAGCAAGATGCCTCTTAAGACCATCGTCATTCCAAATTTATCATCAACTGACCCACATAAGCACACATCATCACAAAATGGCTTCATTTTTATCAAATGTATCCACTATGTTCTCCAGATCAGTATCTAGAATCTAACCGACATTTTGAACTATATATGTATGCACGAAACAAGATTTTTTTATCAAAGTTCAGATGCGTGTGCAGGAATTAGATTTGAGGTACTACCAGCTTCTTTCAGTTCTTGTCTCAAGTCAAGTGATGCTTTCCGCCATGTCATATTCTGGTGATCGTGATCATTTTGATGATGTTGATACAGGTTAACCTTCATCAAAGAGGAGTTTGACATTGATTATTTGATGGCGCACAATATTTGATCATGGGTGGTTCTTGTTTATGTGCAACTTAGGCACAGTGTGTATTATATCAACCAGTTAAAGTTCGCCATCTTGAAGAAATATTTTTCTGTTTCTTTCACATTAATGATACTACATCTATGGATCTCATCTACCCCCAGAACATGGGATTTGATGCCTTTTTAGCTTCCTGTGTCACATAGTATTGGAGATATTGCATTTTCAGTCTAGGACATCCACCATCTTAGAAAATGGCTACTGGGGCTGTTCCCACCAACCGCAAACGGTGCCATCAGTCGGATTCATGTTCCTTGCATTCAAATGAACAATTCTAGGTATGATGACAACTGTTTATTTTCCGACTTCGGTGCCCCCCCCCCCCCAATTTCCCCTCCTTGCTGCTCTACTATTATGGTGGCCATGGGGAAGCCTTTCTATTATACCAGGGACACCAGGTCATCCTTGTTTCCAAATTGGTGTTGGCCATGTTTTTTTTTCGAAATAACCCAATGAAAGTATTTGTCACATTTTTGGTCTTAAAATCCCTGGGTGCATTAAAAGAAATTTTATTTGATTTCATGTGTCACCCTGAACCGCTCTTAGAAATGGTAACTTACCCAGTTCGAATTTATTTTTCAGAATTGTACTTTCCGTTTAACTGTCCTCAAAAATATTTTTGCCCTGTCTCATTATTATGAAATACCAAGGTTAATACGTTTGGTATGGACTGGTTTTTAACCTATTCGGCAATTTTATCTTGCAATGAGGTATAGATAAAATTTGGACTTGCAAACCTTGGTGATAGCCTGTGATAGAAGAAGTTTAATCCTAATGTAACAACTACCAAAATCGAAATTTGAACGATTGAACTGTGGCAGACAGATTAAACTTATGATTTTACACGTTTGAAACAGACTGGATAAATAATATGACTGCATGGCTGAAATAAAAAAACATTTTTCAAGTAACATTTATAAACATGATAAAATGAGATTCCATTTTTCATCAAAATTGACCACAGTTAACTAGAAATATACTCCCTGTTTCATGTAGTCATCTGTAGATCAAGACAGTTCTAAAAAAATATATGTTTTATAAGACCTTCTGAGAAGTAAATAGTTTTGAACCATCAAAACCAAATATCTTTTTAGTAGCTGAGCTGTCCATCGGCCACCTAAAGCCCGTGTTTGTTGCATGAATATCGCTGGGTGAGAAGCAATAAATGTATTTGTTATATTTTAGTAATTTTGGTATTAGTTAGTATATTTATCTGTAGACCACCATGGGCCAAGACTTCTGGATGTAGGCAGTACGACCAATCAAATGAGTGAACTCAACCGGACTGGCTGGGCGTATTGCCCAGACACAGAGGTCTTGGAAAATGGTGGTGGAGAGGTAACTTTATGTAACTGATATTGCGACACAGGTTATTTTGTATATTCAATCAGCGTAACAGCACACAGAAACTTTTTCCATTTAAAATATACATATGGGCAGACCTGCTGTGGCTATGATTAACTCCCAAAAGAACTACTTCGTGTAAAGTGTCATATTGAATATGAATAAGATACCCAATATGGTAGAACGTGAAGATAGATACCTTTCATTCTCACCAATCCGTAGAAATATCAAACGATCATACACACAGAAATGAAAGTTAAAAGACTTTCAGTTATTCTACTTTGGAATGTTTTAGTACATTATATCGGATTTGTGTCCCAAAATTAGGACCATGACCCATGATTGAATCGTCACTTCTATATGATACTCTCCTAACTGCTTCCATTTTAAAGTAAGTTACGAGAGTAGACTGCAAATGCGAGGAAATGGCCAGTTATGTCATCACTCTGTCCACAGGCATGTATCTCTTGGTGTTCCTTCTGCCAACACATGTCTGGCTCAGTACGTTGACACACTCATACCATAATACAATTATACCTCTGCTTGTAGGCTACAAATTATCACATACAAATGTTACGATACCAGACTACTGCTTTGTACTTTTTACCTTAAAATGTATAATAAGCATCACCATGTTTTGAACAGGGTGAGAACAAAACCCCTAATATATACAATTAAAACTAAAAGAGCACTTTTCAGTACATTCATGAAATACATAACCAAGATTCGTTTGCGCAAAGAAAAAACACATTAAGACATATAAATGAAATACAACATACCAATTTTGGAATTGCCCTTGCATACATTCATTATGATGTTATTTCAACAACAGCGTTCTTCTAGACGGACGCACCACTGCCGCGAAACAGAAAAGCATGGTATTGCTTCTTGCTGTTGCGGCTGAAAAGGGTGAAACTTATTACACACACGCTGAAGCCTCATAAGTCGGTCAAAATATTGTCCGTGCCGGGTCCTTTCCCAAAAGTAAAATGTATCTTGCGCCACAATGTCTGTGCTGTCACCCATGCACAACTGACATGCGGTTACAGCATTTTTAGGACTAAACAAGACTTTGTCCATGTGCACATGCATTTTTTCGGTATCCAAGAATATTCGTGATAAATAGAATGGCTGCTTGCTAATGAGTACACAACTTACAAAAGTCAGTCAGCCGCAAAATAATAGGAGACGATGAACAAGTCAGCCGCAAAATATTAGGGGACGATTAACAAATACTTCTATCGACAAGTCATTTCATCATTTGTTTCGATCACAGATAGAAATATCGTACACATAGTACTTTGAAAAACAATTAAAGGCAAATTGACATACAAGTTTTAGCTGGCGGCTCACAAATTTAACATGTGCACTATTACTGTTTCGACAAACAGTCGTCGGTATATCCTCATGATATTTAATATAGAATATCTTCTGTGTCACCAGCGCGCCTTTGACACAAAAACTGCCACTGTAATGCGTGCAGTAGGTTGGAAAATTTCTTTCTGGATGCCTCTCAGCAAAGTACTTCAGCCAATGGTGTCCTACTTCAGTTGCCATGTAAGCATGCTGAATATATATTAGGCTCAAATGCCTTGCCTCATGACCTTTTACTGCAAAAATACGTGGCTAAACTGTTCAAACTAATTAATGCACATAATTCATGCATTCCAACGAAGTATATAAGCCGCCCATCTCATAACAATTATGGAAATGGTAACCTTGACTGCAGTCTTTTACATCGCTCATACTCTTTTTTTTCAGACATAAACATGTTCACATCAGGAGGTGAGCAATTTGCACCAAATTCGTGTTCATAAAGAGCATATAAGATAAAATAGTTTGACACTTGGAATGTAGTCATCTATGTGTTGAACGTATGCGGATGTTACACACACACACACACACACACACACACACACACACGCACACATGTATATATAGAGATATTGTTCTTTTCTTGCAGGACAGTAATGGCAACTATTTGGCCAGTGTTGCTTTGTGTCGTTATTTACTTTCATGCAGAGGCTGTGCAAACAGGTATGATTTATTACTTTTATGTCACTCTATGATCAAAGGTCTAACCATCTACTATGTATTCTGTTATGGGTGTAAATGAACAAGGACATTCACTGTAATTTAATGCGTGGTGTCTCGTAAAATATTTTTGTCAACTTTGATTTGCATAATTGGGGTTATCCCTGTACACAATGTGATCCACGCCCCGTGGAGTCGCTAGTGACTGATTCAAAAATCGAATCTGCCCAATACCCAGTAATAGTCTTCCAAAGTCATCTGTACTACAACCACAGGTGCTGATATTTTTTATTTGCCTTCAATAGAATGTACTTCCATTGAATTAATTGACTGAAAACACATGACCCCTGATGCCCAAAAGGCTGATAGCTCTTTAGTGAAAGAGGTAGGAAAACAACAAAATATTCACTTCCGGGAGCAAATAACAATTAGTTTGCACATATACATGCATCACGATTTACTTCAGAATGAACTTGTCTTGTCACTAAAGAGGTGATAAATGATAGATAATTGATAAACTTATACCGCATTATCCATATTTTTTTATCATTCACTTTTGGTGATGACCCAATATATAACTATGCAAGTTCAACAATGTCTTGATTATCTCCAAAATATGACTTTTTACTTTAAACATTGTGGTATACATAATTCGTAAATACATGAAACTGAAAACTTTGTCACCAAATGAAAAATACTGTTTTTTCAGAGTCCACAGACACAACTGACAGTTCCTTAAAAGATGAGTAATACCACAAAATGTCTATGATTGCAGGTATAAAAAAAACATTGAAAATCCACCATCCACAAATGATTTTCATCATGACATAAAATACACATATGCCTCCCCGCTTTGGGTATTCTACTCTTTACTAATACAAATTTCCAGGTTTACGCTATTTCAGAAAAAAATAGACTTGCAGTTCTGAAAAAATGTCTATATTCATAATTTTCATCCCAACAATGGCAGTAAAGAGATTCAAGAGTCAACAAAACTTCAACATTCATCTTCCAATTCCAATATAAAGAAACAAGTTACACTCCTTACTTGAGACCGGCAGTCACCCATAAATGTAAACCATAGCACGTTAAATGCGTATATAGAGCCAATGTTTAATCCATATCTACTGAATTTAAGATATTTATTCCTCCATCAAGAATTACACATTGAATATCTACTGAAACAATACAGGATTTATTTGTGAAAGTTCTGTATCACTGTAACGGAGATAGAGTTTTCATATCGGTCTACAAATGCATTCATATTTTATATTTCATATGACTCATTATAATATTGACATATACTTTAACAATCTGAAGAGATAGAATATGTATAAGGAGCCTTGCGTTTAATCCAAGAAGCAGCACAGAATCTGTCCATATTAAGTTAATCACTACCTTCAGCACGCACTTTTTCCAGTAATATATTCAATTTATGTAACGGTTAAGATTCAAAATAAAACATAATAGGAACACGTTTAATGTAGGGTAACAGAAATATCAGAAACAGCGACACTGCTTGAAATCTGTGGGTTGGAAACTGTGTGTTTTGTTTTTGTTTTTGTTTTTTTCACTTTATTTTGTTTGGTTGTTGGTTGTGTTTTTGTATGTATATAAATATATATATATATATATATATATATATATATATATATATATATATATATATGTAGGCTGAAACTTGTTTTCCTGCCCCAGATATTGAGTAATTGCATGGCTAGGAATTTTCTAATTTGGAAATATTTGCAACTGTCTCTACATTTCAACAGTTTTCATGAGACCCTGCAAGGCTTGCGATCTTCCAAAATTTGATGCTTTCATTTACAATATGGAAAGAATATGTTGCCACATTATCATATAAAAAATGAATGAAAGAAAAAAAGAAAAAAAACAGATATGTGAAACTTACAGGCACGTTACTGGCACATAAAGTGTATTTTTTGACCTTGGTTTATAATCAGACGCTTTATGTACAAATGATTTTGAGATTGTAGTTTTAAACTATATATCGGAAGTGCTTTAATAATGCATGGTATTTTACTGTCTTGAATCTGACTTACGAAAAATCAAAGTAGGCAGTTAACGAAACACGGTAAGGTTATATACTGTTAGTTGAGCTATGCAAGTATCTGGTATCCGAAGCGATTGAAATATACGATCTTGAGAAAATGAACTGTATCACGACAGGTATAAATCCAATTTTAATCTCGATAAGGAATCTGCTGCGAGAGAGAGAGAGAGAGAGAGAGAGAGAGAGAGAGAGAGAGAGAGAGAGAGAGAGAGAGAGAGAGAGAGAGAGCACTGCTTCCATATGGGTGTGTTGTCTTTGACCGAAACAGTGATACATACTTACAAATACCACACGATATGCTATGTTTTACAAATGATGACGTTACCTTTTTCATTAATAGATAGACAGATAGATGGATGCATGGATAGATAGATAGATAGATAGATAGATAGATAGATAGATAGATAGATAGATAGATAGATAGATAGATAGATAGATAGATAGATAGATAGATAGATAGGGAGAAGGATTGAAAGATAGATAAACAGATAGACAGATGAAACCTTGGTAGTATATCTTTTATATATGAAAACTGTTGTTTTCATGAGTGCCTACGTATGGAAGAGAAGCTATATATAAATGTGATTTTTTTAGTTAAATTTGTTCGCTTAAATTGTGAAGGTACTTGTACGGGTAGGAATAAACATGTAAATATGTATACACTACCGACAGTGTTTATAACACAGGTCAAATTGGTCGGGAAATGTTGCAGTTGAATCATACAATTTATAGGCCAATACGTGCAGGGCCATGAATGTATGTTTTGTTTGCCAGATACATGCTTGGGGCTGTTCCAGTTACAAAGAGTTTCGTGCCCTGGATCTAACAAGGAGAAGTGTCTGAGGAACGGGTGTTGCTGGTTGACGGGGAAAGGCTGTTTTTACAACCGCACTATGCCAGGTAATTCTTATACTCAGACAAAATAGCACATGATGACAGACTCTTAGTTGATTCCAATAAAACCAGCTGTTAGATGTTTTAACCTGGTAACGTTTAAGCTCTTGGATAATGAGTTTCTTACGACCAAGAAGATAATATTTTCGACCATAACCTTTCTTGTTGGAATTCTAAATACGTATTTAGACCTCACAGTTACCTCCTTCGATCATATTGTGTTAGACGGTGTTCAAGGAGGGACGTATTTCACTAAAACATTCCATGATTGAAATCTGCTTAGAGTAGTCTTGGGCTGTGGTGGGGCTGTATTATCATAATTTTTTTTTTTTTTTGAATTTCATTTACACTTCTGCTTCCATTGCAAAGTTAAATTGTCACGAAAACATAATCCTCTCCCGCACTTTCTGCCTAGTTGTTCCGGTGGGTTAACTCACAGAAAGTCTATGTAATGTACGTCATATGACTGTGAACACAAATAACTTAGTTTCAATGAAAGTTCACCCTAACGCAAGCCCAACACATTATTCTTTGTGCGCACGTAAAGACGGTATAAAAAAACTCTTCTACAATAGTGTGCTGCCTCCACCTAACATTCTCTGACCAATCTATACACATGTTATCCTCATCAAAATCTGATTTTCCATGTCGTTTGTTAACGTCACGTGTCCCTCCCGCTAAAAAAGAAAAAAGAAAGAAAGAAAGAAAGAAAGAAAGAAAGAAAGAAAGAAAGAAAGAAAGAAAGAAAGAAAGAAAAAAAGAAAGTATAGGACAATTTCCCTTCTATGTAATGATTCTAAAGTCTTTACCTGCATATTATACATCTTCTATGAAAATCCGATTTTAAGCAGTTTACTCTCTCCCAAAAGTTCAGGTTTAAAGAAAAACAACTCCACTATTAATATGCTTTCTAGCATACTTTATTATATTTACAATGGACCAAAGAGACGAATAGCCTCCGTCATATATCTATGGCTTTTGACTCAGTCTAGTAAACAGGCCTACTTTTCAAACTGGAACAAATGGGTTTTGAAAACTGTGTGGTACCATTCTTAGATGGTTATCTGTCAAACCCTCTCCAGCGTGTTGCGGCTGGATGAGAGACCTCCTTGTGGCTCCCCAGTGAAGCCGGAATGCCTCAAGCTTTCCTCTTTGCTCAGTTACTTCTTCTTATGTACATTAACGTCATCACAGAAACGATTAGGTGCGGCATCCGAATATTTACAGATGCTAACATCAGTCTTGAAATTGCCCCGTAGCCTGCTGCTACTGCAGAGAGCCTTAATATTAATCCCGCATGCACCCAGACTAAGATGTGTCATCAAATCTACTTCTGTAATCTTGTCTTGCAAACTAAATAGACCGACCACCCACCCCTACTTCTTGGAAAAATACACCAACACCTGAAGCCCCTACCCTACCCATTACACCTATCTTGGTATCATACTGGCAGGTAATCTTTCTTAGCACCAAAATATAACAGATATCATCAATAAAACCAGACAATGCCTTGCCATGCTACTCAGGCATAGGTGCAACCCCCCACACTCTCAACGGATCGTATGCTATGACGATACGACCAATCCTCGAATACCGGTGTGTTCTGTTTGACAAATATACCAAAAATATGTTACAATCTATTGAAGCCGTGCACTTGAAGCAGTTAGGATATGTTCGGCGTGACTCGTTTTACCCCGTGTGTCCCAATGTGTCAAGAACGTGGGTGGCAAACTCTGTCAAACTGGACGAAATACTTCAAGCTTGTCCTTTTTTACAAAATGTTTGATAAATTGTCTGCCCAATATCAACATGACCTTGCTGCCCATGATGTTACACTCGTTACTGGGTACACGTAAAGAAACTGCCTTGATATACGCCAAATTAAATTTACTTATTTTTGGCGAATCATTACCACCCTCTACTCTACGCTGGTGGAACAATCTCCCCGCCGACGTTCGTAATTCTAAATTCTTTCTACAGCTTTAGTTCAACCAAAAATCTGCTACTCTTTTATGTTAACAAAAACTCTTATACTTTATCCATGGTTATTGTTTACCAAAATTTGTGACACAGTTACGTCCTGGTTTATCTTTTATGAATGCTCATTTACCTGATGTAAGCACACTTTCAATCTCGATTCATGTATTGCTGTGTATTTTTGTCCGGAACAGCCTCCAGATTAGTAATTGTAACTATAAGGTGATCCAGAGAAAATAAACTTGTTTATGGTAATTGTAGTCATACCATACGTTTTTCCCATATAAAGGCACGGGCCATACAGCAGGATTATTATGGCAAGGGCGTACCAGACTTTTAGATAGCGACAGAGTTATCATAACATGAACAGCATTACGGAGATGCCCGTTACTGTGTATATAAAATCTCTCTCGAAAATAGATATTTCGGTTTATACAGCTAAAAATCTATGCCCCAAAATCCATGATACTACTTCATACTGCTAATACTTTCTACAACAGCATTTATTTACATGATCTGTACCAATTATTTTGTAGTTATTGATGGTTTCTTTCAACCAAGAGCCAGCACGTGCCTGGGTGCCATTAAACCTGAATATACAACTGAGAAGATAGACGTGTATGGCTGTTCTAAACGTTGCCGTCAGGACGAAAAATGTCGATCGTTTTTGTTCCAAGATGGGAATAAATGTGTTATTTTAACATCAAATTGCTTAGATTATCGCATACCAGGTTCCTCTTATCTATATGCTAAAATAGGTAAGTGTTTTCAGCAACTGCCTGTGTGTGTGTGTGTGTGTGTGTGTGTTTAACGTCCAAATGTTTGTGTCACTTGGGGATATATATATATATATATAATTGTTACCTCAACATTTAATCTTCAGACAGATGTGTTCAGTGGTATCTATTAGAAGTAGGCTGCTACGGGTTATTCTCACATTTCTATTTTATCAGCCACTCATTTTTAAATAGGAGTAGCATGGCTAGCTTTGTTGTGGAAAGCAGTATGTACAACTCCTGATGCATGATAAGACCCCACTCAAACAAAGTAATATTCATTTCATTATAAATAACAACTGAGCAGGTTTCATACGCAAGTGTTCAAAATGGCACAAGAGCAAAACCTTCGCAAACATGCATATATAACGGGTGAAAAGCCAGCTACTTCAAACGAACCAAATGCGCCAAAACCCGCAATCCTAAGAGCGCATCAATCTATTGGGGAGGGGGGGGGATACCTGACAGTAACACCAGAACTTCAATGCCCCCAAATTCTGTTCCTCTTTTTTTATACATTCGTACCCAATAGTGCCGTCGAATACATTGAAGCAGGTGTTATGTATAATGGCATCTATTTGTAGGTGATCAGGTTTTCCTTTTCGATGGATGCCAGTTACAGGTGTCGTATTTCAGGAACTGAAACGGTTTTCACCCTGTGTGTCTTTCTGCTACAATACTTAGTTAAATTAAGTTTAAGCCTTGTGTTGCACAGGGAATCCTGGTGGTTTGCATTTGGTAAAAAATGATAAAACCGAGGAAAATTTGCTGATGGCTATGACGTAAAAATATATAAGATTAAAAAGGTATATTGTCAAATCTGAAGAGAATGTGCCAGAACGCTAGTTTCATTTTACCACCAGTAAATTGTTAAGTGATTGGGCCAATTTCATTATATAAAATGATGATTAAATCTGAATGAAAGCTTTCCCGTGAACTTATTTTACTCGAAAACCATCATTGCAACTTTTTTCTTCGGCATTCGTTCTGCTTGCTTTCTGACCTTTCAGCATCCCTTTATATCGTCATATAATTATGTTATGCATGTCTATATCATCACATCGGTGGATCTTTTAACCGGCAGATCGGTTCAGCTTGTCTTCATCAACACTTGGACAGATATTCCAACGTACATATCGGTTATACATGACATTATTTACATCTTGACATGCGCAGACTTTCCAACCTGCACATTGTTTATACATGTCTGCATCTTCACATCGGCAAAGACTTTCCAATCTGAATGGCGGTTATACACAATATGTGTATTAATATTAAACACTGTGGACAGATCTAAGCCCAGCTGACCAGGTTTGATGTCATTAGCTTGGGAAGTGCTTGACATTTTCTTCCGCGATCCAGATATTTACCACACAAAAGGTCTTCGCAAATTATTGTGCCGCATATTTACTCTGTGTATTCATTTGTTTAAACAGCTAGCTTCTTGACGATGATGATGATGATGATTATTATTATTATTATTATTATTATTATTATTATTATTATTATTATTATTATTATTATTATTATTATTATTATTATTATTATTATTATTATTATTATTATCATTATTATTATTATTATCATTGTTATTATTATTATTATTATTATTATTATTATTATTATTATTATTATTATTATTATTATTTACTGAATCTCCGAGACTGGGGAAATTAAGATGCGTGTTCATCGATATAAATGCAATATCACGGCCGTACTTACATTGCTTACTGTCCCGCATCATATGTAGAACATGGGGAATATACAGCACAACATGTATGTACAGTACAGCTCTCGCCAAATGGACCAAATTGCTAGCCCGTCGATCGCGCTGGCAAACAGAAAAAGAGTTAGCCTTGTGTAGCATGCTCAAATAAGATGCTCACACCATGCGTGCTCGTCCCTCTTCACATTTGGCTGGCAATGCGTCTGGCTACGTGCCAACGGACGAGCATCGTGCGAATTGCAAGCGTGCATCGTGGGAGTGGCGTCCGCACCGTGCGACATGCCAGGTTCTTTACACAACAGTGTCTAATCAAACTGCATGATTATTGTAACATGTGGCAACTAAATATTAATGCCTCCAAGACTAAAGTCACAGTTTTTAACAAAGGAGGCAGATTAACCAATTTCCCTGTCTTCCACTGTGGTAATAATATTATTGAGATGACACAGAGATACTGTTATCTTGGGATTGATTTCTGTGCTTCAGGAGTTTTCACCTATGCTATTAATAAATTAAAAGACCAGGCCAATAAGGTACTCTTCAAACTGCGGCAATACCCATTTAACATTAATGTCAATTTTACACTGATACTTTTCAGAACACTTGTTAAACCTGTTCTTGCATATGGTAGCAAAGTCTGGAGTGTATTTGTACTGAAAGGTCTGAATCTTAATAATTTCAATCAGTTACGTGATAAGGCTGTTCCAGAAGGGTTACATAACAAATTTTGCAAATTTGTACTGGGTGTGCCCAGAAAGGCCTCAAATGCAGCAGTTAAAGCTGAACTTGGTAGCTTTCCTATCTGAATTGAATTATTGTGTGGAGCAGTGAAATATTGGTTATATCTCCAAGATAGTGGACAAGAAACATTAAAGTATAGATGTCTCATGGAAAACTACAACTTATGTAGAGATGATAACTACTGCTGGTTGAAATATGTCAAAGAAATTCTAATATATGCTGGGCTTCATGACATTTGGTCAAATTTAGATGGTATAGCGCCTAATATTGTGATAATGAGATTGAGACAACATTTGGACAACCAATACAAAACCCATTGGCTGGAGCAAATTAATGGAAACAACAATGATTCTTCACAAAAACTGCGTAGATATTGCAAATTTACAAATACGTTTGAGATTGAAAATTATCTGAGAAAGAATATTCCTGTCAACAGGAGGAAAAACTTCAGTAAGTTGAGAATTAGTGCGCACACTCTTCAAATTGAAGCAGGAAGATACACAAGACCAAAAACTCCGGTTGAATTACGTAAATGTACAATTTTCAAATCCAATTCGGTTGAAGATGAATCGCATTTTATATTAGATTGTAGTTACTACTCTGAACAGAGGACATAATTATTTAATGATCTTTCATGTATTTACAGTGGTTTTACACAATTTGATAAACCTGAAAAATTCAATTTCATCATGACAATGGGATATGACAAGGCAGCTGTATATAAACCTATCTTGTCATTTGTAAATTCCCCTTTTGAAATGCGACATGAGTTCATGGGTCACTAAAACAGCAGCAGGAGCACCCGTAATTCTTCAGGTAGTAGTGTGTAGAGATATTGATTACTCATGTATACCCCCATGCTAGGGGACTTTAATAATTGTACGGGTTTTATTTGTCTTTGTGATGTGTATGTATGTCTATTGACGACACCATGTAAATGGTATATGTCAATAAAGTTATTTCTATTTCTTGCAGTCACCCTGCACATTTGAGAAAGTGGGTTGTCTTTTGTGGCTCGCATTTTAAATTTGCACAAACGATAAAAATAAAACCTTGGCATTGCAAAGTCGTAAAATGATATACAACGAAATTTATTCCACTCAGAACCAAAAAAAAAAAAAAAAAAGTAACAAAACTTACAGTACCGTTTCAAGTTCCCGTGCATGACTACTATGTACGATTTTTGACATCGCGGACGACCGGCAGCTGTTTTGTAACTTCGGACAGTGACAAGCAGATGATGAAATTGAGCGATAATAGGGGTGTCTGCTGTAAAAACGTTCCTATTGTCTTAAAACTTATTTCTGCTTGAAATTTGAGTGTACAAATAATTGGCACTACCTTCTGGTGAACAAATTGTGGCCTTGCACACAACATATTACGATCGAAATTTAGTTTTCAAGTTGTTACATTCATTGGCGGCAATCGTGCAGTTCCGGTGCCCCTGACATCGATCAGGCCGAGAGCATGGTGTCACAAACATTGTCAGCAGATTTCAATGACTAGAAATAGTTGCCAAACTCGCCACAAAATGCTTTCTTTTTAATCCATTTTGTGCTCTCCAAATGGGAGAAATTGCGTAGGGTCTATTTGAAACGTTTGTCAAAGTTCTGAATCCACATGGCTCATTAATATTAATTAAGAATTAATCCGGGGCTTACAAATTTTATTTCACGCTGGTCATACAAGTCTTGGACCAGTAACCCCTCAAGGTCGGGTCAACTGATCCACAACTTTTGATCGAGTACTGAATACTGTTGCTGTGTCTATTGGATGTTAATATCACAGGAGCAGAGCATCCGAAATTAAGTCCCATCATCATTTTGGATAGGAAAATACTTATCAACTGTGAGTTTTAGAAAGGCACTGCTACTCTAGAAATATTTTAAATCATGTGATAACTTTGTGTATTTTTGGAGACATATTTGGCTCGGAACGGTCAATCATGGAGGTAAGGTACACAAATGCACCTGTAAAAAAAAATCTAATCACATGATCCCCCATTTTCTTGGTTTAAACTTGTTGCTACTGGTATAAGCTTGAAGCATAATGCCAAGGAAGTTGCAGTTTTACGCTTCAAATAGGAGAAATAAGCCAGCGAATGTCGCTATTTTGACATGTAAATGCATTAGGTCTAGGTTACTGGTCCAAATTCAGTCCTTGCCGCCGCCACGCGGCGCTGCGGTTCCAAATGATATTCAGAGACCTCTCGCGGCCAAAATTGCTTTTGCGGGGGTCGGATACGCGAGCCCATTCACTCACAGTGTATTTCCTATGGCTGAGAACATGTATACAGAGGGCGATCTCGCCAAAAATACAATCGCAGAACTGAAGGAAATATTACAAAATCTTGGGAGAAAGAAGAATGGGAAAAAAGCAAGCCCCATTCACAGGATTTTGTGTGCAACTAACGCAAAAAAGTAACATCAGATCAAGCTGCCGGTCATGAATGTCTCAACTTTGCAGACATATGGAAGGGGTGTGGCGACCAATGGACTGACAAACTTGCCGTTATACCAAAACTCAGCCTTGGATTTGTAACAGATTATCTAACCAACGGAGAATTGATAAATGTGAAAGCAAAAGACATTGAAAATTTACCTACGCGAAGGGTGTTAGACAGGGCAAATGCTGTATTCAGAGCCGGCAAAGTGAAAAAGGTTTTGTGTTTCCTGGTCAGTTGCGTCTTTTTTCTACTCGGTCTTAGCATGGTTCTGCTTTGTAGATACAACTTGTTACTGTTGTTTAATATGTATCAAAATAGTTACATTGTATCTTGTGATCATAACCAGAGTATTAATTTTGTTTCGTCACTTTATTGACACTTACAAGACGGCAGTCACCTTGCCAAGGCGAGACTCAGGAGCACAACTTTCGCTTAAAAAGTGCACATGATTGAGGCAGATTTACTCGTGGATTATTTCATTGTTTATATCTACTCAGTACCAAAACGGTCCTTTGCCCAAATATGAAAATTTAAATTCTATCAGAATAATGGGAAAGTAATAAAACGACAAGAAAAGCGTAACAGTAGGACTGTCCAGGGACAGGGCGCACGGTTGTGTATTTCACACCCCATGGGGCCCAAGCCAGCGGTAGCGCTCATAACGTGATAATGGGATTATGACACCTTGAGGCTGAAACGGCTACCGTGACTTACTGGTATGGCGTGGATCCACCGAGATCCGGTATCCGGTGAAACAACAAATATTCACATCCCGCCTTCCCTCTTCAATTGCAACACCCAAACACTGCACAGTGATCTTTACCCCCCATATCGCTAAATAAAAAACTAACCATATGTATACATATTTATTATTATTATTTTATTGAACCCCCACAGTTGGGGAAAAACATATAAATACATCGAAATAAATATACATATACAGAAAATTAAAATAAGATATAATTGAATCTTTTAACACCTCAGGTAGTAAAAATAAACATGAGATGGCTCCAGGGCTCCCAATCAAGCATCTTTTGGAATTATAAGAACAAAGTGTCCATCAGGCTGACGTGGGACCGGCGGGGACGCGCAGCGATAGGCTGAGCGCCCCGGCCGGCGCCCACGACAGGACTTATAATGTTATCGTTACTCGTTGACTCGCGTTAACAGCTTTACCAGGCTCCGCTCAAAAGAAGCGGGGTTATTATAATTAGGGGAGGTCAGCAATGGCCGGAGAGAGTCGGCGATCCCATCCTCCACAGTGCCACGTCCATCATATGGGGGACAGGATCCCCGACTCCCATCACTGAAAAGAATGGAAACAGGAGAGATCCCATACCGCAGTAGTCTGTCAACAATACAATTTTTGTGTATTTTTCCTTCCAGGATATAACTAGAAATTTCGTGTGTAAACAAGTTACGGAAAGGTGACTGGAGTCTGGACTTGGGATAACCTTCCCGCCAAAGATATTGTATCTCTTTTCACCACATCAGAAATAGGATCTATATGAAGGGCTCTCAATAAGGCAGTATGATGAGATCTTTTACTGAGTCCAATGCATTGCTAGATTAGGGAGCCCTGGGCCGATTCCAACTTTTTCAGGTTAGACTTAGACAGATAAACACAGTCCATTCCGTAAGTCAGCGCAGGGACGCCGATACTTTCCCATAAATACATCTTAGTGTCCGTGGACAATCCTGGGTAACACCAACCAGTATTATGGTATCTGTACATGGCTCGTCTTGCGGCACTTATTCTGTCAGTAACATGACTATCATGTGCACTTGTAGTTGCACTGAAAGTGATTCCTAATAATTTAAGTTCGGTTACTACATTAATTATTTACAACTTTGCAGGCATTAAAGAGTGGTGTCCTCTCTATTCATTCACAATGGTGCCACAAGCCTGAACCCCGCAAGGCGAGTTTGCGCGTCTATGCGCATGCGTCGACTGCAGCGCCAGCTTCGGCGGAAAGTACTGATCTTGTGATCACTCTAATAGGAAAATCTCTCAAGAAAATGTACTGCTACGTGGGGACTTAATATTTGTTAGAACGTGACAGAAATGTGCCTCTGAAAGCAATGAACATAAAAATGTTTTGATAACTGACCATGGTAAATTCACTGATTTTCAGCAAATTTCCTGTCTCAACACCAGTGGCAGTGTCTCGGCAGAAACAAGTTTTGACATTACGAACTATGACAAGTTCGTCCGGCTAGGCTAACCTCATTAAGTCGGCGGGGGGGGGGGGGGGTCTTGTGTAAAGTAATTAAGTACTCAGACACCATAACAAGCAAACAGCGGGAGAAGAAATTCCCCCATGCATGTGTGTGTTACGCGGCCGCTTTGCTTACATGGATGGTTTCTTGATCAAGGCCAACGAAAGCCGCTTCTCTGATTCGTTTTCTTTCCCTTTTTCAATTATATACTTTTAAAGATAGTTAATAATTTTTATTCTTGGAAAAAATAATCCTGCGTCGCATTGGCGCTAAGAAAATGCTCGTCAACAACTTCTGTTCAATGTATTTACATTGCATTCACAAGATAATTATGTCTAGCTGAGGTCCGGTGACGGACACATTGTTGAATTCCACTCCGCGAATGTCAATTTCCTCGATCGTCAGTTTCTTCCAAATCAAACTGCGTCCAGGGGCGGATCCGGGATCTTTTCAACGGGAGGGGGGGGGGGGGTGCTGAACATGAGAAATTAGGCGGGGGTCCAGGGCAGAGCCCGGCGGGAGGGGGAGGATACAGGGGCTGAGCGCCACGAAGCTCCAGGGGTGCTAAGCATTTTGAAGGGCATTTTAAACAGCTTTTGTTATCACTAAAATAACAGATATGGTGTATGGTTAATACTTTCATTTGATATGATATTGACCCACAATTAAACTTTGATAACCAATACTGTGGGTTTTATTTCCTGAAACTTCTGCTATTGAATTGTCATTAATATTGGATTACATGAAACTTTTAGAATACTTTCAAATATTTAAGGCTTAAAAGCAAGGTTAAATGTAACACGCCCTAATTTCATTTACAGCACCTCTCTTAACTCACATAAGTGTTAGTATTAGATTTAACCAACGATGTATGCTGAATGTGTTATATATTTCATCTTTTTAAGCGGTAAAAGAAAATCGTGTTCCTGACATGTCCTTTCTCACATGAGAATAAGATATGATTTTGTGCAGAAATCATAATCATAATCACTTCAAGGATTATGTGAAAACGATAGATAAGGAAAAGAGATCATTGTGCTTACAAATGGGTCACTTCCCATTCATATGCACAAATCACAATATTCGAATCGCCATCGGTTGAATCTCTCCAGTTCAGATTAAAATTTAAATGATAGCCATTCTTCTATATGCCGGTTTTTGTGCATTCAGAATTTATGCATTTCAAAATCCTCAATTATTTGCGTTTCCAAAAAAAAATATGGATTTGTAATCGTTCTCGACATGAAACGCCATTTTTTTCACTTCAATGTAATTAAAATTTAGCTCCCGTTCAGTTTGGCCATTTCAATATTTTATTCAGCTGGTCACGGAGGACCCCCCACCCCCTTCCCCCCCATCATTTCAAGAAACTTACACCACGGTCCTGTCCACACTTGCCGGCGAGGGATCGCTTTGCCCACTTTCTTATGTCCATGCTCAAGGTATCTCATTTTCTGATCTCCACAAGATTGAACTAAATGTCGAAATTCTACCAGACGAAAGTTTGCGTGTTTTGCATCTTGCCAAGTTTCAAACTGGAAAAGAGCTCCGCGGGAATCTGTGGCCGCGCAATGCATCATGGGAGGCTTTGACACTGGGCCGGCTGTGGTCGCAGGGGTGCGCGTTGGCGATGAGTGTTACCGGTGATATCACCAGGCCGACTGGAGTGAAGAAGAGTCCTGTGAACCCTTACCCACCTATACTATACCCGCACGCCCCCACCAACCATCAGACATTGTCTGACCACTGGTATTAATTACAATATATATATATATATATATATATATATATATATATATATATATATATATATATATATATATATATATATGTGTGTGTGTGTGTGTGTGTGTGTGTGTGTGTGTGTAATTTATTTATTTATTTTTTCAAGGGAAGGGGGTTGCGCACCCCCTCCCCGATCCGCGCCTGGCGTCAACAATTAAAATAATCGAAGACAAGAACAACCGAATGATCAGTGATGTCGAACACAATTTTGGGCGAAAAGTGCTAATCATTTTAATCAAAACTTCTGCCATAGTTCAACAAGTATTTATTTATTTATTCATTTATTTATTTATTTATTTATTTAAGAATCTACCCCTTTACACCGGGGGCACCAACGCGCAGGGCACAACTCGTGGTGCGTCTGAAACACATAATTTTCACAGTTTGCATAGAACAAATATTGAGAAGTTAAAAAGACACCCATTGACAAACAAGTGTCACGTGGAGCGTCACTGCTTGCGCCCGCATTCAATATACATTCAGTATCTGCAGAATTGCCAGACGACTGTACAACTGGATGGGAGGCCTACAGCCTGTAGGCTGTAGACCCTAGTGTTTCGTTTGTTCCTGAGCTGTGCGAAAGCCAAAAATAAAAAATGAAAAAAACAAAATATCTCTGTTTATTTTCTTTTATTATATGTCAGCGGACGGAGAAATCTGAATTAATGTTTTGTTAATCGATTATCACATCAATCGAGGCAAGCCGCCTTCTTCAGAAATAACTGAAATACACTGATCACTTTTCCAGCATGCATGACGGAAAGGCGGTGTACCTCGATCAAAGACAATCTGCTGCCTACTATTCCTAGGGAAAACAAAACAAAACACCCCCCCCCCCCCCAAAAAAAAAAAAGTCTTAGTGCCTATAGGCGTAAATGACGGATTTTTTTTTTTTTTTTTTTTTTGACGTCTAACGAATCTTCGGCAAAATTTTCTAAAAATTTGCAATCGCCAGAAATAACTTTTCTGCCAATTTCTCATTCGACCATATCTAATTTCGCCATGATGTTTTTCGCCTCCATTGATTTATCGACAAAGTTGGTTTCAGCAATGGGGTATTTGGGGTTCCAAATTTTCATTCTAAATCCGTTGAATCTTTCCTGACGAATTTATTGAACCTCTTCATTCAATCAAAACTTATTAACTTTGGCCTAATACAATTTTACATTCATAATTGTGATCAGGAAAATTCCAGTTCCGAGATAACGAAAGAATTGTGAATATCCTAAAACATGCATTCATACTGTAAAGCTTTGTGTCTTTGATTTTACTGCAACCCAACCCAACCCTACCCACCCACCCACCCCTAAAAAAAGATGAAAATACACCCGGCCACCCCAAAAAAGTGCTTATAATAGTGCAAACCAAACATCTATTCGGCTTAAAATGCTTTATTTGGTATAAGTTTCAACCATGTACTCCCAAACAAAGTTTTTTTTTTTCTCGGCCTTTTTAATAATACCCTGTCAGTCACTATCATTCAAGATTTGGTAAATACAAGGGACAAAAGGGATATATCAGTTTTTTCTTTCCAAGAAGTCGCTGAAATCTTCAGTTTGTAAGCACCTCATAGCCAGTATGTTTATCTCGATGATGATGCCGTATTCACGTGTCAATAGATCAAATGGTTGATTACTCTGATTTGTTTGTGTTATGAGATTCTTGTTTTTGTTTCGATTTATATTGTACTGATGGCTTTTTCTATAACGGTCTTTACCAAATGCATTTGTTTCGATAACCCATTCAATACCAATTTGTTGAAAAAGTATACATATCCTATGATGCAGCGGCACAAAAACAGTGTACCAACCAATGGTAGTCCCCCCCCCCCCCCCCCCGCGGCTTTGCACCTCCACCCTCATCCCTGCTGGGAGTTCCCCTTCCTCAACCCTCATCTCCCGACGCAAGTGACACTTTGCTCCAGCTTGTAATGTGTTGTGTTTGCAGATGTGTTTTATGTTGTATGGGATTAGGATGTGCGTGTTGCATTGCATCTTGTGTTGTCGTGTTGTGTTGGTAGACATATTACCAGGTTGTGTATACAGTGCAGTCAAATAAAGTCCTTTATTGATGTCGTGCATCTTTTCTAATATTAGCAACAATGGCACACTCATAACTGTGACCACTTAAAGTGGAACGCAAAGGAATTTATCTCTGAGTTAGACCATGGGGGTAGACTTCCTATCTCCATGGTTAAACATAGGCCTATATATCGTACGAACCCAATGGAATCCACAACTGATATTTTAAAAATACATCATCGATACTTTGCCATTATCTCCTCTCATCAAAATCATAACGCATCTACATGTATGCCCTCTATATCAGTAGTTTCCATATATGCTGACACAGTGCCTCTTAATTTCTCTATAAAGAGATCATTGTTCTGGCCATCTAAGGGTTACACTCTACACTCTTAAACAGCGGGGAGCAATTAATACATGCATGTGTGTATTATGCGGCCAGACTGCTCTGATTTGCATGATTATGTGTGCATTTTTTGTTTTTGTTTTTGTTTTTTGTTTTGTTTTGTTTTTTGTTTGTTTGTTTGTATTTTGATAAACCCAAATGGAAAGCTGCTTCTCTCATTCATTTGGTTTCCTTTTTTTCAATAACATTAGGCTTACATCACTGAAAAGGGACTTTTTTTTAGAAAAAAAAAACATTTTCCCTACGACCTTTCTCTTGTAATTTGGCTTCTTTTGAGAGAGAGAGAGAGAGAGAGAGAGAGAGAGAGAGAGAGAGAGAGAGAGAGAGAGGACAGACAGACAGACAAACAAACAGACAGACAGAAGCACTAACGGAATTTATTACAGGGCAAATCATTTTTTCTCATCTATTTCTTTTACTTCCTTTTAAAATTACATAACTGAAAGATATTGATTTCTTTGGTTTGGCTTCAGTTGAGAACTCTTTCTCTGTGTGTATACAGAGAGAAAGAGTGGTTTCAAATTTAATTTTAGCAGTGGAAATTTAAACTAAGCTCATACAACGGAAAGAGAGGAGTGGTAGAGTACAGGCGACATCAGCTATGAGTTTTTTTTTTCAATTTTGCATAGTTTACTTATAGCAAATTTTTTTAACGGCGTGAAACCACTTGACTCTTCAGGGAGGAACTGTTGGGGTTGAACATCAGTTGAGGGTGAATGGTGCTGCTGTGCTGAGTGGGGAGGCGGGGGGGGGGAGAGCAAAGGGCCCATGAATCCATTGTAAACGTACAACTTAACAAGCATACACGATTGTTATAGGCCTACAATACATGACTTTATAAGTTTGAGGAGTGGCATAACCTGGGTGTCGCGCCCACTTTTTTTTCTCATGGGACGACCTCTCATAATCTGTGCAAACTTGAGCAAATGTGCGTTGCCGCCGTAACTATTTTGATGGGCTTTTGTTGTTTTTTTTTTTTTTTTTGTTTGTTTATGTTTTTGTTTTTGTTTTTGTTTTTTTTTTTGTTTGTTTTGTTTTTGCTCCTCTTACTTGAAACATTACAAAAGTAAAATAAATATTTGCCGACCAATTAATATTTTCACACCAATAGTTTTATTTTCCGAGGAAAAGTTTTTTTCACGTCTGTTCCGGTGCGTTAGGTACAGATGATGATCAATATTCGTAACAAGTAACACAGCCAGTGCCATTGCAATGGCCCACAGAAACTTTGCATCCCTGGTCAGCGTGAACTTCCAGACTGATTTCCCGGCGTTACTCACACCAAGGAGGGAAGACTACCCGCCTTGCTAACGGTGAGCTTGTGAATCGGAAAGCGTAGAACCAAGGAGGCTAGATAGAGATCTCTATCTAGCCACCTTGGTAGAACAGATTACCTGCACGCTGAATTTGATTAGAAAGTACAAAGAAAACTTCCATGGCTACTGCAAAGATAATAACAAAACTTTCGACTTGTTTTCTGGGGGCACGCCAGGCACGTAGGCTTTTGTTTCTCAGTTTCTGGGAAATTTCGATCACATGACCAACCGTGCCCCAGAAAAATTCTCTTCATTGTCATGCTGAAGTCACCCATGACAACGATGCAACCGCACTTCGCTCTTCATGGGTACCTGGTGGTGGCTTCACAAGGTTGTCCAGGTTGGCTATCAGGTGCAACGCCTTTATTGCGGTTGCATCGGCACACCAGCTATTACGTTGCCATTTTCACTCTTCCCGGTCATGAAAACGGAAGATAAATAGCGAAATTATCTGGACAAAACAGGCGTCGGCGACAGTAATGTAAGTCTGTTGTGCATCGTACGCTTGGAAACGCACTGAAACTTTATTCAACATGGGGAATAACAGATAAGGAACACATACATGTATGGTTTTACCATATTCAAGAAAGGAATATGTACTTTATTCACGTGTACACGGAGTGGTATGAGTAACGTTGGTCGTGGGATACCAAGACCACTATTGACTATGCACTTATAAGCTCCTCTCTGGAAAATAACATAGACAGTGTCATCATTGATGAAGTTGGTGATTATGACTTAGGCAGTGATCACAATACAATATGTGTTTCGTTTAACTCTTCCGAGTGTAAAAACAGTGCCCCCCTGGTAAAAAATATTATGAAGTGGAAAATCAATGAGATAAAAGACTGGAGTGCTTTCAGACTAGCTTTATCTGCTAAATTTGCAAACTTCGAGTGTGACATTTCCCAACCTATTAACCAAACATGGCTAAAATGGAAGCAGATTGTTACAGAAGTTGGTGAACAATATGTCGCAAAAAAGAAATAAAAGACGATAAAAAGCATGTGTGTGACAAAGAAACTAAGAAACATATTCAAAATCGTAGAACGGCAAATAGGTTCTACAGGTATTGGGCGGGCAAAGAAACTTGTGACCCAGAAATTTACAAGAACTTTGGCAAGAATATTTGCGTAGAAAGCGAGATGTTCCCGAAAAAATCAAAACCATTAAAGTCCAAAATAAAATAAAAGTTATCTCATTAAATTCTAGAAAAGGAACGAAAAACACACGTTCATATTGGCGAATGCTGAAACGTTTGAATGGAAATAGTGGACATCCCCTAAAAATCTGAGACCCTAATGACAAAAGCAAAATTATTAACGATCCGCAGAGAATCAGTGAAATATTAGGTACATATTGGAAAAATTTGGGAAATTCTGGGTCACCGACATGTGATAAAGACCTAAACAATACTTTGATGGAACATCGTTCTTGTGACGGAGATAAAGTAGACATGTCTGGCCTCACAGATATAGTAATAGATGAAAATACTACCTGGAATGCCATTAGCAAACTAAAGAACGGTAAAGCCTGTGGTATCGATAATATACCAAACGAATTTTCAAAGCATGGCGGTGAGGCAATTGTTAACTCACTTACGAAAATATTTAAGCTATGTAAAATACTAGAAAGCTTCCCAGACGATTGGTCAAAAGGTTATATTAAACCAATATATAAAGACGGTAAGCCAGAGCTACTCAGCAATTATAGAGGAATTACAATTACTTCTAATGTATATAAAGTGTTTGCATCCATGCTTGAAACACAAGTGATGTCTTTCTATGAGGAACAGGAAACTTTTGGTGAACTGCAAGGTGCATATAGACAAGGTCGTAGGTTAGAAGATCACTACTTTAGTCTCAAAGGTCTATGTAGTTTAAGAAAGGACAGAAAAGAAAAAGCATGGTTAGCATTTCTTGATATCAGCAAAGCTTTTGATACGGTAAACAGAAATCGGATGATGTGCGAACTGTGGAATAGTGGAATTCAAGGTAAAACATGGCGATTAGTACATAGATTGTACGAGAAGGTGGAAAACAAAGTTATATTTGGTCCTTTTGAAAGTAATTGGTACGAAAGTGTAAATGGTGTGAAACAAGGATGCATTCTATCACCCACGCTATTTTCTATTGTCATGAATGATCTGCTCCTTATGCTTAATGAGCAGAGGTTAGGAATATATAGAATCTTACATGGCAGTGAGTGAGTGACGATTTTTCTCTCACGAGGGATCGTTGTTGGTGGGGAAAATCACGAGTGACCGCAGGTCACGAGTGATTTTCCCCACCAACAACGATCCCGAGTGAGAGAAAAATCGTCACTCACTCACTGCCATGTAAGATTTTATTTATTCTATGTTTAATCGAGTATTTACCGCAAAAATTGTCGCTCTTGTTGCTTAGGTGTCGCCATTTTGAAGCGGAGACTTTTCACTTGGAGTCACTGTAAATCACGTGACTTAAACATTATTACAAGTAAATTGTGACGCGCCTGCATCAGTGACGTAGTGCATTAACGTTTAGACAAAATCAAATGTGCGCGAGGGATGTTTGATTATACATCATGCGTGACGTAAATAACTGCGACGAACACAAACAAACACGGTACACCAGGTAGGCGTTGTAAGTAGGCCTACGGCATATTTTTGGCGATAAATACCCATTCAAGCACAGAATAAACAAAATCTTACATGGCTGGATTGCGAGTTACTTTTTTTCTCTCACTCGGGATCGTTGTTTGTCTGGTACTGGTAGGCATCAGCGGCAAGGGGACGGGTGCCGAAGCGGCGCTACCGGTCATGACATGTGACCTACCGTGAGTTACTATTTCTGGATTTCACTCCAGAAAATGATAACTCACTGCCAAACATAGAATAAAACCTATCATGATGAACTTATTCCGGCCTTACTTTATGCAGATGACATTGTTCTGATGGCAAATGATGATAAACAACTACAGGAAATGCTTAATATTGCACATAGATTTGCTATAAAATGGGGAATGAAATTTAATGACACGAAATCAAAAGTTATGGTAATAGGTAAAAAAATGGATATGACAAGGAAATGGTTTTTGGGAACGTTGACACTTGAAGAATGCTCTATGTATAAATATTTAGGTATTATATTTGCCAAGTCATTACAAGACTCTCCACATATAAAGCAACACTTGAAAGGTAAACTTAGTCGCTTAAATGGATATATATGTAGTATTTTCTCATCGCACGACAATATAAATAGAGTAACGTTTGGTGACAGTCTCTGGAAAAGCCTAATAATGCCTTCACTCTCACATGGCAGTGCAGTATGGTTTAACAATACAAAGGAAAGCACAAGTATTGTAAGATCAGTCCAGTACACGGTGGCACGAGCTATTCTACAAGTAAGAGGTACCCCTGCAATGGTGGCAACACTAGGGGAGTTTGGCTGGCTACCACTGATAACCATCTTGAATAAACAGAGAGTAAAATATTATCATCATGTAAAGTATAACATTCCAGCAAACAGACTGTGTAAAAGAGTACTTTGTGACTTAGAAACAAATTTTCACTTCGGTCATAAATCTTGCTGGCCATACATGTCACAGATATCCACAGTCTTGTCCGAGGCTGGATTAGATAATGTAAATTGCAGAGATACTGGTGACTGGATCTATCCTTTTTGTAAGTTGTCCACGCAAAACTACGTATATGACTTTTTTAAAGATATAGATGAAATGTCCTCCTTGTCATATTACAAATTGATTAAATATTCCACGCTTGGGGAGAGATACATGTTCCAGGTAAATGACTTCAAGGGCACTAGACTAAAATTTATGGCTAGAACCGGATGTCCAGGATTGGAAGAAACATTACAGAGATGGAATTTGTCCAACGGAATTTGTAAACTATGTAATCAAGGTATAGAAGATTTATTTCATTTCACTTTCACATGTGAAAACTCCAAGGAATTAAGAATTAAGATTTGGCGAAATTTGGAAAAATGCCTGTTGGAACATGGTATTACCCATGTATGGGAACATTTTACTCGCTCTTCCTTAACTACTAAATTTACGCTACTGTTTGGAATATCATTGAATTATGACCATGCTGTTAATGATATATTTGACAGTGCTTGTAAAACTTTCCTAAAAGAAGCATGGCGTTGCCGTATGGTAGCTCTTGAAGGTGCTGGCTGTGACATTTCTGTGTAGATTCTTAAAAACATTAACTGTGATATATAAGCTAATGTGTATATATGTGTATGTGTATGTGTGCATATGTATGTATATATATATATATGTGTGTGTGTATATGTGTATATATATATATATATATATATATATATATATATATATATATATATATATATATATATATATGTGTGTGTGTGTGTGTGTGTGTGTGTGTGTGTGTGTGTGTGTGTGTGTGTATCTTCAACTGTGCCTGTTCACAGTAAAGAAATAGAGTTGTACAGTTCCCTGTAAGGTGCAGATTTCATAGATTTTAAATGGAGCGCCTATATTGTATATAAGTTTTATCTATTTTGAAGTGTACTTTAATTTTATACATTGTAAATATGGCGATGATTAACATTTATTTTCTACATTGTAAACCAAAAGTGCACGATGTACTTGTCCTTACGCTTTCTAGAGTTTTCTCCCAATGAGTGGTTTATCTCTAGTTTTAGCGCGGGGGACAAAAATTATGATATTGATGATTGCTTACACCGGTTGAAAGCAAACTTTAAATGGGTAAGATACTTGGACGCATCATGGAATAAGCCATGTTCCATCGATGCCCCCAGTGTAAAGGGGTAGTTTTCCTGATAAAATTATTCATTTATTTATTATTTACAAACCTTTGGCATTGGGTGCGGAATTCGCAATTTGGTATTTTGAAGAGGTAGCATCCAAAATGTATGTGTGATTAGTGTTAAGGGAAGGTTAATTTGTCCAAAGAATGTAATGGACAATATATATGTATATATACATGGAGCTATGAGAAGCGTATTGATGGTTGCATGCGCATGTAAAAGGTAAATTTCAAATGGTAAATGGAAGCTGTTCCACGTACGGCTCAATGCTGAACGTAGATACAGCCATACCACACACAAATCTTTACACAAATCCTTACTTTGTAATATAGACGGCTTATTGTAATATACTTGGACGCATCATGGAATAAACCCCGTTCCATTGATGCCCCCGCTGTAAAGGGGTAGTTTTCCGAATAAATTATTATCATCATCATCATCATCATCATCATCATCATCATCATCATCATCATCATCATCATCATCATCATCATCATCATCATCATCATCATCATCATTATTATTATTATTATTATTATTATTATTATCATTATCATTATTATTATTATTATTATTATTATTATTATTATTATTATTATTATTATTACTGGCCTTGTGGCATTACTACACAAGCAGCATCGGTGCTCTCGCACTCAGAATATTTTCATACGCCTGTGGGTCAACCTGTCTTCGATCCCACATCAGTCTCTCTTGGTGCTTACTAAATTTATATTTTTTTTAAACATCTTGTCAATGAATGGCAAAACTATCGACGATTTCCGACAATCGGGCACGTCCGACAATTCGGCACGGCTCTGGAGTAGTAGAGGACCACATAGTTACACAAGGGCCCTAAATTGAATACATTTCTGAGTCGCCGTATCTTTTTACAATCACAGTAACTAGGCAAGGAAGAGAAGGACAAACCCACATTCAGAAATGCATCATAATTAAATGGGAAATGAAGGATGGATACATTAATTTGTAATGTCAAAATGCTGACTGCCCAGATGACTTGGTGAGTTCTGAATGATGCCGACATTTCAAATGGCCATCACCATGTAGGCTTACTACTACTAGCTGCCAAAATACTGCTCACATAACTCGCAAGATCTGAAACTTTGTGTGTGTGTACAAGCAAGAAATTGTATGTGTGCATGTCGATCATCAAGCAGTGGTCATCACCCCGGCACAAGTTAGCCCTGGGACCGGTGCTTGAATAGGTTGATCACTTGTCAGCCATATTTCAATTTGTCGTATTTCGGCATCAAAGTTTATCAGCCAGTTGCGATCTGTGTGATTTTTTTTTCTCTTTAATTTATTTATTGACATGTCGGCATATTGGTATGACCAGCTTTTGTTGTGTCCAAGGCACGCGTTTAAAAAAAACTGAAAGTTTGAAGCCAGTTCGTTGCAACCGACGCTACTTCTAACAGCCCCCAATCCAGATGGTGCAGTGTGGTCACGTTGCCACCTTGCCAGTTGCATGCGTCACGAGATACTCCATATGTAACGGCAGGCAAATGATTGATACCTCTGCTCAAGACTTCCAGCTGCATGGTCCAGACTGGTGTATGCAAGTCATCGTAACGCAGTCTCGGCACCTGGAGCGCATTTATTTATTCATTAACCACGGTTATTTATTTATTTATTTATTTATTTATTTATTTATTTATTTATTTATTTATTTATTTATTTATTTATTTATTTATTTATTCATTTATTTATTTATTTATTTATTTACCGTCTCTTGTATGGGCTAACTGATCAGAAAGATACTGATTCAACAGCATCATTTTACTTTTGAATTAGCTACATTAAAAAGAGTGGTGAAATATCACCGAGAAACAGGAAAAACTCCTATCAGTGAAACAACTTGTTGATGGGCGCCACAGAAAGTAACAGATCAGCATCTGAAATTTATCGATGTTCTTATGACTTTTAGAACAGCTCGTGACACACAAAAACTTTTACAAGATTTGGTTGGTTTGTTGCTGCCCCTATCGCACATAAAACGGTTAGGCTAAGACGAGGCCTTGGTTGGAGCATGGTGGTATTATACAGAAGGCCCCCTAAGAATCTTGCCATGGATGTTTACCATTTTTTGTGTCATATTTTGGCCTGGCAGAAATAGGTGAATCTTGTCATCCAGCACCTCGGAGATAACCGAAAGGTCTAAAATACCGATGAACGCCTAGCGCTAATAGCCACTGTATTGAATCAAGCTGTGCCAGGGCAGCCGCACAGTAGCAGTGTGCAGGTTTAATTGCCACCCCCCCCCCCTTAAAACTTGGCGATTTTAGAGCTGGAACCTTTGAATTGGCCACATGCTCTCTACCTTTCTTTGTCATATGGCTGGTAGGAATTAGCCAATCATAAGGCTCAAAAAGTGTTGATTATATCCCATAACTATTGATTGTGAAAAAGAATGTTTTATGAAACTTGATAATGCATCTTTTTGGGGCTGACCTTCACCCTCAATAATCGCAAACAGGGCCCGCTAAAGAGTGATTTAAGTAAAACCTATAACTCACTCTTTCCGAATTAGCCCTTTCAATGTCTAACAATAAAATTTTAAATGATTTATCTGAATTTCCATGATAAAAACTTTCCATTCAAGCACCAGCACGCATTATACCATCAGCCACAAAACTTCTCCGGGTCAGTAGTCTTGCTGCAGTAGCATATCATGAACGCAAAGCAAACTTTGATTGTGAAATTGTAAAAACACTACAAATAAAAACCAACATACCTCCCAGTACTGCCGGTGCCGTCATTTCTTTGGAAAAATAATTGCTGAGTTGCAATATTATCAAGTTCGATTAGAGGCACGTCATCTTCCATTTTGCTAGCTAGCAGATTTACGAACTGCCTGATCGCCTGAGCGAAATCACGAATGGAGTGACTCAGAAGTGAAATGACACTGTCACACGTGTGTGTAATAATTTGATTACGTAACTGACAGATAATACGCTTGTCATAAAATCACTGATCCGACCTAAACACAAATGACCATTCCTACCAGCCAATGACAAATGTGTTACAACATGAAAGGAGACGATTATGGCTGTTACAACTGTCTCGTTGCTTCGCCACTCTACAGTTATAAGCCATAATAGTCTCCTGTCATGTTATAACTCTCACGTGTAATACCTCCATGGTTGGAGCTGGGGAGGAATAGAAACCATTGTGTGTTGTGGCCCTGTCACCACAGGTTCCCTTGTGTTCGTCAATGATGCTTTTGTAGGTTGAGGTCAACATGTCAATTATGATTGGTGTAAATCAACCAATGTCGTACGGGTTCTCCTCATAACAAGAATGACTGACAGGCAATGCTAATTCCTAGTAATGCGTGCACGGTTTGAAAAGTT